>CM073469.1:35615000-36215000 GCA_037074535.1 Gleditsia sinensis | reverse complement strand
TACCAGGATTTAAAAAGGATGTATTGGTGGCCAGGGATGAAAAAAGACATTGCCGAGTTTGTGGCGAAATGTCTCATTTGTCAAAAGGTGAAGGTGGAGCATCAAAAGCCAGCAGGATTTCTACAACCTCTTGAGATCCTAAATGAAAATGGGATAGTATCTCGATGGACTTTCTTGTATGTTTACCTAAGACTTTAGTGGGACATGACTCTATCTGGGTAATAGTTGACAAATTAACCAAATCTGCTCACTTTTTGCCCATAAAAATTAACTTTTCACTGGATAAATTGGCCCAATTCTACGTCCAGGAAATAGTTAGACTCCATGGGATTCCCTTAAGTATTGTTTCTGATAGAGATCCGAGGTTCACATCGAGGTTTTGGAAGGCGTTGCAGGAAGCTTTTGGTACTCAGTTGCGGTTCAGTACTGCCTACCATCCTCAGACTGACGGGTAGACAGAATGAACCATTCAAACCCTAGAAGATATGTTGAGGGCCTGTGTGATAGAGCAAGGTAAAGGATGGGATAAGTACCTACCTTTAATAGAGTTTGCTTATAATAATAGCTATCACTCTAGTATTAAGATGGCCCCCTATGAAGCTTTATACGGTAGAAAGTGCCGATCTCCACTATGTTGGTTCGAGGTAGGAGAAAAGAACTTGTTGGGTCCTGATCTAGTTCAACAAACCACTGAACAAATCAGGATGATACGAAACAAAATACTTACAGCTCAGAGTCGGCAAAAGAGTTACTACGATAAAAGACATAGACCTCTAGAGTTTGAGGAAGGAGACCATGTATTTCTGAAACTTTCCTCAACTACTGGAGTTGGTAGGTCTCTCAAAACAAGAAAGCTAAGTCCGCAATTTTTGGGACCCTACCAAATTCTGAAGAAAGTAGGGACATCAGCATATCAAGTTGCTCTCCCACCTAATTTGTCCAACTTGCATAATGTTTTCCACGTATCACAGCTGCGGAAGTATCTTTCAGATTCATCACATGTAATACAGGATGAACCAATCCAAATAAAGGAGAACATGACATACCAGCTAGTACCTGCATCCATATTGGACACTGACATAAAGCAACTGAGAAATAAAACCATTCCCCTAGTTAAGGTGTTATGGGAAGGTTTGACTCCGGAAGAAGCAACTTGGGAGCTGGAAGAAGTCACGAGGAAGAAATATCCGCAATTGTTCTTATAAGGTAATTTCTGAAATTTTGAGGACAAAATTTCTTTTAGGGGGAGAGAAATGTAACATCCCTAATTTCGTTTCTTTTATTGATAAAAGTACATAAAAATTTAATTAAGGAAATAAAATTTATTAGACAATATTTTAGATATCTAAGGAAATATAGGGTCTGTTTGTTTTTCATTTCTAAAAACTGATTTCTGTTCTCAGTTGTTTTCAGAACAAAAAAACTCGTTTGGTAACTGTTTTCTGTTGTTGTTTCGGAAACAAATTTTGGAAACAAGTTGTTTTTAAAACAGAAAAATAGAAACAATGAAAAGTTGTTTTCATTTCTAGTTTTTATTTTCAGAAGAAAAAAAAGAAAAAAACGTGTTTTCAAAACAGTTTATCAAACGGATTTTTTTTACTTTTGTTCTACAGAACAACTTTTAAACATAGTTTTCAAAAACAGTTTCTAAAAACGAAAAAACAAAAACATAATCAAACAAACCCATAATCCTTAGAAATTCTTCACCTTATGTATATGCATAGAAAATGTTTCTAATATCAAGAGAACAAATAAATAGGGAAAAACCTAATAGGAAAGAAATTAGAAATAACATACTAAAGAGATGCAAAATTCTTGGATAAGGAAGATAAATTTTTAGAAACAAGTAAAGGTCTTAAAATTTCAAGAACATTGAATTAGGGTAATTTTTCCTAATTCAAGAACTAGAGTTACTAAGTTTAAAATCTTTACCCATACATTGGGCTTTTACCTATGGACACTTCATATATAGTTTTTTCCACTTCACATAAGTTTCTAGCAAGCCATTGAATAACCTAAGCAAGAAATAAAACATAGACTTGGACTAGGATATAGTAATTGGACCAATAGCCCAAAAATTATGAAAATGTGACCAAACCCTCCAAGAAAGGTAGAATTTTATCCAAAACAAAGAAAATGGGTAGGAATAAGCCTATAATGGGTAGAAATAACCCAAATCCAAGAGGAAAAATAAAATAAAATAAATTAGGTGATGATATAATAATGTAATAATAAAGATTAGGTTACATGGCATTAAGACAAAAATTTAGCAAGTGGTGTGATTCTACATTCATCATTTTGGAAAGTGGCATGATAATATAAGGGTTTAGGACAGAAACAACTATATCCTACACACATAATTCTAGCAAGTGGTAAGATAATACATGGCATTAGGACAAAACATTCCTATCCCACACAAATAATATCAACCAAATAATGGAGATTCAAGGGCTAGAAATTTGCCACCTAAAAAGGCAAACCTATCATACTTGTTTAAGAACATATCATCATAATTTTCAAAATACAAATCTCCTTTTCCTATGAATATCTTGACTAAGGAAGAGGAAGACAAGAACATAAGTTGTTTGTTTTCCAAAAATTCAACAAAGTGTATCCTAATTGTGATAAGGTAGACCCATGATCATGAAAGGCGAATTATTTGGTGGTCTATATAAGAAAAACCACCCTTACAACATTATAATTTTGTCCAAGTGAGGGAGAGGAAAAATAGAAGCAAGGTAGTGTGAGGAAAGGAGAGGAAGAAAGGAAGAAAGAGGAAGGAGAAGTCTAGGGGACTAAGTGCTCTAGGTAAGTTTAACAATATTTCTTTTTGAAGAAAACTTTTGAAACTTATAATATTTATATGAGATTTTGATCTTAGAACTGTGATGATTGGTCATGGATGTTGCTATGTCATGTTACATATTGATCTTGCATGTGATGTTTGTTTGAATACTTAGGCCGGTATAGAAAGTTCTGCATAGGTATGGTTATGGGTAGCAAAATTTTAAGCTTCTGTATTTTAATTCTGGAAATTATCTATACAGAATTAAAATAAATGGTTAACATAAGTATTGTAGCTATGTGTGTCATGCATTTGTAGCCACTGGAATCATTCAATTTGGAGTCCTTATGATGTAGATATGGTCTGATTAGTTAGTAAAGGTCAGAAAATAGTTCATCAGCGAAGAATATGTTAGGATAGTTTCGGTATTTTAACTTTTGGGAATTATCTGTATGGAATTAAAATAAATGGTTAACATAAGAATTGTATTATGTGAGTCATGGATTTTTAGCCACTGGAATCATTCAATTTGGAGTCCATATGGGGTAGATATGTTCCGATTAGTAAGCAATGGTCAGAAAAAGGTTAATCAGGGAAGAATATGTTATGATAGCCTTGGTATTTTAATTTCTGAGAACATTCTGTAAGGAATTGAAATAAATAGTTAACATATGAATTATATATATATGTGTGTCACGGATCTTTAGCCACTGGAATCACTTAATTTGGAATTCTTATGAGGGAGATATGGACATATTAGTAGATAGAGGTCAGAACCTATCCGAAAAGAAATAACCTGTACATTTAGGGAGTAATATCACATTGATTTCTTAATATATTGCTACAATGTTCAACATAATAATTTTTGATAATTGTTGTATCTTGAAATTGACACCAAGATCACCTACATCAGAGTTAAATTGAGGGAGTTATGCTCTGATTAGTAAGAGAAGGTTCAATAGGATGAAAACCTGCATCAAGAAAATAAAGAAATAAAATTAATATTTAAAAAAGAAGATGAATCTTATAAATGAAAATAATAAATGACTAGTATAGCCATTGCCATTGCCATTGTATGAACTTCTTACCATCTTAAGTGTGAAATTTTGATATGGAAATATTTTATAAAGTGATATTTGAAATGGTTATGTTCATGGCATGATTACCAATGATTTTTGGTAATAGTTATATTTTGATGAACATCCTTGTTATTGAAAGCATATTTTTGGCTATCATTGTGAAAAGAAAAGAAATGAGCACGGTCACATGGCAATCCGTGTGGTGCACCAGTAGGGGACACCCTACCAATGGTTATGATCATGTTAATGAGAAAAGAAAGAGAAAGTGGTCCATGTCGGATGGAGTGAGAAAAGCCCGTACCGAAGAGTAGAAAATACTCGCCCTGACCGGGGTAGCTTGATATGAGAATAAATTGGAAGTCATCATATGATATTCTGAAAATAGTTAATCCTGTCATACATATCATTACTGTATGGTTCTTATGTGCATAGATATAATGCATTCATGTGACCAAAGATATTTTCTGTAGTTTATACAACTGAACATGATGTGATGAGCTATATTGATGATGATTTATTGTTGAACTTTCTGGGATTTAATTCTCACTATATTTCCATATCATTTTCAGAAAATTAGTTATGCAGATTTTTCTATAGCTCTGGCTTTTAGTGCACGTTGGATCGAGTACTTTATGTTGGGCAGATGCCAGAAGCAAATAAAATGTTTGTGGTCGAGTTGGCTTAGATCCCGGTGAAGTTGCAACCACCCGCACCTGTATCTCCGGAATTGGTCAACCAGAATAAATAAGATGTAGATTTTTATGTGTTTGATATATTGTACGTTTGTTTTGATTATTGACATGTATGTGAACTCTGTATTGTATAAATTAAATAAATGTTATATTGAGTTAAGTTGTAACGAGGTAATAACTTCATGGTATTTTTTTTTAAAAAAAAAGTGATACTTAAATGGAGTTGTTACACTTTTCCAATCCACATGTCACTAAACAGACTTAAAAAACGTGTCTGGAGGTTCCAAAAATTAAGGAAATGACTCCGGGAACTTGGTCACTATTCATGGCAGGAAAACACTATTCACCGTTGATAAAGGGGTATTTTGAGTGCTTAATGGCTATATTTTATCCCCCAATTCATAGTAAACTTGAGGTTATTTCCCTGCTTTTGGTTATGCTTTGTTTTGGATACTGCTTTGGTTGTTTTTATACTTGTAGGTGAGAAGAAGAGGCCAAGAAGCAAGGGTAAACACTCATGAGAAGTGCCAAATGGATATGGAATATGTTAAGGAGGAAGCAAGGAGCAAACCCACCAAAAATCAGCAAATTATGAGCACGGCAACATGAGGCACGTCCAGGCCGTGCTCTGGGCAAGATGTGCAGCATTCTCTCAGAAACCAGCCCAAAGCATGACCAGGCCGTGTCTTGGGACACGACCGTGCTGCGGGTCTGCAAACACCGTATTTTTTAAGGTTTTGGCCACCCAAAGTGTTATATATTGAGGGGAAAACGCAGGAGAAAGGGAGAGGACCGAAAATACACTTGGGGAATGAGTTCTTAGGCTTAGAAAACACCTTAGGATTAGGTTTAGAGTAGGATTGGAGTTTACTTTCATGTTCTTAGCTTAGATTTGACAGCAATTCAGCATTGTATTTCTTTACATTCAGCAATCCAGGTTTTATCTTTCTATCTCTGCACTCATCTCTCTTTTAATTCTTGCTCTTGGTTTGTATTGTATACTTATGATTTGGTTAATGAATTTGGTTTTAGTTTATGTTTCTATTATGTTTGAGTAGAGTTTTGATCTAGGGTTTTGGTAAACCCACTTATGGTGTGATGATACATTGTGCTGATTGAATTAATGGAACCCTAATTGTGTTATCTATGGTTAATTAGGATTGGCTATTATGCATTGGTTATATGAGTTGATGAATGTTTGGCCAATATTTATCACGTCTTAGGATATTAATTGATGGACTGAAAGGTGAAGATTAATACCAGAAGCTAATGGTTAATTAGGGATATCTTAATCACGAAAGTAGTTTAAGGTTCTCTAGGAATGAATCAATTAGTGGGCACGAGAAAAATGATTAATTATATTCCATGGTTGGCATAGAACTTAATGGACCTAGGTTGAACTAAGAACCACGAAAGTAGGCAATTGGATTAACCTAGGTACGATTAGTAACGCTTGAAAGAGGTTGCTAGTTAATTAAGGCTAAACCATCCCCAATAACCTAGATAATTGCAATTAGAGGTATAATTTGGATGTTGAATATCATAAGTGTGGTGAACCCTAACCCTAGGCTTTTGTTCAATTGTTTATCTTTACTTATTTAATTGTTTCAAACTCCCTATTGCTTTACATCGATCTAGATAGCTCATTTTGCATAATTCTAGTAGTTGACATTGTTCTCTGTGGGATACGACCCGTACTCGTCGGACTAGCTACAGTTACGCCGTGCGCTTGCGGTATTTAGTAAAATAGACACACAACAAGTTTTTGTCGAAAAATACTATTCACCAAAAATAAAAAAAATTGTCAGATAGCTGAAACATTTCATATCCTAAAGTTTATCTAGCTCCTGAATCCATCTACGGTGTCAAATTTTCAATTTAAGGTCTCTAAGTAAGAGTTTCAGAGTTTACCTTTTTGTGAGATTTTCTACTTCTAATCTACAGTGATTCTACAATTGATTTGAGAAATTGTTTGGTCAAAATCGTAGTATTATCTGTCCTAAATAAAGTGGTACCCTTAGTTTAGAAATCGAAGGCTTGTAGACACTTCAGATCTAGAGAGAAAACATGGAGATACTATTTACTCTATTTCACTATTTATTATCTTCCTCCATTTCACATTTCGGTTTCTGTCTCCCCCTCCCCCTTTTCTTTATTCTTTATAATAATAATAATAATAATAATAATAATAATTTAATAATTGAATAATGGAATTTTATTTTATATATATTCATATAAATACTGTTTTTCATCCTAAAACATCCCAAAAATTTCTAAAAATGTACATTCTCATAAACATTTAGTTAAACTCTTAAATCATGACTTTTCTTGATAAAAATCTTAATAAAATAAATCACAAAATAAATATCTTTATACATCATAAAAGAAAGAATATTTCTAAAAATAAAATAAAAATTTATTAAAGGCCAATATAATTATTTTAAGTAAAAAATAATTACTTCAATTAAAAGTAGTCTTACTTTTGGCAAAACATAATCATTTTTAAACAAATAAAAGTATATTTGTTTATAGCAAAACATTATTATTTAAAAATAAAAATTATATGATGTTACATTCTTCCCTTCTTAAGAAATTCGATCCCCAAATTTTTGCCCATCCTACCACATGTAGGGAATGAAATCAAGGTATAATTCGGAGTTACCAACCTTATTACTCAAATAATTGAGGATATCTTTTCTGTATATCATCTTTACTTTTTAATATGTCTCTTCACTTAAGTGATTTTGTCATATAACTTAACTATAGGGATTTCTTTCATCCATAAGTCTTTCAGTTGTCGATCAACAATAAACATCGATTGTACCCATAGTTAAGCTAAATTTTTGTCCAATTGAATTTCTTAGAATTAGGTAACATAAGAAAAATCTAATAGGTACTTCCTTAGCATTGATGCAAGAAAGTCTATATCCACATTACTCAATCCTGATGGCAAGGCTAGGCAATGTATTACTATGCCTACTTTGTTCAAGTTTTCAAAAGAGTTTATATACTAGAGCTTAATTTTTTCCCTTCTTTTCAACCTCATTACCTCTTTCATTGGTGAGTCCTTCAAGAATATGTGGTCACCAATTGATAATTTGTTTTAGTGCTCAACATTCATGGTCCTAATAGACTTTTGGCATGTATTGAGTTTCTTGTATTCTTTTTTTTTTCATTCCATTTCACTTTATTAACGACATCTTACCATAAGTCTAACTCCACTGAGTCATCAAACAAAACGTTTGTAACACCTTTACTTCAGGCTTTAAATCATCCAATAACACTTTAGTATAGACAAATTCTGCTAAGTGATCTCCCTCTAAACTCGAAGACATACGCTTGAAGCATACTCTTTAAATTAATATCATCAATTTAGATTAGTCATATTCTATCTATTGCATGATATTTCAAATTAAATTCCAAAAACTTAAACTTATTCAACTCAGCCACCTATTAAGAGTCCTACGATGCTTAATGTAAAATCTCAAATAGTGCCATTTGTTTGTAAGGCCTGATAATTACTGATATGGGCAAGTTCAACTAAGGATAAATGATTTTCTCCAAAATTTCACCAAAATTATATAAAAATACCTAAAGCATAACTTCTAATGTAGGAAAACATCATTTAGATTTACTATCAGCTATACTATAATCTAGCTAAGATCCTAAACTTCCTAATTAGCTCTCTTGAAACAATATATTCAATTCTTACTTGCTGACATACCAAACAATGAAAAATATTTCACTTGTATTTTCTTTTTACTATTATACTAGTACAATTCTTTCATATCTTAGTATATCCTTATTGTCTCGGGTTATCCACATTCACAATTTATGACTTCCTCTGAAATTTCCTTTCTCAACAATTGTTCACACATGAATTTTCAATCTCAATATAATTCACATCCCAGGTACTAGACTTAAACTAGCATGGTATAAACCCTTAACACAAATACCTTGATCGTTTTACATTATTTTCGAACATGGTTCTCAAATTATTCTCCTTTTCCTTCTCAACCACAATAGGTAAACTTAAGTGTTCTTCATACCTTAATACTCAATAAGTATGTAAACTTATTATTCTTTCTAATTTGCACATAATCAGTATATACAGTTATACATACTTGATATAAATATTTTTTTTTAAAATGCATTCTTTGTTAGATAAATTCTTTCCAAATCTCCATATTTTAACCTACTAATCACTTGGACACCATAAGAACTGAGTTTTAAAAAAAAAATTAACTTTTCTTGTAATGAGGAAACAGAACTTTGCATTTAATGCCAAACATTAATAAGGAAGAATGCAGTAGAATGGACGAAAAACATAATAAAGAACAGTGCCAAAATAGAAAGTCAAAAATTTGGAAAAAGCATTGAAAGAAAATTAAATTCGGTGACCGTAATTTTTAAAAATCTATAAACAAAATCAAGCTGTTATTTCAGTAAAAATTGGTGGCCGCAAGTTTTGAATATATGTGCCAAAATCTACTTTTAAGCTGTTGGTATTCGATGAAAAAGAAACATTTCTGAGCTTATAAAAGTCTGTGAAAAACAAAGAATACATAGTTAACTGGTAGGATGTAGTTGATTGCTTCAAAATTGATGTAATCAATCAACTGTAAAATAAACCAGTCCAAATTAAAAAATTTCAAAATAGCTAGTCGAATTAATAATATCGATAGTCGACTAGCAAGAACATTAGGAAGACAAAATAAACCATTTGATTGTCTCTCTTCAACAATTAACTTGTTTTCATTTTCACTCTTTTTTTAAAAAAATTACGCCTATCACCTACAACTTTCCTATAAGAATCAAGACATCAATGCTTCATCAAGGACATCAAGGAAAAGACAAATTTTTTGGTGGTATCTTAACCTTATTCTCTTCATATGCCTAATATGAGCAACTATCACAACTATTGTATATATACATGCTTGCTATCATTTTTGAAAATTTCACCTTCAATTTAGCTTATATCCACCAATCACTCACATAGCTATGCTATAAATGCACACATTAATATCTTTACTTTCATACTCAAAGTTAAATTGTGTGCAGCTATGGAAGGAATCACATTCCATCAGTTTTGAAATATTTGTGTCTTTTGTGGTTCCAGTCCTGGAAAAAGATGGAGAGTATGTGAAAGCAGCATAAAACGTGGGTATGGTGCTGGCCAGGAGAAAAATTAATTTAGTCTATGGTGGAGGTAATCGTGGGTAAATGGTGTATGTGTCTATAGCTGTACATGTATGAGGATGTCAAATTCTAGGTATTATTCCTACAGCTCTAGCTGCATCAAACATCGTAGGAAAGATAATTGGGAACAGTTTAGGCTAGCTTCCATGCATGAGTGCATGGCTAGAATGATGAGCAATGCTGATGCCTTCATTGCCTTACCAGGTGGTTTTAGTACTTTAGAAGAGATTTTCCAAATAGTTTCTTGGGCTCAACTGAATATGAATCACAAACCGATAGGATTGTTAAATGTTAACCATTTCTTTGATGGTCTGTTGTCTTTTCTAGATCAAGCTGTGGAACAAAGGTTCATTTCATACTCAGCAGGACAAATTCTTATCTCAGCTTCACATATTGAGGAGTTGATTGATGCTTTACAAGCATATGTTCATGTATCTGATCCAATTACAACTCAAATAGAATAGACAACAGACAACCGTAGGAAGCGCAAAGTGGATTTGGATCTTCATCTTTAAATGTAGTAAAACGTAGCCATTGCTGTACCACTTTTACTTTCTTAGGATCTACTTGGATACCATCTTTACCAACCATACTCTCTTAGAGTTGGTAAAACTATCTTTAAATGTTGCTTATGATCCTCTGTACTCTCGAAACATATTAGTATCTCGTTAATAAAGACAATAATAAATTTATTCAAGAATAGTTTAAATACTCTATTCATTAAGTCTATGAATGCAGCTAAGGCATTTGTCAAATTAAATGACATCACCAAGAACTCATAATGCCCTTAATGAGTCCTAATTTTTTTTTTCGAATATCCTTTTCCCTTATCCTTAATTAATGATACTCATATCTCAAATAAATTTTTGGAAAAAAATATTGAGCACCTTGTAACTGGTCAAACAGATCATTTATACGAGGTCATGAGTATTTATTCCACACTATCACCTTATTCAACTGTCTATAATCTACGCACAATTGCAATGATCCATCTTTTGTTTTCCATAAATAGTATTGGAGCTCTCCAAGAAGGAATACTAGGATATATAAATCCTTTATCCAACAAGTCTTACAACTAATTTTTCAATTCCTTGAGTTCAGTCATTACCATTCTATATGGGGGTATAGACACTAGTTGGGTTTCAGGAAGTAAATCAATACCAAATTCTATTTTACATTTCGAGGTAATCTTAGCAATTCCTCAAGAATTACATCAAAAAATTCTCTAACCACTAGAACTTGATTTACACTGGTATATTTCATACCAACATCTCTCACTACTACCAAATATCCTTGGCACCTTTTTGTAATAACTTATAGGCTGCTAAAAAAAAGATTAGATTTTTGGGTACCTCACTATAGTCTCCTTGTATCAAGAAAGAAGATTCTCTATGAATATTGAATTTAATCATCTTCGGATGACACTCTAAAATTGCTTGACATGTTGCCAATCAATCCGTTTCTAATATCACATCAAAGTCTACCATATCTAGACACTCAAGTAAAATGGATATTATATTTAGAAATGATCATATTTAACATTGCAATGATCCATCTTTTGTTTTCCATAAATAGTATTGGAGCTCTCCAAGAAGGAATTCTAGGATATATAAATCCTTTATCCAACAAGTCTTACAACTAATTTTTCAATTCCTTGAGTTCATTCATTACCATTCTATATGGGGGTATAGACACTGGTTGGGTTTCAGGAAGTAAATCAATACCAAATTCTATTTTACATTTTGAGGTAATCTTGGCAATTCCTCAGGAATTACATCGGAAAATTCTCTAACCACTAGAACTTGATTTACACTGGTATATTTCATACCAACATCTCTCACTACTACCAAATATCCTTGGCACCTTTTTGTAATAACTTATAGGCTGCTAAAAAAAAGATTAGATTTTTGGATACCTCACTATAGTCTCCTTGTATCAAGAAAGAAGATTCTCTATGAATATTGAATTTAATCATCTTCGGATGACACTCTAAAATTGTTTGACATGTTGCCAATCAATCCGTTTCTAATATCACATCAAAGTCTACCATATCTAGACACTCAAGTAAAATGGATATTATATTTAGAAATGATCATATTTGACGTTTGTCTCAATTCTTTAAATTCTCTGGGACACCTATCCCTTTCACTTTCAGGCAATAATTGACCCATAGATACCTTTTAAGGGTCATAATATTCAATCAACTTTATAATAGAAATTTAATAACTTGGAATAGAAAGGAATTTGAAACCCTATAGAATCCTTCAGCAGCACCTGAAGTATAAATATGTCCGGCTCATACCCATACTAAAGGTCTTACTAAAGAATCCTTTGCTCCGATAGCCATAGGGAAACCTAATGCCCAGATACCAACTTGTAATACCCCAAATTTTACAGCACGTGAAACAAACATTTTTTTCCGTAATCAGATATTTTTCTTGACATGCATAACACTATTCTTTGTCATAGAAATAGATACATATATGTTTTCTCATGTATATATATTATACAAACCAAGTTATAAATGTCAAAGTAACAACAAAAGTAGAGATTCTGCCTGTAGCATTCAGAGCACACTATAGAATACAAACACAGTATAATTCATAACTGTGAGCCTTGAAAACAACGTAGACTCACCCAGAGAATATGACACCTAATTGATCACCTATCTGCAGAATCAGACTCTGTATTCTTATCTAAAAAATGTAGAAATATCGTGTAGTGAGTTTGACAACTCAGTGAGCAGATAATACCTCCTATGACCTCTTAGGTCAGCATATGCATGTACTCATGTTTTAAAATTTGTCACTTAGAAAATACAGTTAAGGTGTACATCCATATGAAACTCGTATTTCAAATATTTTCAAATAAAAGGATATTTAGATATCCAAACCATATTCATCACGGTATGATCATTAAACAAATGTTTGTATGCTTAGTTGTACAAACTAGAGTATAATAATAAGCTTCTGAGATAAAGTTATAAACTTTTAAAATGACCTGTCTCATTTGGCGATCTGATCAACCCAATTTAAAGTGACCTGCCTCATTCAGCGATTTGGTCAACCCACACACTTATTTGCTATACGCATATTGAACGATAGACTACAGTCACAATAGTGATCAGGGAATGTGAGTCCATCATGTAACAACTCCATTTAAGTATCAATTTTTTTTTAAAATACCATGAAGTTATTACCTCGTTACAACTTAACTCAATATAACATTTATTTAATTTATACAATATAGAGTTCACATACATGTCATTAATCAAAACATACGTACAACATATCAAACACATAAAATCTACATCTTATTTATTCCGGTTGACCAATTCCAGAGATACAGGTGCGGGTGGTTGCACCTTCACCGGGATCTAAGCCAACTTGACCACAAACATTTTATTTGCTTCTGGGATCTGCCCAACATAAAGTACTCGATCCAACGTGCACTAAAAGCCAGAGCTATAGAAAAATCTGCATAACTAATTTTTTGAACATGATATGGAAATATAGTGAGAATTAAATCCCAGTAAGTTCAACAATAAATCATCATCAATATAGCTCATCACATCATGTTCAGCTGTATAAACTACAGAAAATATCTTTGGTATCATAATGCATTATATCTATGCACATAAGAATCATGCTGTAATGATATGTATGACAGGATTAACTATTTTCAAAATATCATATGATGGCCATCAACTTATTTTCATTTCAAGCTACCCCGGTTAGGGTGAGTATCCTCTACTCTCCGGTACGGGCTTTTCTCGCTCCGTCCGACATGGCTCACTTTCTCTTTCTTTTCTCATTAACATGATCATAACCGTTGGTAGGGCATCCCCTACTGGTGCACCACATGGATTGCCATGTGATCATGCTCATTTCCTTTCTTTTCACAATGATAGCCAAAAATATGCTTTCAATAACAAGTATGTTCATCAAAATATAATTATTACCAAAAATCATTGGTAATCATGCCATGAACATAACCATTTCAAATATCACTTTATAAAATATTTCCATGTCAAAATTTCACACTTAAGATGGTAAGAAGTTCATACAATGGCAATGGCTATGGCTATACTAGTCATTTATTAAAATTCATCTTCTTTTTTAAATACTAATTTTATTTTCTGATGAACCATTTTCTGACCTTTAACTACTAATCAGCTCATATCTTCCTCATATGGACACCAAATTGAATGATTCCAGTGGCTTAAAATCCATGACACACATAGCTATAATTCTTATGTTAACCATTTATTTTAATTCCATACAGATAATTCCCAGAAATTAAAATACAGAAGTTGTCCTAACATATTCTTCCCTGATGAACCATTTTCTGACCTTTGACTACTAATCGGACCATATCTACCTCATACGGACTCCAAATTGAATGATTCCGGTGGCTAAAAATTTGTGACACCTATATCTTTAATTCTTATGTTAACCATTTATTTTAATTCCCTACAGATAATTCTCAGAAATTAAAACACCAAAGCTATCCTAACATATTCTTCCCTGATGAACCATTTTCTGACCTTGGCTTACTAATCGGAACATATCTACCACATATGGACTCCAAATTGAATGATTCCAGTGGATAAAAATCTATGACACACATACTTATAATTCTTATGTTAACCATTTATTTTCATTCCATACAGATAATTCCCAGAAATTAAAAAACAGAAGCTATCCTAACATATTGTTCTCTAATGAACCATTTTCTGACCTTTGCCTACTAATCGAACCATATCTAACTCATATGGACTCCAAATGGAATGATTCCAGCGGCTAAAAATCAGTGCGACATATATTTATAATTCATATGTTAACCATTTATTTTAATTCCTTATAGGTTGTTCCCAGAAATTAAAACACCGAAGTTAAAAATTCTGCCACCCATAGCCATAACCATGCAGAACTATCTACACCAACCTAAGTATTCAAACATACATCACATGCAAGATCAATATGTAACATGATATAACAACATCATGACCAATCATAAAAGTTCTAATATCAAAATCTCATATAAATATTATAAGTTTCAAAAGTTTTCTTCAAAAAGAAATATTGTTAAACTTACCTGGAGCACTTAATCCCTTAGACTTCTCCTTCCTCTTTCTTCCTTTCTTCCTCTCCTTTCCTCACACTACCTTGCTTCTATTTTTCCTCTCCCTCACTTGGATGAAATTATAATGTTGTAAGGGTGGGTTTTCTTATATAGACCACCAAATAATTCACCTTTCATGATCATGGGTCTACCTTATCACAATTAAGATACACTTTGTTGAATTTTTGGAAAACAAACAACTTATGTTCTTGTCTTCCTCTTCCTTAGTCAAGATATGCATAGGACAAGGAGATTTGTATTTTGAAAATTATGATGATATGTTCTTAAGATAAGGGACAAGGTCCCTTTGATTTAGGGATTCATTTCCATTTTCTTTTGTCTTAAACAAGTATGATAGGTTTGCCTTTTTAGGTGGCAAATTTCTAGCCCTTGAATCTCCATTATTTGGTTGATATTATTTGTGTGGGATAGGAAAGTTTTGTCCTAATGCCATGTATTTTCATACCACTTGCTAAAATTGTGAGTGTAGTATATAGATGTTTTTGTCCTAAAACCTTGTATTATCATGCCACTTGCCTAAATGATAAATGTAGAATCACGCCATTTGCTAAATTTTTGTCTTAATGCCATGTAACCTAATCTTTATTATTATTATTATATCATCATCTAATTTATTTTATTTTATTTTTCCTCTTGGATTTGGGCTTATTTCTACCCATTATGGGCTTATTCCTACCCATTTTCTTTGCTTTGGATAAAATTCTACCTTTCTTGGAGGGCTTGGTCACATTTTCATAATTTTTGGGCTATTGGTCCAATTACTATATCCTAGTCCAAGTCTATGTTTTATTTCTTGCTTAGGTTATCCAATGGCTTGCTAGAAACTTATGTGAAGTGGAAAAACTCTATATGAAGTGTCCATAGGTAAAAGCCCAATGTATGGGTAAAGATTTTATACTTAGTAACTCTAGTTCTTGAATTAGGAAAAATTACCCTAATTCAATGTTCTTGAAATTTTAAGACCTTTACTTGTTTCTAAAAAATTATCTTCCTTATCCAAGAATTTTGCATCTCTTTAGTATGTTATTTCTAATTTCTTTCCTATTAGGTTTTCCTTCTTTATTTGTTCTCTTAATGTTAGAAACATTTTCTATGCATATACATAAGGTGAAGAATTTCTAAGGACTATATTTCCTTAGATATCTAAAATATTGTCTAATAAATTTTATTTCCTTATTAAATTTTTTATGTACCTTTATCAATAAAAGAAACGAAATTAGGGATGTTACACATCACCCATCTGCCTCCTCACATTACCACTGTCACCCGATTAGAGTGGCCCTCCCTCGGCTCACTCAAGCTAATAGGGCGTCCCCTATTCGGTACTATCACAAGCCATACAACCCGTCAATATTCATCCATACATATAAATACATATATATAAATGCATATGCATCAAATGCAATGTAAAATTATCAAGCAACTCGCCATGAGCTTTACGCTTGCCATTCAATCATAATCAGTAACTTTATAGTTTTACAAATAAATGCCACATGCATAAATATTCACTTTATCATTTAATGAGAAATGCATGTGAAATCAAATATACCATGAGTTCATAAATCCATTTTCAAAACTATACTCTTCTTGAACTATATTCCAAATTATAAGTAATTTAGAAACATTTAAAAGTGTAAATATCACATAAACATAATCAAATACATTCTTAAAGATCAAGAAGAGTATATGGCAAGTCATAGAAAGAATCATCTACTCACAAGGTATGGGCTCCAGATTGGACAGCTCGTAAATGTACTTTTTCAATCCACATTTAACTAAACAGACTTCAAAAACGTGTTCGGAAGGTCCAAAAATTAAGGAAATGGCTCAGAGAACTTGGTCATTATTCATGGCTGAAAAATACTATTCACCGCCGGAAGACATTATTCATTCCCAAAAAATACTATTCACCAAAAATAAAAAGTTGTCAGATAGCTGAAAAATTTCATATCCTAAAGTTTATCTAGCTCTTGAATCCATCTATGGTGTCACATTTTCAATTTGAGGTCTCTAAGTAAGAGTTTCAGAGTTTACCTTTTTTTGAGATTTTCTACTTCTGATCTACGATAATTCTACGGTTGATTTGAGAAATTATTCGGTCAAAATCACAGTATTCTCCGTCCTGAATGCAGTGGTACCCTTAGTTTAGAGATTGGAGGCCTATAAACACCCAGATCTAGAGAGAAAACATGGAGATACTATTCACACTATTTCACTATTCATTCTCTTCCTCCATTTCACGTTTCAGTTTCCGTCTCCCCCTCCCCCTTTTCTTTATTCTTTATAATAATAATAATAATTATTATTTAATAATTGAATAATGGAATTTTATTATATATATTCTTATAAATACTGTTTTTCATCCTAAAACATCCCAAAAATTTTCAAAAATTTACATTTTCATAAACTTTTAGTTAAACTCTTAAATCATGACTTTTCTTGATAAAAATCTTAATAAAATAAATCACAAAATAAATATCTTTATACATAATAAAAGAAAGAATATTTCTAAAAATAAAACAAAAATTTATGAAAGGCCAATATAATTATTTTAAGTAAAACAATAATTACTTTAATTAAAAGTAGACTTACTTTTAGAAAAACATAATCATTTTTAAACAAATAAAAATATATTTGTTTATAGCAAAACATTATTATTTAAAGATAAAAATTACGGGATGTTAGTCTAAAAATTTGGATATCTCCTTGAATTAAGCAATGTAATGATCTATGGTCATGTTACCCGACTTAAGTTGAAGAAATTTGATTTCCTTTTCTGCCTATACATTACTAGGAAAGTATTTCTCTATAAAGGTATCCTGGGATACTTGCCTAGTAATATGCTTATCCTAATGAATTAGTAGTTCTTTAGCTCTTTTCCACCAGTGTTCAACCTCGTCCTTTAACATGTATATTGCAAAAGTAAGCCTTTACTCATTAGCGCAACCTAGAACTTCAAAACATTTCTTTAACTCCCTCAGCCATCTCTTGGCTACTGCTAGATCATAAATGGCATGGAAAGAAGGGAAATTGGTTCTCACAAAGTCAAACCAACCATTACCATTTCTAGTCAAATTATTATTCCCTCTAGACTCCCCATTATTTTATTATTGTTGTTTTGGATATGTTGTAGGACTTGATTTGTAGAAGAAATTTGGTCTCAAATAGTTACAACCAAGTCATATAGAGTTTCATATATACTATTTATCAGATTCTTTCTTGGTGGTGCTATATTCTACTGTATCTAGGTGATTAGGCTCAATAGTTAGTAAAAAGAATATTTATAGTAGGAATATCACCACCCAAGTATACAGATAGGAAACACTAGTAATTCTTACTTATACATGAAGAACTATAACCCTACGTACATAATTAACCATATACCTACTCAAGACTTACTAAGATCTATTTTTAACAACTATCTACGCTTGGTCATATAGGATCAACCTGCTCTGATATCACTAATGTAACATCCCCAATTAATTTACTATTATTGTACCACTATTTTTTTCTTTCTCCTTATATATATATGTATATATTTTTATATTCGACCATCATACTTCTTACCGAAGTTATTACTATTTACTTTCTTTATCTGTTTGCGGAATAGCAAATATATTATAAATATAGATATATATATACTTAATCATAGGAAGTATATGATATCAGTAAAGCATAGCAACTTATATTTCTCTTTAGTTTATATTGATACTTCATCACATTATAAGAACTTATGTACATGCAATAATAACTAGGATACTACCTATAGCACAAAAACATGAGGTATCTGGTTACTATCCCAAAAAGAAGATCAGCGTAACATCCCTAATTTCATTTCTTTTATTAATAATGGTACATAAATATTTAATTAAGGAAATAAAATTTATGGGAAGTAAGTAAAGGTCTTAAAATTTCTTCACCTTATAAGCCTTAGAAATTCTTCACCTTATGTGTATCATAGAAAATGTTTCTAACATTAAGGGAATAAGTAAAGAGAGAAAACCTAACAGAAAAAATTAGAAATAACATACTAAAGAGAGGTGAAATTCTTGAGTAAGGAAGATACATTTTTGGGAAGTAAGTAAAGGTCTTAAAATTTCAAGAAGATTGGATTAGGGTAATTTTTTCTAATACAAAATCTAGAGTTACTAAGATTAACATCTCCACCTATACATTGGGCCTTCACCTATGGACACTTCATAGAGTTTGTTTTCCCACTTCACAGGAATTTCTAGCAA
This sequence comes from Gleditsia sinensis, assembly GCA_037074535.1. Lineage (NCBI taxonomy): Eukaryota > Viridiplantae > Streptophyta > Magnoliopsida > Fabales > Fabaceae > Gleditsia > Gleditsia sinensis. Next base: position 36,195,862 of record CM073469.1, on the reverse strand, counting down.
GCCAATTTGATAGCCCAAGCAAGAGATATAACATAGACATGGACTAGGATATAAAAGTTCGATCGATAGGCCAAAAATCATGAAAATGTGACCAAGCCTTCTATAAGAGGTAGAATTTCAGCCAAAGCAAAGAAAATGGGCAAGAATGAACCCAAATCCAAGACGAAAAACTCAAAACCATGTGAGGAAATAGTAGTGTAATAATAATCAAGATTAGGTCACATGACATTAGGAAAAAACATCTATATCCTACACTCATAATTTTACCAAGTGGTGTAATAATACATGGCATTAAGACAAAACATCCCTATCCTACACAAATAATTTCAGCCAAGCAAGGGAGACTCAAGGGCTAGAAAGTTGCCACTTAGAAAGGAAAATCTATCATATTTGAGTGAGAGAAAAGAAAAAGGAAATGAATCCCTAAATCAAAAGAACCTTGTCACTTGTCTTTTTTAGCCAAGCAAGGGAGACTCAAGGGCTAGAAATTTTCCACTTAGAAAGGCAAATCTATCATACTTGAGTGAGACAAAAGAAAAAGGAAATGAATCCCTAAATCAAAAGGATCTTGTCCCTTGTCTTAAGAACATTTTATCATGATTTTCAAATAAAAATCTCATTTTGCTATGCATATCTTGACTAAGCGAGAGGAAGACAAGAACATGAGTTGTCTTCCCCTAAAAAGCAACCAACTGCATCCTAATTGTGATAAGGTAGACCCATGATTATGAGAGGTGAACTACTTGATAGTTTATTTAAGCAAAACCCACCCTTATAAAATTATAGTTTCATTCAAGTGAGGGAGAGGAAAAAATAGAAGCAAGGTAGAGTAAGGAAAGGAGAGAAATAGAGGAAAAGAAAGAAAGGCATAAGAAGGAGAAGTCTAAAGGACTAAGTACTCAAGGTAAGTTAGCTTAATCTATTTTCAAAACACTCACTTTATTACAAATCGTTATCTTGGAGTTAACAACCTTAATCACATCATAACCCACTATCAAAATTGTATTATCCATTCATCATATTGTTTCACATAAACAAATCAAACAATCAATTCAAACCTTGTTGACATCCGAACATGCCATTACCTTTGTGTTTGGATGAAATCTTCTTCTTTTCAACTAATTATTTTTCTTTATACCCAAGAGAGTTCTCTTTATCATTGTTTATCAACATGAATTCAAAAGCTAAAATGGTAGTCTACACTCAAGAAACATTGTCTAGGACATACTTATTGGTTCTTGAACATCGCATATCTAAGGAAAAGAGTCAGAAGGAAGAAGAAGACAACACCCTATAGAATTCACAACACCCTATAGAATTCCACAACAACACCGTAAGTATAAATATGTCCATGAATACATACTTAACAATCATATATTTTTCAAAACATGTATAATACATTATTTTACAGATATGTATTTCCATATATATACCAAATCTATAAACATCAAAGTACAGTAGAAGCAGGGATCCTGCTTGTGGCGTTCAAAGCATACTCTAAACTACAAGTACAATATAAATCAAAATCTATGAGCCATGGAAACAAAATAGGCTCACCCAGAGATCATGTCATATAGTTGGTCAACTATGTGAAGGGGAATGACCAAACTCTATATCCTTATATGAAAAATATATAAACATCGTGTAGTGAGTTTGACAACTCAATGAGCAAATAATTCCTTATATGACCTCTTAGGTCAACATATGGATGTACTCATATTTTAAAATTTGTCACAGAAAATACAATTCAGCAGTACATTCATATGGGACCCACATTTCAAATATTCTCAGTTCATATCACATTCAGATATTCAAAATTATATGCAATACGGTATGATCATTATTCAAATATTGTAATGCATCAAAACCTTTCACATGAAAACATTAGAAAGATCCCATATCAGAATGACCATATCAGTGTTCAGACCCTTCCGTACTTTGTTGGTGTAGGATTTGCCTAAACTCAGCATCCCACTGAGGTTTGCCCTATCACCACTCAAGAGGACACGCAAATGGACTCTAATATGGGTATTCCCAAGCACACAGCAAGGGAAGGCAAATTACATCTCATATGGTTGGCATCTTACTCATATAGGAGGCATCCCGCTCTCCTTCACATATCATATTCCGTGTGTTGGCTGACACACGAGGCTAGCACCACCCCCTGCTAGCTAGGTTATCAAAGTGCACCAGGGCTAACATCATCTGCTGTTAGCAGATAGTGTTTCCAATAGGATTCCTCCACAAAAAATATCATATGCATATATGCCATATAATCTAGTATAAAATTCTCAATATAATACAAACTTTCAGTCTCAGTACAGATTTATCTATCATAAATTTCCCATTCAGGGTTTATCACATGTACATGCCCTTTCTCGAGGCAATCATATAACTTTAAAAATAATGACACATGCATAAATATTCACTTTATCATTTAATGAGAAATACAAGTGAAATCAGATACATCATGAGTTTAGAAATCTATTTTCAAAAACTATACTCTTCTTGAACTATATTCCAAATTGTAAGCAATTCAGATAATTTTAATGCATTTAAAAAACATATAAAAGTGTAAATATCTCATAAACATAATCATATACATGCTTAAAGATCAAGAAGAGTATAGGGCAAGCCATAGGAAGAATCATCTACTCACAAGGTAAGTGCTCTAGATTAGATAGCCCCAAAATGCACTTTTTCAATCCACATTTGACTAAATAGACTTAAAAACATGTCCAGAGGGTCCAAAAATGAAGAAAATGACTCTAGGAACTTGGTCACTATTCATCACTGGAAAATACTATTCACCAAAAATAAAAAAGTTGTCAGATAGCTAAAAAATTTGATATCCTAAGGTTTATCTAACTCTTGAATCTATCTACGGTGTCAGATTTCCAATTTGATGTCTCTAAGTAAGAGTTTCAAAACTTACCTCTTTTTAAGATTTTCTAGTTCCGATCTACGGCGATTCAACGGTTGATTTGAAAAATTGTTCAGTCAAAATCGTAGTATTCTCCGTCCTAAATCCATTGGTACCCTCAGTTTTAAGATTGGAGGACTATAGACACTCCAGATCTAGAGAGAAAACATGGAGGTACTATTTGCACTATTCATATTTCTGTAGACTTCTCTCGATTTTTGTCTCCCCCTCCCCGTTTCTCTTTTCTCTTTTATTTATTTATAATAATAATTATTATTATTTAATAATTGAATAATAAGATTTTATTTTATATATATTCATATAAATTCCGTTTTTCATTCTAAAACATCCCAAAAATTTCTAAAAATTTACATTATTGCAAAACTTTAGTTGCAATATCAAATTATGATTTTTCCAAAAATTCCGTTTTTCACTCATAGTCATTTTTTTTAAAAAAATCATACTTGTTTATAATAAAATATTATTTAAAAATAAAAATTTTGGGATATTACATAAAAAAGTAAGCTTATGTAGTGTGCTATAAGTAAAATTAATGAGTAAAAAACAAGGAAAATGATCACATGAATTTGAGGCAAAAATCCCATCCATGACACATGTGTTTCAACCAAGCTAGAGAGGAGAAAGAAGTGCTAAATTCTATTCTAAGAAATGGTGCCATCTATGAGAATTTAATGAACCATAATGATACCTCATTGAGTGAGCCATAAGTAAAGAAATGAATCATAAGTTTTAAAGGATTTGACCACATGTTTGGAAGCATTTGACCACATAAAATTTTAACATTTTATCACCCTTTTAAGAAGTATTTTTCAGCCAAGGAATGGAAGGGTAAAACTAAAGCCTTGCTCCCCACAAGAAACCTTGATGATCTATAATGACACTTACATTGAGTATACCATAAGAAAAGAAATTGAGCTCATGATTGGAAACAAAGTTGACCACATAATTTTTAAATGCAATAGCTACTCCATTGAGGAGCATTTTAGCCATGTAGAAGAAGAGAGAAAGTAGAAGTAAAGGAGAAGAGAGGGAGAACAAGAAGGAGAAAGAAGTGTAGGAAAACCAAAGGCTCAAGGTAAGGTAGTAAGATCACTACCCCAATCCCTTTTTTCTCTCCTCTTCTCTAGGGTTTAGAACTTACTCTTTTCCTCTCATATATGTTGCTAGAACATCAAGGTAAATGAAAAAAATCACGTAACTTCCAAGGGGAATGCAAGAAGGAAGAACTAGATAAGTAAGCTTAGGAAGAATTCTTGGTTGGTTTAACAATATTTCCTTTGAAAGGAACTTTGAAACTTTCTAACATTTATATGGAACTTTGATCCTAGGACTTTGATGAAATTTGTAATATTTTCTACCTTTGATATTGGCCATGGATGTTTCCATATCTTGCTACATGTAAATCTTACATGTGATGATGGTATGTTTGCTTGGGTTGATTTGAATTTTTGCATAGTTTTGGCTATGGGAGGCAAAATTTCAAGGCTGCCATATTATCTTGTTAAAGTGTTTTGGCTATGGTAAATTTGATGAAAGAAGGATATGATGGTGAAATAAGTGAAGGTTTAAAATCTAGGAAAAAGCTTGGGATTTTGATTTGGCATCATACTTGATGTTGCTTGTTAAAAATTCTAATTTTTGGAAGAAGTGAATCATGGAATATGTTATAATAAATGCAAAGAATTTAGTTGAAAATTTGGAATGAAAAACCATAGGCTGGGAAAAACTTAAAGAAATATAATGTAATAAAGCTTAAAAAGAGATGGAAACTAGAACCCTAGGAATTTGCTAAGGAAGTTTTCAATTTTGGAGGCTCATAAATTTGCTTGCTGAAAAATTATGGTTAATTATGATTAAAGGATAATTAAGTATGTCATAATAAGTAAATAGAAGTAATTAAATATACTAGAAATAGCTGGAACATTAAGGCTTTGATTAGGGGAAAACTTAATGTGAGGATTATGCATGAAACTATAATAGTTGTTAATGAGGCAAGGATGACTAGTCTAGTATGGACAACAAAGGGGAGCTTTCTATTTTCAAATTTTTGAGAGAAACCCATAAGGAATTTAAAGGAGTCCATATATGAGAGATATGTCCCAATTATTAAATAAAGGTCAGAACCCACCTGAGTTGTTGTAGCAGTGACCTTAAGAACTCTATAACAACCAGATTAAGGGTTTTACCAAAATTCTTAACATAATAGTTATAGATTTATGTCTTATATTTTCGTAGGCTCTGGAATTACCTAATTTGGAGTCCAAGTAAGAGAGATATGGCCTAAACAGTGATGAAAGGTTTGAACTCCCGAAATCTTGAATGTCTTTTGGGCCTTAGTACTTGAATAAGAGAAAATTTCTAATTGAAAAGAACATTAGGATTTTGAATAGTTCATAGAAAAGAACATATGGATTATAAATGATATTATAAGTAAAAAGGATGTCAAGAAAAATTTAGAAATAAAATGATATAAATGACATTAAGAAAGATGAAGAATCATAAAGGTAAAATAATTCCTCTATGAACTAAATAAATGAATTTTGGGTAAACTATGAATTATGCCCTAACCATGATCATTCCATGAATTCTTTACCATCATATTCATAATATTTTTGGCACGATTTCTATGAATGTCATTTGAAATGATTATAATTTGATGTACAATTTATGGCATGTGGGCATATTGGGCATATTTTGTTGTTGAAAATCATGTATTGGCTATTAATGTGGAAATAAAAGAAAATGAAAGAAAAATAAAAGTGGACGGTCATTTGGCTTCCATGTACGGTGCATCTAATAGGGGATGCCTTATCCATGACTGTGATGCGAAAAGAAATATAATTGTACCATGTCGGACGGAGCGAGAAAAGTCTATGCCAAATGAGTTGAGTATACTCACTCTAACTAGTGTTGCCTTTATATAAACATTTGATAGCCATTATATGATAACATTGTGATTTTGACATGCCATGATATTTTGAAGAAACAATTGATCATTCCCATGAAATTTTAAATAGTTATACGAAACCATGATAAATATTTTTGAAATGATTATTCATGCCCTATATATCATTACTGTATGATTTTCATGTGCATTCTTATGGCTTGAAAAATTGATGTAGTATATACAACTGAGCATGACATGATGATTTACATTAACAATGATTATGATTTATTGTTAAACCTATTGTGATATAATTCTCACTATGTTTCTATGTTTAGTTCAGAAAAGTAAATATGTATATTTTCTCTATGACTTTAGTCTTTAATGTGAGTTGGATCGAGTTACCCTATTTTGGGCAGATCTTGCTAATAAATGATGTGTTTGTAGTGGATTTGACTAAGATTCTAGTGGAGGTACCACCACCCGTACCAGTGTTCCCAAACAAGGTCGATATGGTTGACTAGGGCATAGACATATATATTCTTAACTTTTACAAGCGAGTATTCTTTTGACTAACCATACTTGGATGCTTACTATATTCTTTCGGACATAGTGTTCAGGTGTTCTCCTGCTTTTAAATATATGTTTCTGGTAACACCCAGGACACTGTGATGTATATTTGTAAACTAATAGTAGCATTGTGTTTAATGATAGTTTATGCCCATCTAATCATAAAAAAAAATGAGTCATTACATATAGAACTATAAGACATATATATACAACTTTGGTGTTGTGTACTTTTTCAGATTTTGCACAAATCAAAACCCAAAAATATATTTATTCTAGGCACAATTTGTCACTGATATCATGCATGTTGTCAAGATTTTTGCCATTATATTCATTGTCCACAAATTCTCCACTTTGCACTCACAAACTTGATTAAATAATAGACTTGAAACATTATTTATATATCCAAAATTTGCCCAAAATTTTTAGCCAATTCCATGCATGACCCAGGAAGCTTCGGATGCCCTTGACAAAGGTAGGAGGAGGCAGCTTCTCTATGATTTCCACCTTGGCCTTGTCAACTTCAAGTCCTCTTTGAGAAACTTTATGTCCCAGCACAATTCCCTATTTTACCATAAACTGACACTTCTCCCATTTCAGCACCAAGTTTGTTTCCTCACACCGTTGTAAGACTTTAAAAAGGTTTCCTAACACATAGGTCAAAGGAGTCCCCGAAGACTGAGAAGTCATCCATGAAAATTTCCACAAACTGTTCAGCCATTTCTGTAAAAATTGCCATCATGCATCGCTGAAACGTTGCTGGAGCATTACAAAGCCCGAACGGCATTCTTCGAAATGCAAAGGTACTATAAGGACATGTGAATGTGGTCTTATGCTGATCTTTCGGTGCTATAGCAATCTGGTTGTACCCTGAATATCCATCCAGGAAACAATAATATTCTCTTCCTGCGAGTCGATCTAACATCTGATCAATGAATGGCAGGGGAAAATGATCTTTCCTGGTTCTTTTGTTTAGCTTCCGATAATCCATGCAAATCCTCTAGCGAGTCACAACCTTGGTGGGGATGAGCTCATTATTTTCGTTTTCCGTCGCAATCATACCCCCTTTCTTAGGAACACATTGGACCGGACTCACCTAGGAGCTGTCTGATATGGGGTAGATAATTCCAACATCTAGCCACTTAATAACGTCCTTCTTAACCACCTCCTTCATTATCGGGTTAAGCCTCCGTTGGGGTTCTATGGACCCTTTTTCATTGTTTTCCAAGAGGATCTTATGCATGCAAAATGAGGGGCTGATTCCCTTAATATCAGCAAGTGTTCAACCAATGGCCCTTCTGAATTTCTTCAATGTCAGGACCAATTTCTCCTCTTGTTCCTCTGTCAAAAATGATGAGATAACCACAAGAAGAGTGGTTGTTTCTCCTAAATACGCATACTTGAGGTGTGCTGGCAGAGGCTTCATTTCCAAGATTGGTGGTTCCTCCACTGATGCCTTCAGCAGCCTTGATTCTGGTGGGGTCACGTATAATGGCTCCTTTATTGGCTCCTGTTTCTTATTGCCATGACTGACATCAATCTAGGCCTATTCTTTCTCGTCTTCCCCTTCTGAATCTGAGTTGTCTGTCTATGCTACTAGTGATGGGTCCTTGCAGTATTTTTCTAACTGCACTGATGCTAATGTGTCTATCATAGACACAACTGTACATTCCTCTTCTTCACTAGCAAACTTCATGGTTTGAAGTACATTGAATGTAACCTGCTCATCCTGGACTCTCATGGTTAATTCCCATTTTTGAACATCAATTAATGTCCTGCCGATTGCTAAGAATGGTCTGCCCAAAATAATTGGTACCTCTGCATCAGTTTCATAGTCCAGTAATATAAAGTCTACTGGGAAGATGAACTTGTCCACCTTAACCAGCACATCCTTGATTTTTCCTTTTGGATGAGCTATGGATCTATCTGCAAGTTGCAGTGAGACTGTGGTAGGTCTTGCTTCTCTAATTCCTAGTTTTTTAAATATGGCCATTGGCATGAGGTTGATGCTTGCTCCCAAATCACAAAGTGCCTTGCCAAAATACTGGTTCCCGATAGAACAAGGTATGGTAAAACTACCTGGATCCTTAAGTTTGGGTGGTAGCTTATTCTGCAGCATAGTACTGCATTCTCTTATGAGAGCAACAGTCTCAAACTCGCCAAATCTTCTCTTCTTGGTCAGGATGTCCTTCATGAACTTTACATAATTAGGCATCTGCTCTAGTGCTTCCACCAGAGGAATGTTAATGTGCAGCTGTTTCAGGACATCTAGGAATCTTCTAAACTGCTGGTCATTTTGCTATTTCTGGAATCTCTGAGGAAGAGGGGAGGTAACTTAGTTTGCTCCATGCCTTGCTGCGGCAAAGTTGCCGAATTTTGCTGTGGCATAGCTGTAACATTTTCTCTAGAGATGGTTGCTTCCTCGCTCACCTCCTCCTCTTGCTTTTGCTTGTCTTTCTTCTTATCCAGGGGTACAGTGGAGTCTTTATGGTCCTGTCCTCTTGCTTTTGGTGCCTCCACCTTCTTCCCACTTCTTAGAGCTATAGCCTTACAATGCTCTTTTCCTTCTCTCCTAGGGACATCAGTATTGCTTAGAAGTGTCCCTGGAGGTCTATTTTTTAGTTCATTGGCAAGCTGTCCCACTTGAGTTTCTAGATTTCGTAATAAGGCTGCTTAACTTTGGATTAGAGCATCATTCCTTGCCATATATTCCTTCATTAGGGATTCCAGTGAAGTGGGGGTTTCTTGAGGCTACTATCTTTGCTGATGGAAGACAAAGGGCCTGTGATCTTTGTAGAGCAGAGTTGCTCCCTTGTCCCGCACCATAGTTACTCTAGCAAAAATTGGGGTGTTGCCTCCATCCTGGGTTATACGTGTTAGAATAGGGATTATTATTGCGATTCATATTTCCCACGTAGCACATTGATTCTGGGTTTAAGGGACAAGTTTCAAATAGATGTGGTCCATTGCACAATACACAAGATGGTCCAGTCTCTTGGACTGCATTGGCTGCTTGAGGGCGGATTAATTGCTGGATTTTTAAGACATTAACTAGTGAAGCTAGTTGGGCGGTGAGAGAAGTAACTTCACTTACTTCATGCATGCCTGCTGCTTTCTTTCCCGTTGAAACTCTGTAAATTGGCCATTGGTAGTTGTTACTGGCCATCCTTTCAAGCAGCTCATGTAGTTCATTATATGTTTTGGACAGTAGTGCCCCATTAGCTGCAGCATCCACTATGGTGCGGGTTTGAGCATTAAGGCCATTGTAAAAAGTCTCCATCTGAATGCAGTAAGGGATTCCCTGATGGGGGCATCTCCGTAATAGCTCTTTATACCTCTCCCAAGTCTCATATAATGATTCACCTTCCAATTGCTGGAAAGAGGTGATGTCATTTCTCAATCTGCCATTCTTGGTGGGCGGGAAGTAATTTAGCAAAAATTTCTCAACCAAATCACTCCAGTTAGCAATAGAGTCGGGTGGTAGAGAGTTCAACCACACTCTTACTCGATCTCTTAATGAGTAAGGGAACAGCTTTAGCCTGAGCACTTCTTCTGTCACCCTATTCATTTTGAAAGCATCTGTGACTTCTATGAATACTCTTAAATGAAGATGAGGGTCCTCTGTAGGCATTCCACTGAACTGGCCTACAGTCTGCAGCATCTGGAACATTACTGGCTTGAGCTCAAAATGAAGAGCCTCAATTTCTGGTCTCATAATGCTCGGGTTCAACCCATTCAGGTTTGGTTGAACATAAGCACTTAAGACCCTATCTCTATCGTCCATGTTGTCTGCACCATTCTGATTGGCCATTCCTGCCTGCTGCTAATGTCCTAATTGTCCTCTTTTTCTTCTCAAAAGTGTTCTTTCTATCTATGGATCTAGAGGCAGAAGTTCTCTGTCAGCCCGGCTCATGCACTGCATTACCTGTTCAACAAGACACCAGAGTGAATAATAGATGTAACTAAAAACACTTCACATAGTCAAGTAACTGAGAACAATTTTTAAGTTGACACTCCCCGGCAACGGCGCCAAAAACTTGTTGAATTTCATGCAAAGATAAATGCAGTGTCTAAACGCAAGTGCACGTGTCGTGACCAAGTAATAAAGTGATGAGTGAGTATTGTCCCACAAGGAGTGAACTAAAACTATTATAGAGACTTTTGCCGTGTGAAATGCTGTAGCAAGAATAAGATGGCTCACAAGATAAAATAGATGTAGATCAATTACATGCAACTATAACTAAGATGAGGAGTACTAGGGTGTAGAAGAAAATGATAATAGGTGATCTAGGGTTGCTCAGGGTTGCCATGAACTACAACAATCGTATTTGCTCTAGGGATTTCTGTAGCAATTGCTCTAAGTGCCAAGTTCAGTCTTGATTGGAGTTTCCCAAACTTTCATTCCTTGCAATTCTGAGGTTCAAACATGCATTCCTGCATCAGTCCTCACCCCCGAATTGTGCATAAAGCTCTACTGTTGGGGTAACGAGGGAACCATATATTGCTATATATACTCAACTGTTTTTCCAGCCTCCATTCTCCTTCCAGTTGAATTTTTTCCTAAGTCTTCCTCCACTAAACTACCGTTATCAGGGGAAATTTAAATATAAATACAGTTGAATGTTAAAACAATGCAGCAGCAAAATGTGTTGTTACTAAAAACGTGCTCAAGTTCATTACAACCCTTATGCAACCCTAGCTGGAAACTAGCCAAGCCTCATGGTTACACTGGTTACAAATATCCCAAAATCACTGGTATGCATCCCAAGTGATATAAAAATACAAGTGCAGTTTCTTGATAAAAACAGAAGAAAAAGAAAAACACAATAGGGATCAATGGAAATCTAGAATTGCCAACTATCCTGTGCTCTAAAGTTTCTATGCAGTCTGTGGCTGTTCTTCTTCCTCCCCTCTGGTCTATCTCCCCCGTGGCTCTACTTTCTGTCTTTTTTTATAATCAGGCCTTGTGGTCCCAGTAAAGTGTCATGGGTTGCTGACATTCTCCCTGCTCTGCAGCTAGCATCTCTGCGTGCAGCTTTTTCCTCTCCACTTTCAGTAGTGGAGGTAGTTTTGTACCAACCCAACCAGCAGACTGTAGTGTCAGCTTGCTGCTTTCTCCTGCTAGGTGCTGGCTGCACCTACTGCGCAGCTCTGCTCCCTTGCCACCTGCGCCATATCAAACAGAATCAATGTCTTGCAGGAAAAAGGGACCATCTTTACTCAATATCACTTGGTTCGCTGCCAAGATTGCCACATATGCACACTCCATTGCTGCAGCACATAGGGTGGATGATATTGCATCTAAGGGAGTCATCACATTCATTTATATCTAGGAATAAGAGTACTTAATAATGAAAACAGCACAATAAACACACTCGGAAAGCATATAAACATTGCAGTAAATTGAAGTTATCATATTAGCACCTAAAATCATAAGTCTCTAGTTTAAGAGCTTTTGCTTCCCAAAACAAAAATGTGATTTTGTTGAGATTTGGGGTTATTATTAAAATCATAAGTCTCACAACTCTTAACTATTCCATTTAACCCAAGAACTACCTTCATAATCCAGAACAGTACATATTGGTTTCAGTTCTATTTCTATTCTATTTTCCATTACTTTGGATGGGTAAAACTTCTTCATATTTCGTGATATTTGATATGGATCATCCTAGATATGTTATATAATCATCATAAAAATTTCAAGGAAAGATTAATTCATTTGGACCCTTAAATAACACATTGTTTATGGTTGTCCCTAATTTTGGTCTGTTCTGACTCACTTCCTTTCCCACCGAATTTCCATATTTTATTACATGCCTTAAACTGCCTAGAATTCTCTAAAATTTGTTGGGTCCTTAAGTTGGATACCTATAACCTGTCATAAACTTTTCCTACAAAAATTCAACATCTAACCCCTTCAATGTTTAGTATTTCCATCAATAGCCTGAGCTGTCCAGCAGATTTTTCTCAGCACTGTTTTGATTGTAAATGGCCTATTTGTAGGTTCTCAAAAATCACAAAAATTTTTAGAATTTATTATCAATATTTCAAAACTTTTTTCACCAAATATTATAAAATTTAAAGGGCATTTACCCAATCAAACAGTCTAAGAACACAGGGCCTAAAAGGTTTAGGTGCAGAATGTGTGGTGCTTCAACATGTTTGTTAATTAGATGGCAAAGACTGTTCCCTACCACTAGAGTTCCATGTTTTCAAATTTAACATCTTGTATCTCATGCTCAATAATCACCCATGCAGAACCTAAAATGAGCTTTACTCACTACAAACCAACTTTTCTTAAGAGGGGAAACTCACCTTGTGCAAAAATGCTCATATGGTTCTCAAATTTCAGCTTGCTTTTCCTCTTGGTTTCCCTTGCAACTTAGCTACGTTTTTTTTAGTTTCTCTCCCTCTTTGGCTCTAAGTTTTCTGGTTGCCTTCGCTCCCTCTTGGGTGCTGATTGTATAAGGAATGGGGTTTGAATTTGCTGCCCAAAATAATACCTAGACAACATGATTCTTGGCTGCTGGTTTCCACCACTCAAGAGGAAACGTTGGCTGTGTTTTGCAGGAATTCCCTTGTCTTTTTGCAAGGATTCCCTCGTGGTTTCTACAGGGAGGGCGTGATAATTCAGAGGCATAAAGTGGGGCAGCAGCCCTTGCATTATTTTTATGATTGTGGGCAGAAACATGGTTGAAGTGGGTCGCTGTTTCTTTGCTGGAATGTTGCTGAAATAATTATAGCTATGTGGCAGGATTTTTTTGCTGAAAGGTGGCATTTTTCTTGGCTGATTTTGACTGAAGTTTTGTGGCTATGTGGCATGCTTTGGTAGGTGCAAGGTAGCTGTAATTTTGTGGCCAATGTAGTATGCTATGTGCCTACAACTTTGTTGGCAATGTGGCATGCTTTGGTAGGTGCAAGGTGGCTACAATTTTGTGGGCAATGTGGCATGCTATGTGGTTGTAATATTATGGGCAATGTGGCATGCTATGTGGTTACAACTTTGTGGGCAATGTGACATGCTTTGGTAAGTGCAAGGTGGCTACAATTCTATGGCCAATATGGCATACTATGTGGCTGAAATTTTGTGGTGCTACTTGGCAGCTTCTTAGTTGTTTTATATTGCCTAAAATTACTACTAATCCTAGATTAGTAATATCTTAAAAATGTATTTGTATCTTCTCCCCATCCATTATGCTCCTAAGAATTTTATTTATATGATTCATGATTAACTATATGTCACCTATTTTATAAATGCCTTATTGTTACATAACTAAGCATTTTAATTCTTTGTCATATGTATTTTCTACTTATTCTTAGATTTATCTAACTTTATTATAAACTTAGGATGTTACACAAGACTTATTATGCATTAGATTCAACTTAACATATTCAATCAGAACGAAATTTCAGATCCACTTCTAATTTAATAAACAACCCACATTTACAAGACACACATCAATAAACCTCTATCTTAGTATTTATTAAATTATTTACAACAAGCATGGTTCATACTTGATATAATAATGCTATAATAATATTCTTAATTTTAAATATACATTAGGAGATTATAGTGAATTACAATTTCATAATTTATACGTGTTTAGCAGATTCACAATGACTACTCATAATAGATATAAAGTTAACTCTAAACATAGCTTGATCATTGATAATTTGACTTATGTTTGTAAACTCATGTTTCAATACTATCGTACACTCTTACTCTAAGGTATAGTTTAATGTGGTCTAACAATTCAATTAATCATTGGTGGGTACTATCGTGAGTACACCAAATATAATTCCTTACCTCTAAAGTAACCTGTAGTAGTGGGAGTAAGGGTCAATCGCATAGAGACTAGTATTACCTTTTGTGAATAAGAAAGAAGGGATTGAATGCTAAAAGTAAATTAATAAAGTAAAAAGAGAATTATTACAAATAAAAAAAAAGAGTGATTAAGAATAAAAGCATTGGTTTCGGTTGATAGCCACCATCATTGACAACCTAATCAATCTTAAATTGAGTATTTACCATTGAGATTCTATCCTTGTCCCTCCTTAAGTTTAGTAATTGATGATGATTGCTTCAATTAACCCTAATTAACAAGTGATCCTTTAGCACATCAGTAAAGTATATCTTATTAACCGCATGAAGAATTAGAAAAAACTGATAAAGTTAAACAAACATAGACACATCACTATATTTAATTTAATTAATTATTCACCATAGGTTTAATAATTTATAATCCAAAATTATTAATCTTATTTTTCTCTTGAGTCATAATAATGAAAACTTTGTTCAAAATATGATTCAGCAGTAGATTGAAACAATGAAATCACTAGTGTACACCCTAGATATCAATTGAAACAATAATGGGAATAAGAATGGATGAATAATCAATACTCAATTAAAATTGATATAATAAACTCAAATCCACATATCACAATGCACAAAGATACTTGAGGTTTCAATCTTCCTCAACCAACAAAAAAGAAACTAGCCACACAAGGCCATAAGAAAACCTAGAGAAGAAGAGAAGAAGATGATTGAGAATTTGATCCTTGGATCCTTGGATGATTGAATCCTTCTCTCAAGCTTGCTTTCCCTTTTATTTATAGGTTGGGACAATCCTAATGAAGTAGGATTGCTTCTAGGGTTATTCTTGGGCTTTCGGGATTCAATTGGAGTAAAGAAAACCCTAAAAATAGCATTAAAAATGATGCTACAATGGCGAGCACCGCGGCCTCTCTTGGAGTGCCATGGCAGTACAAACAGCATCCAATAGCTAGTTTCGTAATGCCACGGTGCTCACTTACGGGCGCCATAATACTACAATTTTTCCAAAATTTGCAAAAGTGGTAAACATCAAAGTTGTAGCCTTGTATGATAGCCTTTGGAATCACCTTAATCGAAGCTAAAATATGGGAGATATACCTAAATTAGTGACCAAAGGTCAGGATTCATCCTACTATACTGTAATTTTGAATTTTAAGCTCTGTAACACTCTAAAATCTCTCGAATTTGACAAAGTTCTCAACATAAATGTTGTATATTATTGTCTTAGCTTTTTCTAACCACTTGAATAACATTGATTGGAGTTTATATGTGAGAGATATGGTCTAATTAGTGCTGAAAGATTTGGAATCGTTGCAATTCAGCATTTTTCCATGAATTTCCTAATCATATTCAAATATCATTTATAAAATATAACCATGCAAAAATCACACACTTAGGATGGTAAAGAATTCATACAATGACAATGGCTAAGGCTTAAATTAGGGTTGCCCAAAACGTCCTTTATTTTTCTTATAGAGATTCTTCTTATTTCTTAATATTATTTTCTTTCTTTATTTTCTCCTATACTTGGCCTCTAGCCCATTTTCTCCTTAAAATATATCTTACTTAAATTATTCTTCAACATGTGCCTTTAAATTCTTCTTACTAAAATTTGTTTTGAAACCTTTTTACTTAAAATCTTATTTATGGCTTCATATACTTTTGTCCATTAATTCCTCAAAGTTTTGGTACTCTTTTTTATTAGAAGTTTCCATCCATTCATGTTCTAAGGCCCAAAGACATTCTAGATTTTGAGGACCAGAACTTTCGTTACTATTTAGGCTTTATCTTTCTTATTTGGACTCCAATTTAGGTCATTCTAGAGCCTATGAAAAGCTAAGACAGAAACCCACAACTCTTGTGTTAATAATGTTGGAAAAACCTATGAAATCTAGGTGTTATTAAGCCCTCAAGTTCATTGTTATTTCATCTCAGGTGGGTTCTAATCCTTGCTTACAAATTAGGTCATATATACCTTATATGAACTCCAAATTAGATGATTCCAGTGGCCAAAAATCTATAAAACATATATCTATATTTTTTATATTAACCATTTATTTTATTTCCTTACAAATTGTTTTCCAAAAATTCGAAAACAAAAAGTTTTTCTTACACTACCCTGAGTTCCCAACCTTCTTAGTACTGTAATTTTTTTCCCAATAATTCTTAGGGTTATGCTTAGGCATTCTAAATCTCTTATATTCCAATCACTCAAATTTTTAATCCTTTAATTAAGTTCATTCTTTTATTGATTTAGTCCTTTTTTATTTCTTCCTCATCTATTTCTAAATATTTACCTGTCCCTATTGTATTAGTCAACTTCACATCACTAGTAACTATTATATTTTCATGCATGGTCACCACATTAAGTTTTCCCCTAAACTAATCCTTGGTACTTTAACTAATTCCATTGCTTTGAATAGCATTCTTAATCCCTTAATCCTTAACTTTTGGTGATTTCTCCTCTTTCTCTAGTTTATTTATATCAACATGGGAGGCAAATTTTAGTTATATCTATGTCTCCAGAATTCCACCTTCTTTATCCTAGGTAATCACGTTATCTCCCACTTATTCTTCAAGGTGCCATTGACAAATCTTTTTCGTAAAATCCTTGCTTATAACTTATCATTTACATAAACTCTTTTGTGCACTTTTTTGTCTAGTGACACTAATCCATATAGAAATTTTAAGGCATTAAAATATTTCAGGTTACGGTAGAGTCAAACCTTTTGATAGTAATCAGATCATAACTCACTCATTTGAACTCCAATTGAGGTGTTTATATAGCCTATAGAAAACTAAGATAATTATCCAAAAATTTTCTATTGACCAACTAGGAAAATTAGTAAGAAATTTTGGAGTTATAATGTTCTCAAAATCAATGTCAGTACACCATGAGTTGATTCTAACTTGTCATTACTAATTATGCCATATCTTTATCATATGGTGTCCAAATTGGGTAATTTCAAAACCTAATGATGTGATCTTAATTAAGCATGATATTAATACCTTTAAACTTACTTTTTGTTTGATTTAAGTAAAATATAATTAGGAGTTAGCTTGGTTTTTTATTTTGTGTTGTAGGAACAAAGAAAGAAGAAAAAGATAAGAAATTCATGGAAAAATGCTACATTGTAGGGATTCCAGACCTTTCAGCACTGTTTTGCGCATATCTCCCTCTTATGAACTCCAATGAAAGTAATTCAAGTGGCTGTGAAACGATAACACAATCACCGACAACATTTATGTTGAACTCTTGGTCAAATTCGGGAGATTTCATAGCGTTACAGAGCTCGCCATTCAGAATCACAGTGCAGCAGGATGAATTTTGACCTTTGGAAACTACTTTTGTCATATCTCCTTCAATTTAGATTCGATTAAGGTAATTCCAGTAGATATGGAAATTAGAGAAATAGAGATATAACTTCTGTGTTTGGCACTTTGGCAAATTCTGGATTTTTCTGGGCACCGTGGCGCCCCGTCTTTGGATTTCCAAAGCGCCGTGGTACCACTGTAGCACACTGCGGCACCCGCCACCGCACCAGGTCACTGAATTCGCAATTTTTAGGGTTTTTTTAACTCCAATTGAAGCTCAATAGGGCGAAATTTGACCTAGAAATACTCTTATTTTGATTAGGGGGAGTTAATCTATAAAAAGGGAGCAAAGCAAGCTGAGAATTGATTGAATCATTAATCCAAGTTCTTAGTTACATTCTTCAATTCTTCTTTAGATTTTCTTATGGCCCTGCATGGCTAGTTCCTTTTAGTTGGTTGAGGTATATTGAAACCTCAAAGGATTTGATTTTATTATTTCAATTTGAATTGAGTATTGATTATTCATCTGCTCTTCTTCTCAATGATTATTCATATGATTGCTAGGGAGGCCTACTAGTATATTGTCTGTCTTAATCTACCACTGAATTATGTTTTGAACAAAGTTTTCAATTCTCTGATTCATGAGGCAAATAGGTTTGAGGATTTTGGATTATAAATCATTGAAACTATGATGAGTAATTAACTAAATTAGATATAGTCGATGTGTTTATATTTGTTTAGCTCTATCAGTTTCTCTAGTTCTTCATGCTATTAATAAGTTATGCTTTACCAATGTGCTAAATGATTGCTTGTTAATTAGGGTTTAATTGGTGCGATTTCGTTAATTTACTAGACTTAAGGAGGAACAGGGTTAGAAACCCAATGATAGATATTCAATTACAATTGATTATGTTTTCAATGATCAATGCAATCCCTTGACGGTGGATGTCAACCGAAATCAACGTCTTTATCAATAATTACTCTCTCTTAATTGCTTTCATTATTATTGACTTAGTTTTATTTGCAATTATCAATCCCCCCTTTCTCAATCACATAAGGTAATTTCAGTCTCTATAGGATCGACCCTTACTCCCACTACTACAGGTTAGTTATGAGATAGGGCATCAATTTGGGTGTACCTGCGACAGTACGGACCAAATTTTGGCGCCGTTGCCAAAGAGTGCGTCTATTACTTTTTGTGATTTTATTTTGATTTTTGCCTGTGACTCGTTCTTCTAGTTCTCAAAATTTACAGTTCAATCCATATATTAGAAAATCTATATACAGACACAGAAGAGAACTTCAAGAGGACATTGATCAAAAAGAGGAGGAAGTAACCATGGCGAGGAACCCCACTCTGAAGGAGCTTGCAGCTCCAGATTTGCACTAGCAACCCTTATGATTACTTTTCCTAATCTTGATGACAATGTTAATTTTGAATTGAAATCTGGATTAATTCATCTCTTACCTAATTTTCATGGTCTTGCAGGTGAAGACCCGCATAAACATTTGAAGGAATTTCATGTGGTATGTACCAGTATGAAGCCTCCTAGAGTAACTGAGGAACAAATAAAACTCAGGGCTTTTCCTTTTTCATTAAGAGATTTAGCCAAAGATTGGATGTATTATTTGCCCTCTGGTACTATCACTACTTGGAATGAGATGAAGAGAATGTTTTTAGAATGTTATTTTCCTGCATCTAGAGCCGCTACTATCAGGAAAGAAATATGCGACATTAGGCAATTGCATGGAGAAACACTTTATGAATATTGGGAGAGGTTTAGAAAGCTTTGTGCAAGCTGCCCACATCATCAGATTAGTGAGCAGCTACTAATCTAATATTTCTATGAAGGACTTTTGCAGGGAGATAGGAGTATGATAGATGCAGCTAGTGAAGGAGCATTAGTAGATAAGACTCTTGAAGCAGCCAGAATCTTGATATCAAATATGGCTGCCAATTCTCAACAATTTGGCATAAGGCATGATCCACCTATTAGACATGCCTATGAGGTATGTACTACTTCTCTTCAGAATCAAATATCTGAACTTCCCTCTCTTGTGCACCAAATGGCTACAGGTACACTACAGCAAGTTAAAGTTTGTGGAATATGTTCAGTAACAGGGCACTCCACTGATATGTGCCCTACACTTCAAGAGGAATTCACAGAACAAGCAAATGTTGTAGGAGGTTTTCCTGGCCAACCAAAGAGGTATGATCCTTATGCTAATACATATAATCCTGGATGGAAGGATCATCCCAATTTCAGATATGGGAATGCACAAAATAGGCCTGCAGGAAATTTTTTTTAGCAAAATCAGCAAGCCTATTATCCTAAACAAAATACATCTCAGGATCACTAGGTAAGTATTTCCTTGGAAGATGTTGTGAAAACTCTTGTACATAATTCTCATTAATTTCAACAAGAGACAAGAGCCAGCATTCAGAACCTGACAACTCAAGTAGGTCAGTTAGCAACCACAGTGAGTCGATTGGATGCTCAAAACTCAGGTAAGTTACCTTCTCAAACTATGGTAAATCCTAGAGAAAATGTCAGTGCAATTATTTCAATGAATGGTAAGGAAACTGAAGGTTTACCATCCCTTTCTTCTCCTAAAAAGCATGAGAAATTAAATAAGGAGAAAGAAGAATCTACAGGTAAGTCTCTATCTACTCCAAATTATGAAGTAATACCTCTTTTTCCAGAAGCTCTTAAAGAGAATAGGCTAAATGAGAAAACTTCTGAATTGTATGATATCTTTAGAAAATGTGAAGTTAATCTCCCCCTTCTAAATACCATTAAACAGGTGCCAAGATATGCAAAGTTCTTAAAAGAACTATATACTCAAAAAGAAGGGTAAAAATTAAAGGATTTTGAAAAGGTTCATATGAGTCAGAATGTATTTGCAATGATACAAACAAAACTCCCTACTAAATGCAAGGATCCAGGTATGTTTACTATTCCATGCAAAATTGGGAGAACTCGCATTGAAAAGGCTATGTTAGATTTAAGAGCTTCCATCAATGTTATGCCATATTCTGTATATACATCTTTGAATTTGGGACCATTGAACTCTACAAATTTGATAATTCAACTAGCAGACAGGTCCACTGCATATCCTAAGGGAATAATTAAGGATGTCTTAGTGCAATTTGATGATTTGGTGTTCCCTGCAGATTTTTATGTTCTTGACATGGACAATGGGGATTTTACTTCTCTAATATTATTAGGGAGACCATTCTTGAAAACCTCTAAAACCAAGATAGATGTTCACAATGGTACACTCACTATGGAATTTGATGATGAAGTAATAAAATTCAATATGTATGAAGCCATGAAACACCCAGGTGATGATACTCATGTTTATTCCATTGATGTACTTGATTCTTTGGCACACGATGTGTTTGAATTAGATGAGAAGGATAAACTGGAGAAAAGTGTGAGAAAATCTATAGCAAAAAATGATGGTGAGATAGACTTAGATGAAGAAACAAAGGAGGAACTGGCTACACTCAATGAGTTTTCAAAAGGGCCACCAAAAGGTAAGGTTGCTTATATAGAATTATCAATTTCTGATACTACTCTTGCACCTTCTGTTTTGCAGGACCGTGGATCAATTTTGTCACCTCTTCCTAATCACCTGAAATACTTGGAAGTAAAAGATGCATCACCTATTATAGTTGCAAAAAGTTTAGGTGTTAAAAAAGAAGAGGAATTGATGCATATTCTTCAGCAAAAAAGAAATGCCATTACAAAAACAATTGCAAACCTTAAAGGCATAGACCCGACTAAAAAGTTGTATCAAGTTCTAGAAATAAAAAGGGTTAGACCACTTAAAGGTAAGAAATCTCTCCCTTGGTTAGGACCACTTGTTATTACTAATGTGGCTTCTAGTTTTGCAGTGGAATTTGAAGGATTGAATCAGTCCTAGAAATTTAAAGTGAACATCAAAGAGCCTCCATGAACAAAGATAGGGAGCTGGGTCGAGCTAACGACATTAAACAAAGGCACTTATTGGGAGGCAACCCAACATAGTAAAAAAAGAAGAAGTGGAAAGCAGAAAATTCAAAGTCCAATAATGCAACACGCTCATTCTAACCCGAACAAATTCAGGGAAGTTCACTTAACTCATATGTTTTCTATATCTTTCCCTAATTCTTATCTTTCTTTTACATTGAGGACAATGTAAAGTTTAAGTGTGGTGGTAGAAGTTTATTTGTCTGAATCATTGTGACCCTATTATGAGCATCAATTTTATGATTTTCACTATTAATGCACTTTTATTGTGTTTAGCAAGTTGAGTGATTATGTGAGTGTTTCAATTTATGTTTTGGGATGTTAGACACAACCAACAGCCAATGATATGACTATTCAAAATTTTTTTAGCTCTTGAAAAATGTAAAAAATTCATGATTGTGTGCAATTTTATCCCTTTTGTAATTTATTACTTTTGACTTTAGAATCCTAAAATTTGTTTGCATAATAATTTGGGGTATTCAATTTATCTTTTACTTAGAGAAGGTTTATATAATTCAAATATATTTCATGATCTCCACAGGATTCTAGAACTTATTTGAATACTGCTTGAGGCAAAATCCTAGGTTAATACTATTATTTAGGAGATGATTTAGGCATTATTGGATAGATTGAGCCTTTCTAGCCTAACCTAAGCAATGAAATATCCTTAGTTCCTCTATCTTGAGCTTAATGAACTTTTCCTTCTATAAACCACAAATAAGCTGAAAGCTAAATTTTGTGTGAATATCCTTATTTTTGATCCTATTCACTCACTCCATGATTATTTTTCTGAATACTTGTTTGGTAGAGATTTATTTACAGAAGGTTGGAAGGTTGGAGCAAGGAAAAGAAAAGAATTATGCAATGAAGAAAAAAAAAGAATTATACAAAGGAAATAGAAGAAAAATCCGAATGTTGTGAAAAAAAAAAGAGAATTGAGGAAAAATGATAGATTAAATTCAATCGAAAGAAGAAAATGAGCGTGGGGGGGAGAAATCGCCCCAAATTTAGGAAAGCTCAAGAGATCATATTTAATCATGTGGTGCTGGGTGATTGAGCCTAAATTTTTATCATTTATCTTATCTTATACCCTGGCCACATTACGAGTTAAATAAAGTCCTATTGATCTTAGAGGTAGTTTTGGCCTACATTAGTGGAGAGTGGCATGGAGAATAAGCATATGAAAATCCTAAACTAATTAGAGATCTACAATCAAAATTTTAGGATGTATAAACTCATCCAGGTAAAAGAAAATTTATTGACTGAAAAACACACACACACTAGGGATTCAGAAGGATAAAATAATAGATTGCATTTGTGTTAATCTTGTGCATAATTATGACCTTCAAAAAAAATTTCTAGAGTATATTTTTATGTTATGAGGCAAACGTTTGGTAAGCCTAACACTCACTACATTATTGATTGTTTTTTTTTGTCTTTAGGGATTATTTTGGTTGAGGACAAGCAAAAGGTTGAGTGTGGGGGTATTTTATGTGATCTTAATTAAGCATGATATTAATACCTTTAAAATTAATTTTTGTTTGATTTAAGTAAAACATAATTAGGAATTAGCTTAGTTTTTTGTTTTGTGTTGTAGGAACAAAGAAAGAAGAAAAGAGAAGAAAAAGATAAGAAATTCATCAAAAAATGCTACATTGAAGGGATTCCAGACCTTTCAGCACTGTTTTGAGCATATCTCCCTCTTATGAACTCCAATCAAAGTGATTCAAGTGTGAAAAGATAACACAATCACCGACAACTTTTATGTTGAACACTTGGTCAAATTCGGGCGATTTCATAGTATTACAGAGCTCACAAATCAGAATCACAGTGCAGCAAGATGAATTCTGACCTTTGGTCACTAAGTTTGTCATATCTCCTTCAATTTAGATCCGATTAAGGTGATTCTAGTTGATATAGAAAGACGAGACATAGAGGTACAACTTTTGTGTTTGATACTTTGACAAATTCTAGAGTTTTTTGAGCGCTGCAGCGCTAAGCAACCTAGTAATTAGCACCGTGGCGCTGTCCCAGGGTGCTGCGGCACCCCATCTTTGGATTTCTAGAGCGCTGCGATGCCTACTGCCACACCAGGTGACTGAATTCGCGATTTTTAGGATTTTTTTAACTCCAATTGAAGCCCGATAGGCCGAAAGTTGACCTAAAAACACTCCTACTTCCATTAGGAGGAGTTAATCTATAAAAAGGGAGCAAAGCAAGTAGAGAATTGATTGAATCATTCATCCAAGTTCTTAGTTACATTCTTCAATTCTTCTTTAGATTTTCTTATGGCCCAGCGTGGCTAGTTCTTTTAGTTGGTTGACGTAGATTGAAACCTCAAGGGATCTTCATGCATTGTGAGATATGGATTTTATTTTATTATTTCAATTTGAATTGAGTATTGATTATTCATCTGCTCTTCTTCTCAATGATTATTCATATGATTGCTAGGGAGACCTACTAGTATATTGTTTGTCTTAATCTACCACTAAATTATATTTTGAATAAAGTCTTCAATTATGTGATTCATGAGGCAAATAGGTTTGAAGATTTTGGATTATAAATCATTGAACCTATGATGTGTAATTAACTAAATTAGATATAGCTGATATGTTTATATTTGTTTAGCTCTGTCAGTTTCTCTAGTTCTTCATGCGATTAATAAGTTATGCTTTACCGATGTACTAAAGGATTGCTTGTTAATTAGGGTTTAATTGGTGCGATTGTCATTAATTTACTAGACTTAAGGAGGAACAGGGTTAGAAACCCAATGATAGATATTCAATTACAATTGATTATGTTGTCAATGATCAATGCAATCTTTTGACGGTGGATATCAACCAAAACCAACGTCTTTATCATTAATTACTCTCTCTTAATTGCTTTCATTATTATTGACTTAGTTTTATTTGCAATTATCAATCCCCCCTTTCTCAATCACATAAGGTAATTTCAATCTCTGTGGCATCGACCCTTACTCCCACTACTACAGGTTAGTTCTGAGATTATCAATTTGGGTGTACCTGTGACAGTACGCACCACCTAAAGAACCATAAGACATATCTACAATTCTTATATTAACCAATTCCTCAATTTCAATATGGATTTGTCACAAGAATCCAAAAATAGAATGCTTTCCTACACTATCTAGGGTTGCAGCTTTTTACTACTTTCATTTTTCTTATTGTTTCTTATCATTATAGCTAGGCATATTTGGTCTCAAAAATTTCTAGTTATTCATGCCTTAACCTCTAGATTATTCCTATAATGATTTTTAGTTGCATTCATCTCACAACCATATATCATAACATATTCCATCATCCACTTCTTCCAAAAATAAGAATTTATTAAAAACAATATCAAGAAGGTTCCCAACACCTAAACTTCCAAGGCTTCACTTTTTCTAGTAACATAACATTCTTCCATCAAATATTCCATAGCTAACTCAATTAATAGAAGTCATTATAACAGCCCTAAAATTTTGTGAACCATAGCCATGTATACTGAAATTCAAGACCACGCTAAGCAAGCATACAACCATTACATGCAAGATTCACATATAGAACGATATAGACATTGGCCAATCATAAAAAGTATTAATAGTACAAATTTATTAAATTCCTAGGGTTAAGAACCCCATGTAAAATTACAATTTTTCAAAACTTTCTTCGAAATATTGTCAAACCTACTTACAATTCTTCCTAAGCTTACTTAGTTAGTGCTTTCCTCTTACTTCCTCCTTGAAATGGTGAGATATTCCCCCTTCCCCTTGCTGTTCTAGTAGCATATGTGAGAGGAAAATAGTAAGTTCTAAGCCTTAGAGACGAAGATAAAGAAGGAATTGGGTGGTGGTCTTACTACTTTACCTTGCACCGTTAATTCTTCACACTTTCTTCATTTCATTTTCCCTTTCCTCTTCCTTCTTCCCCTCCTTAAACTTCAGCCTTCCCTTTTCCTTGCTCTGGCTAAAGATTGCTCCTAAGGAGGAGTAAGAATGTTTAAATGTCTTTTGAGTCATGTGGTCAACTTTTCTTCCCATTATGAGATCAATTTCTTTTCTTATGGAGCACTCAAGGTAAGTGTCATTATAACTCATCATGGTTTCTTGTGGGGTGAGGGAAGGTTTTGGTTTTTCTCTCTCTTTCTCCCATGGGCAAAATATGCATCTAAAAACAGGAATAAGATGTATCAAAAACATGTGATTAATATGTTCTTCTTGCTATGTCAACCCCTTTACTTTTTGTACACCAAGTTATCATTGGCTATTATTATGGCTTGTTTACTTCTTCATGTAGGTTTTCTTCCTTGACTAAAATTTCAATTTCTTCTCCTTATCCCCAAGCTTGGCCGAAACATACATGTAAGGAGTGGAAGAGTTTGACTCAAAATCATGCAATGACTTACTTCACTTGTGGGGTACTTAAAATTAATTTTCTTAACTTGTTGGACACTCCATGGCTTTGCTTAATGTACACTCAACAAGGGTAATGATTGCTCATCATTAAGGGGTTACTATTACATCATTTGATGCTTCATCCCTTCTTGAATTTAGGCTCTATTCCTTCCCTTCTTGCTTTAGGCCGAAGTACTCCCTAGAAATGGGAGGCTTGGCCTTCATATGCACGTAACTTGGATTTGGTCCACTTCTTTTGACCTAGCCCAAGTGACATGCTTTAAATTAAGCATGTATTTAGCATATTTTATGTTTCTTTTTATTTTATTTAAATGATAAATAGATAGGTTTTAATTAAATTGTGTGTTTTATGTTTTTAGGAATAATAAAGAAGAAAAGAAGAGAAAAATAGAAGAAAATCATGAAAAATGCTGATTTCTGACCTTTCGTCACTAATGGAAGCATATCTCACTCATTTGAGCTCCGATTGAGCTGATTCTAGCGGCTATGGAAAGAAGAAACATAGAGCTACAACTTTCATGTTCGGCGCTTTGGCAAAATCCGGCGTTTTCTAGGCGCCGCGGCGCTGGTTATTGGCACCGCGGTGCCCTTGCCCCAGAACCACGAGCGCCACGGCGCTGCATGGGTGCGCCGCGGCACCCCGTAGATGAAGTTTCGTAGCACCGCGATGCTGAACTTATGCGCCGCGGCGCCGCCGCTCTGGAAGTCGCGATTTTAGGGTTTTTTCGCCTGATTTGAAGCCCAATTGATGGAGATTTGACCTAAAAACTTTCCTACTTCGACTAGGAGGGTTGAATCGATAAAAAGGAAGGAAAGTAAGCAGAGAGGGGATCGATTCATTCAGCAAAGAATTCATTCAAGTTCTGAACTCTTTTCTTTACTTCTTGTTTAGTTTTCTATGGCCCTGCGCGGCTAATTTTCTTTAGTTGGTTGAGGGAGATTGAAACCTCAAGGGATTTGATGTCATTGTAAGATACGGATTTGATTTCATTGCATTCAATCTTAACCGGGTATTGTTTATTAATCTGTTCTTATTTTCTTAATATTATGCATGTGATTGCTAGGAGGCCTACTAGTATATTGTATGTGTAGCTGCTAAATTAGGTTTTGAACAAAGCTTTTATTACTTGATTCGTGAAGCAAATAGGATTAAGGATTTTGGATTATAAATCGTTAACCCTATGATGAATATCAACTAAATTGAATATAACCGATGTGCTTGTATTCGTTTAGCTCTATTAGTTTCTCTTGTTCTTCATGCGGTTAATAAGTTATGCTTTACCGATGTGCTAAAGGATTGCTCGTTAATTAGAGTATAATTAGTGCGATTGTCATTAATTTACTAGGCTTAAGGAGGAACTAGGATAGAATCCCAATGATAGATATTTGGTTTAAGATTGATAATTTTGTCAATGATCAATGCAATCCCTTGATGGTGAATATCGACCGAAACCAACGCTTTTCTCATTAGTCACTTTCTCTCAATTATTTTTGCTATTGTTTACTTAATTTTAATTGCGACTCTCAATCCCCCCTTTCTGAATCACATAAGGTAATTCCAGTCTCTGTGGGATCGACCCTTACTCCCACTACTACAGGTTAGTGTTGAGGTAAGGTTTTAATTTGGGCGTGCCTGCGACAGTGCGCACCAAATTTTGGCGCCGTTGCCGGGGACTGCGTCATTACTTTTTGTGATTTTTTTTTCTTTTCTTTTTGTTCATAACTTTGAATATGGCAGCCAATTTTCAACAATTTGGCACTAGGCTGGGCTCTCCATTAAGATATGCTGGTGAGGTATGTAGTTCTTCCCTTGAAGAGCAACTTGCAAATTTAACTTCTCTTGTTCGTCAACGTGTAGAAAATATGCAAAGAGAGAAGTGTTATGGAAATTATTCAGCCATAGGGCATCCTTCTTTTGGGTATCCAATTTTCGATGATGAGTCATTTGAGCAGGTAAATATGGTTAATGGTTTCCATGAACCACAACAAGTGAGGTATGATTCCTATTCAAACATGTACAATCCTGGATGGAAGGATCATCTTAACTTCAGGTATGGGAATGCACAAAATAGTCTTGCAGAACAAAATTTTGCAAATTTTCAGCATACTCAACAGGCCTATTATCCTAGACAGAATACATCTCAGGATTTTCAGGTAAGTACTCCTTTAGAAGATATTGTTAAATCTCTTACACAAAGTACTCATCAATTTCAACAAGAGGTAAGGGCCAGCATTGAAAGCTTAACAAATCAAATTGGGCAATTAGCAACAACAGTCAGCAGGCTAGAGTCTCAAAATTCAGAAATTGAAAGTCTAGCCCCAGCATCGTTAATACAAAAGGAAGAAAATTCTGCACTAAATGAAAAAGATGACTTGGAAGTTGACACTAATAAGCCTACTAGGAAAGAGGGTATGGAATGTACCCTAAACGTCAAATTCGACGAGAATGTTATAGTAAGAGAGGAAGCACCAGAAGTGCAGCAAACAGGTAAGGATTTTTCTATATTGTTATCAATTTCTAATAAGATGCCTGTACCTTCTATTTTGCAGTATTTTGACCTAGGCTTAAAGAGCCTCCCTAGCCATTTAAAGGGCATATACAGTGGAGAACCACCCGCAGTTATAACTTCAAATAAATATGCCCTACTCAAAGATAGAGGAAAGTTACCGCATGCTTTGGTAGAATCTCAAAAGGATGAAATTAAATTAGATGCCAAAAGCTACTCAAGACATCGGTTATTTCCAGGTAAGTTGAGTTCTCATTTAATTAAATCTTTGACTAATGCTAACTTCCCTCTTCATAATGCAGCTGAACCTCAGAATTCTGTACATTCAAAGGCAAGCCAATTCAAAGTTGACATCAAGGATCCTCCTTGAATGACATAAGGAGCCTTGAGTCGAGCCAACGACGTTAAACAAAGGCGCTTATTGGGAGGCAACCCAACATAAAAAGAAAAAGAAAAGTGGGAATCAGAGATATTCATGGTCCAGTAATGCAACATGCGCATTCCACTCCAAACAAATTCAGGGAAGTTCACTTAACTCATTTTTTTTCTTTTTCTTTATCTTTCCATAATTCTTATCTTTCTTTTACATTGAGGACAATGTAAAGTTTGAGTGTGGGGGTGGAAGTTTATTTGTCTGAATCATTGTGACCCTATTATGAGCATCAATTTTCTGTTTTTCACTATTTATGCACTTTTATTGCTTTTAGCAAGTTGAGTGATTGTGTGAGTATTCAATTTATGTTTTAGGATGTTAGGCACAACCAACAGCCAATGATATGACTATCCAAATTTTTTTTTAGCTCTTGAAAAATGTAGAAACTTCATGGTTGTATGCGATTTTATCCCTTTTGCAATTTATTACTTTTGACTTTAGAATCCTGAAATATTTTGCACAATAAATTTGGGCATTCGATTTATCTTTTACTTAGAAAAGGTTTATATAATTCAAAAATATGTAATGATCTCAACAGGATTCTAGAACTTATTTGAATGCTGCTTGAGGCGAATTCCTAGGTTAATACTATTATTTAGGAGATGATTTAGGCATTATTGGATAGATTGAGCCTTTCTAGCCTAACCTACACAATGAAATATCCTTAGTTCCTCTATTTTGAGCTTAATGAACTTTTTCTTCTAAAAATCACAAATGAGCCGAAAGCCAAATTTTGTATGAATATCCTTATTTTTGATCCTATTCACTCACTCCATGATTATTTTTCTGAATACTTGTTTTGTAGAGCTTAAATTGACAAAAGGATGGAAGGGTGGAGTAAGGAAAAGAAAAGAATTATGCAAAGAAAAAAAAAAGAGAGAATTATGAAAAAGGAAGAAAAGAAAATTTCAAAGAGAATAAAAGCAAATTTTATGGCTGAAAGAAAAAAAAAATTGAGAATCAAAGAAAATGATGGATCAAATTCAATTGAAACAAGAAAATGAGTGTGGGGGGAAAATCTCCCCAAATTTATAAAAGCTCAAGAGATCATATTTAATCATGTGGTGCTGGGTGATTGAGCCTAAATTTGTATCCTTTATCCCACCTTATATCCTGGCCACATTACAAGCTAAATAAAGTCCTATTGATCCTAGAGGTAGTTTTGGCCTACATTAGTGGAGAGTGGCATGAAGAATAAGTATATGGAAATTCTAAACTACTTAGAGATCTACAACCAAAATTTTGGGATATATAAACTCATCTGGGTAAAAGGAAATTTAATGGCTCAAAACACACACACACTTGGGATTCAAGAGGATAAAATAATGAATTACATTTGGGTTAATTTTGTGTATGATTATGATCTTTCGAAATTTTTCTTGAACATATTTTTATGATATGAGGCAGAAAGTTTGGTAAGCCTAACACTTACTACATATATTGATTTTTGCTTTTATCTTTAGGGATTATTTTGCTTGAGGACAAGCAAAAGAGCAAGTGTGGGGGTATTTGACATGCTTTAAATTAAGCATGTATTTAGCATATTTTATGTTTCTTTTTATTTTATTTAAATGATAAATAGATAGGTTTTAATTAAATTGTGTGTTTTATGTTTTTAGGAATAATAAAGAAGAAAAGAAGAGAAAAATAGAAGAAAATCATGAAAAATGCTGAATTCTGACCTTTCGTCACTAATGGAAGCATATCTCACTCATTTGAGCTCCGATTGAGCTGATTCCAGCGGCTATGGAAAGAAGAAACATAGAGCTACAACTTTCGTGTTCGGCGCTTTGGCAAAATCCGGCGTTTTCTAGGCGTCCCGGCGCTCACAATACAGCGCCGCGGCGGCCCGTCATGGATGTCTCGTAGCGCCGCGGCGCTGGTTATTGGCGCCGCGGCGCCCTTGCCCCAGAACCACGAGCGCCGCGGCACTGCATGGGTGCGCCGCGGCACCCCGTAGATGAAGTTTCGCAGCACCGCGACGCTGAACTTATGCGCCGTGGCGCCGCCGCTCTGGAAGTCGCGATTTTAGGGTTTTTTCGCCTGATTTGAAGCCCAATTGATGGAGATTTGACCTAAAAACTTTCCTACTTCGACTAGGAGGGTTGAATCGATAAAAAGGAAGGAAAGTAAGCAGAGAGGGGATCGATTCATTCAGCAAAGAATTCATTCAAGTTCTAAACTCTTTTCTTTACTTCTTGTTTAGTTTTCTATGGCCCTGCGCGGCTAATTTTCTTTAGTTGGTTGAGGGAGATTGAAACCTCAAGGGATTTGATGTCATTGTGAGATACGGATTTGATTTCATTGCATTCAATCTTAACCGGGTATTGTTTATTCATCTGTTCTTATTTTCTTAATATTATGCATGTGATTGCTAGGAGGCCTACTAGTATATTGTATGTGTAGCTGCTAAATTAGGTTTTGAACAAAGCTTTTATTACTTGATTCGTGAAGCAAATAGGATTAAGGATTTTGGATTATAAATCGTTAACCCTATGATGAATATCAACTAAATTGAATATAACCGATGTGCTTGTATTCGTTTAGCTCTATTAGTTTCTCTTGTTCTTCATGCGGTTAATAAGTTATGCTTTACCGATGTGCTAAAGGATTGCTCGTTAATTAGAGTATAATTAGTGCGATTGTCATTAATTTACTAGGCTTAAGGAGGAACTGGGATAGAATCCCAATGATAGATATTTGGTTTAAGATTGATAATTTTGTCAATGATCAATGCAATCCCTTGATGGTGAATATCGACCGAAACCAACGCTTTTCTCATTAGTCACTTTCTCTCAATTATTTTTGCTATTGTTTACTTAATTTTAATTGCGACTCTCAATCCCCCCTTTCTGAATCACATAAGGTAATTCCAGTCTCTGTGGGATCGACCCTTACTCCCACTACTACAGGTTAGTGTTGAGGTAAGGTTTTAATTTGGGCGTGCCTGCGACAGTGCGCACCACCAAGCCTATGTTGTGTTTCTTCATTTAGCCATCCATGTGGTTTGCCAACAACTCATGTAAGGTGGAAAATTTTAGATGAAATTTCTATGAGTTGGCATCCTAGATGGAAGCCAAATGGTGTAGGGTGAAGTGTCAAGCTTAGGGAATTTAGCTCTTGAATTAAGAAAATTCCTATAATTCAACTTCTTGAAATTCCAAAACCTTCATCCAAGTTCTAAAATTTATTTTTCTTGCCCAAGACTTTTGTCCCTCACTAAGCCATTATTTCCAAATTTTGCCTCGTAGGTTCTTTCTTTTCCATGTTCCCAAGTGTTATAAAAATTTCTTATGCTTGCACATTGAGAATTTCTAATGTACATTTTATTAAGTATTTCTCTAGAATTTCTTGGTAAGTCTTTATTCTTTCCTTCTTCCCTTAATTCAATATTTTACATGCCTTATTCATAAATGAAAATTAGGGATGTTACACCCAACATGTCATTTTCTAATCAGAATTTGATGAACTATACCTAAAAAATAAGTTTAGAGGGTCCAAAAATGTAAGAAATGATTCTAAAACTGCGTAAATCAGACTCTAAAATCTCAAACAACATAGGTCAACAAAAACATGGCACCATTCACATGTTGCACTTGTCGATGTTGCCCTTGCGAGTGGCCCTCAGGTACTACCAGGATCATTGGCATGTGTGATGGTTGTGAGTGTACTTTAATAGCAAACTTTGGGCTCCAAGGTTTTTCCATCTCTTGAGTCAATTTGTGGGGTTTACTTTTCTATTTTGAGAAATCCAAATAGGAGTTTTGAGACTCACATTTCTAGGGTTTCTCTTTCACTTCCTAGCTGGTTCTTAGCTAATTCAAGTGAAAACAATATGCCAGAATTATAGTCCTCATCGTTCTGAATCCATTAATGGTGATGTTGTTGCAATCAGAGGTTTGGAAGTGCTATAATGTTTAGAGAGAGAAAATATGGTTCTTTGGAGAGGGAAAGTGAGGGTTGGTGTTTATGGATGATTCTAGGGTTTTCTTGTAACATCCTCAATTTTATTTACCAAATACTATAAAAAGGTATGCTTTTTATGAGTAAAAAGGGGAAACTAAGCAATAAAAGTGGTGGAAAATTTTAGGATAAATGGTAAAGAAAAATATACTAAAAGTGTATCGGTAAAGTATATTAGTGTCCAAATGACAAAAGTGGCTAGGAAAGAGGGGAGAATTAGTAAAAGCAATTTTGATAAGATAGAATTGGGTGTTTTAACCCAATATTGAAAGAAAATTATTTCTAAGTAAAAAAATACAAAAGTTTAATTTTTTTGGAAAATAAAATGGCTAAAATGAGAATGTTGAGTAATTAGGTGTATAATTTCGGGAAAAGGGTTCAATCATGGAAATTGCCTTAATTAAGGATTTAAAATTTTATAAAACAATCTTAATAAAGGATTAAAAGACATAGGTAAATTTGGAACCACCAAACAAAGCCTTAGGATATGATTAAATAATTGACTTGGTAATGTTAATAGTTAAACAAAAATTTAAGGGCAATTGCATAAGCTTAAAATATCTCACATAAAATATCGTCAAAGCTCATAATTAAGGTGATGGAGGGAGTCAAAAAGGGTTAAAAAATCTACCAAAATTGTGCATAATAATTAAGGAAGAAAAAGAGGAAAAAGGTGTAATGGCGTCATTTTTTTATAACATGTAGCTTAGCCTATCTTGAAGTTATTACCGGTTTTCCTTTATCCTTTCTATAATATGGTATTTAAATTGCCTATTCATATAGATATTAGTGATTAAAATAAAAAAAAAATTCATAATAATTACATCATTAAACTAATAGCATTTCATCATCCATTAACTATTCATTTACATCATGCTATTTCAAAAATATATAGTCATCATATCCATTCATACCATGCTCTTTCATATGACCTCTCAATTACAATAGGTGGATGAGAAGGTACGTATGTTTGGAATTCTAACAAAGCTACTGGTACAAGGCATTTCTAGTTGTTGACTGGTAGTAGCAGGTTTAAAGTACACACTAGGATCCTATTTCTCTTTATTTGAAAACAACATAGAACAACAATGAGAACTAAAGTTCACAATAGGTTTAATAATAATCATAAAAAATTCATATAATGCACATCATGTTGTGTCCAGTTGTATGATCTACAGAGATTAATGTGCCATTGATGTATGCATAATTAAGCATGATTTTAATAACTTTAAACTTAATTTTTGTTTGATTTAAGTAAGATATGATTAGTAATTATTGATTTTTTTGTTGTTGTAGGAGCAAAGGAAGAAGAAAAGAGAAGAAAAAGAGGAGAAATTCGTGGAAAATGCTAAATTGTATTGATTCTAGACTTTTCATCATTAAATATACCATATTTGCCACATATAAGCTCCAATCGAAGTGATTCAAGTGCCTGTGAAAATCTAATACAATAATATATAAATTTTATGTCTAAACTTTGGCTAATTTAGGAGAAATTAGAGTGTCATGATGCTCAAAATTCAGAACCGCAGTGCAACAAGGTAAATCATGACCTTTTGTTACTAATTAGGGTATATCTTTCACATATTAGCTCTAATTAAGGTGATTCTAGTGGTTATGAAAATCTAAGAAACAAGGCTACAACTTTTATGTTTACCACTTTCACAAATTTTGAAAAAATCAAAGCGTTGTTATGCCTGTAAATTAGCAACGTGACGTTACGTTATTTGCTAATGGAGCTGTCAGTACTGCCACGGTGCTCGTCGTTGTAGCATGGATTTTAATGTGATTTTTAGGGTTGTTTTACTCCAATTGAAGCCTAAAAGATTGAGAACTGACCTAGAAGCAATCCTACTCCATTTGGGACTCTTCAATCTATAAATAAGAGGGAAACCAAGCAGAAAAATATCATTCGATCCTCCAATCATCAAATTTTCAAGCATTTTCTTCTCTTCTGCTTTTAGAGTTTCATATGGCCCTACACGTCTAATTTCCTTTTTGTTTTTTGAGGGATATTGAAACCTCAAGGATCTTTTATGCATTGTGAGATGTAGATTTGATTTATTAGTTTATTTTTAATTGAGTATTGATTATTTCTTCCAATCTAATGCTGAATCATATATTAAACAAAGTTTTCATCATTGTGACTCAAGAGGTAAATATGATTAATAATTGTATGATTATGAGTTATTAAACCTATTATGAATGATCGATTAGATTAAATACAGATAATGTGTCTGTATTGTTTTAGCTTTATCAGTTTCTCTCACTCTTCATATGGTTAATAAGTTATACTTTATCGATGTGCTAAAGATTACTTATTAATTAGGGTTATTTGAGGTGATCATCATCAATTACTAAACTTAAGGAGGAACATGGAAAAAATCCCAATGATAGATACTTAATTTAAGATTGATTATGTTGTTAATGATCAATGTAATTCCTTGATGGTGGATATCAACCAAAACCAACCCTTTCATTATTAATCGCTCTAATTTATTTTGTTATTTGTGATTAATCTCTTTTTACTTTGATAATTTAGTTATAGTATTCAACTTTCCTTTCTTATTCACAAAAGGTAATACCAATCTTTGTGGGATCGACCCTTACTTCCAGTACTATAGGTTATTTTTTAGGTAAGGTATTTATTATATTTGGTATACCCGTGACAATATCAACTAGCCATGCAACATATACATATTTAGTGTACATATCACAATACAATTATGGCATATATATTATGTTTCATCAGTTAAATCATTGGCTATATCCATAATTGACATAGACATCATATAACAAATATCACATTTCAAAACTTTCTTATATCACAGCTTTTTACTTTCTTTTCATTTTGTACTAGTGCATCATTGAACAAGCCAACACAACATTCCATCAGCTGTTGCACCACTGATCGGGCCAACACTATGTCCCATCAATCAACAAGCAGCTAGGTTAGTGTGAGCTACTCACATCTTGTAACATCCCCACAAATTCTTACTTATTAAGTATTTTATAGAAATTATTTCTAAGGAATTAGAATTGGAATAAATTTTAGAAGAAATTTAATAGCAAGGATATGTTTAATTAGAGGATTACACTTTATTAGCTTTATCTTAATTAAGAGTTCAAAAGAAAGGAAATTGGAACGATCCAAATAATTGCTTTCTTGATGGTTATTTAGGTTATTTTCATATTGTAATTGCTCTAGAAGACCAAGAAAAGACAACTTTTACTTGTCCATTTGGAAAATTCGCATACAAGCGCATGCTATTTAGGTTTTGTAATGCCCTTGCCACTTTTTGAAGGTGTATGGTTAGCATATTTTCTGATTATATTGAAAATTTTATATAAGGTATTCATGGATGATTTCACAGTCTATGGGGACTCATTTGATGATTACTTACATAACTTATAAGTGATTTTGAAAAGCTTTCAAGAAACTAACCTTGTTTTAAATTATGAAAAATACCATTTTATTGTTGAGCAAGGTATAGTTCTAGGGCTTGTTGTCTCCTCAAGGGAAATAGAGGTAGAGAAAGTTAAGATTGATGTTATACAAACTCTACCTTTCCCTACTTATATTGAAAATTTTATATAAGGTATTCATGGATGATTTCATAGTCTATGGGGACTCATTTGATGACTACTTACATAACTTATAAGTGATTTTGAAAAGCTTTCAAGAAACTAACCTTGTTTTAAATTATGAAAAATACCATTTTATTGTTGAGCAAGGTATAGTTCTAGGGCTTGTTGTCTCCTCAAGGGCAATAGAGGTAGAGAAAGTTAAGATTGATGTTATACAAACTCTACTTTACCCTACTTGTGTGTAGGAAATTCGTTCTTTATAGAATATTCATAAAGGACTTCTCCAAGATAGGAGCACCTTTGTGCAAATTATTTCAAAAAGAGGTGCCCTTTGAATTTAATGATGTAACATCCCTCATTTTGTTTCATGTATTAATCAAAGTACAAAAGTATTAAAAGTAACATCCTTATGGACTCCAAATTGAATACAGAAGCTATCCTAACATATTCTTCCCTGATGAACCATTTTCAGACCTTTGACTACTAATTGGCTCATATCTTCCTCATATAGACTCCAAATTGAATGATTCCAGTGGCTAAAAATCCGTAAAACACATAGCTAACATTCTTATGTTAACCATTTATTTTTATTCCATACAGATAATTCCCAGAAATTAAAATACAGAAGATATCCTAACATATTCTTCTATGATGAACCATTTTCTGACCTTTGACTACAAATCAAACCATATCTACCTCATATGGACTTCAAATTGAATGATTACAGTGGCTACAAATCCATGACACATATATATTTAATTCCTATTTTAACTATTTATTTTAATGCCCTACAGATAATTCTCAGAAATTAAAATACTGAAGCTATCCTAACATATTCTTCCCTGACGAACCATTTTCTGACCTTTGCTTACTAATCGGACCATATCTACCTCATATTGACTCCAAATTGAATGATTCCAGTGGTTAAAAATCCGGGACACATATATATTTAATTCCTATGTTAATCATGTATTTTAATTCCCTACAGATAATTCCCAGAAATTAAAATACAGAAGCTATCCTAACATATTCTTCCTTGATGAACCATTTTCTGACCTTTGCTTACTAATCAGACCATATCTCCCTCATATGGACTCCAAATTGAATGATTCTAGTGGCTAAAAATCTGTGAAACATATATATTTAATTCCTATGTTAACCATGTATTTTAATTCCATACAGATAATTCCTAGAAATTAAAATACAGAAGCTATCCTAACATATTCTTCCCTGATGAACCATTTTCTGACCTTAGACTACTAATTGGATCATATCTTCCTCATATGGACTCCAAATTAAATTATTCCAGTGGCTAAAAATCCATGACACATATATCTTTAATTCTTACATTAACCATGTATTTTAATTCCCAACAGATAAATCAAAAAAATTAAAATACAGAAACTATCCTAACATATTCTTCCCTGATGAACCATTTTCTGACATTTGCTTACTAATCGGACCATATCTACCTCATATGGACTCCAAATGGAATTATTCTAGTGGCTAAAAATTGGCGACACATATATCTTTAATTCCTATGTTAACCATGTATTTTAATTCCATACAGATAATTCTTAGAAATTAAAATACAGAAGCTATTCTAACATATTCTTCCCTGATGAACCATTTTCTGACCTTCGCTTACTAATCGGACCATATCTACCTCATATGGACTCCAAAATGAATGATTACAGTGGCTAAAAATCCGTGACACATATATATATAATTCTTGTGTTAACTATGTATTTTAATTCCCTACAGATAATTCCCAGAAATTAAAATACTGAAGCTATCCTAATATATTCTTCCCTGACGAACCATTTTCTGACCTTTGCTTACTAATCGGACCATATCTACCTCATATGGACTCCAAATTGAATGATTCCAGTGGTTACAAATCCGGGACACATATATATTTTATTCCTATGTTAACCATGTATTTTAATTCCCTACAGATAATTCTCAGAAATTAAAATACAGAAGCTATCCTAACATATTCTTCCCTAATGAACCATTTTCTGACCTTTGCTTACTAATCGGACCATATCTACCTCATATGGACTCCAAATTGAATGATTCTAGTGGCTAAAAATCCGTGACACATATATATTTAATTCCTATGTTAACCATGTATTTTAATTCCATACAGATAATTCTTAGAAATTAAAATACAGAAGCTATCTTAACATATTCTTCCCTGATGAACCATTTTCTGACCTTTGACTACTAATAGGCTCATATCTTCCTCATATGGACTCCAAATTGAATGATTCTAGTGGCTAAAAATCCATGACACATATATCTTCAATTCTTACGTTAACCATGTATTTTAATTCCCTACAGATAGTTCCAAGAAATTAAAATACAGAAGCTATCCTAACATATTCTTTCCTGATGAACCATTTTCTGACCTTTGCATACTAATCAGACCATATCTACATCATATGGACTCCAAATTGAATGATTCCAAAGGCTAAAAATCAGCGACACATATAGCTTTAATTCCTATGTTAACCATGTATTTTAATTCCCTACAGATAATTCCCAGAAATTAAAATACCTAAGCTATCCTAACATATTCTTCCCTGATGAACCATTTTTTGACCTTCGCTTACTAATCAGAGCATATCTACGTCATATGTAATCCAAATTGAATGATTCCAAGGTCTAAAAATCCGTGACACATATCTCTATAATTCAAATGTTAACCATTTATTTTAATTCGATACAGAATGTTCCAAAAAATTAAAACTCTGAAGCTTAAAATTCTGCCACGCATAGCCATACCCATGTAGAACTATCTACACCAATCTAAGTTTTCAAACATACATAATATGTAACATACATCCATGACCAATCATCAAAGTTCTAAGATCAAAATCTCATATAAATATTATAAGTTTGAAAACTTTTCTTCAAAAAGAAATATTGTTAAACTTACCTAAGAATCTCCCTAGTTTACTTAGTGAATTGGTTTTCTTGTTTCCTCTTGAAAGAAGTAGCAAAATTCCTCCCTTCCCTTAGCTTTTCTAGCAGATTAGGTAAGAGAATTAGGGTAAATTTTTGAACCTCAAGGATGAAGAAGAAAAATGGATTCAAGTGGAGATTAAGGTAACTTACCTTGAGTACTTAGCCTTCTAAACTTCTCCTTCTTCTTCCTTCTTTTCTTCTCCTCTCTTTCTCTCCTTTCCTCACTCTACCTTGTTCTATTTCTCTCTCTTCTTCATTTGACGAAATTCAAATGTTGTAGGGGTGGGTTTTGCTTAAATAGACCACCAAATAATACACCTTTCATGATAATAGGTCTACCTTATCACAATTAGGATACACTTTGTTGAATTTTTTGGAAAACAAAC
Source organism: Gleditsia sinensis (assembly GCA_037074535.1). Taxonomy (NCBI): domain Eukaryota; kingdom Viridiplantae; phylum Streptophyta; class Magnoliopsida; order Fabales; family Fabaceae; genus Gleditsia; species Gleditsia sinensis. The sequence goes on along the minus strand of CM073469.1, from coordinate 36,156,038 downwards.
AACTTATGTTCTTGTCTTCCTCTTCCTTAGTCAAGATATGCATAGGAAAATGAGATTTGTATTTTGAAAATTATGATGATATGTTCTTAAGATAAGGGACAAGGTCCCTTTGATTTAGGGATTCATTTCCATTTTCTTTTGTCTTAAACAAGTATGATAGGTTTGCCTTTTTAGCTGGCAAATTTCTAGCCTTTGAATCTCCATTATTTGGTTGATATTATTTGTGTGGGATAGGAATGTTTTGTCCTAATGCCATGTATTATCATACCACTTGCTAAAATTATGAGTGTGGGATATAGATGTTTTTTTCCTAAAGCCTTGTATTATCATGCCACTTGCCAAAATTATGAATGTAGAATCACACCACTTGCTAAATTTTTGTCTTAATGCCATGTAACCTAATTTTTATTATTATTATTACATTATTATATCATCACCTAATTTATTTTATTTTATTTTTCCTCTTGTATTTGGGTTAATCCTACCCATTATGGGCCTATTCCTACCCATTTTCTTTGCTTTGGATAAAATTCTACCTTTCTTGGAGGGCTTGGTCACATTTTCATAATTTTTTGGCTATTGGTCCAATTACTATATCCTAGTCCAAGTCTATGTTTTATTTCTTGCTTAGGTTATCCAATGGGCTTGCTAGAAACTTATGTGAAGTGGAAAAACTCTATATGAAGTGTCCATAGGTAAAAGCCCAATGTATGGGTAAAGATTTTAAACTTAGTAACTCTAGTTTTTGAATTAGGAAAAATTACCCTAATCCAATGTTCTTGAAATTTTAAGACCTTTACTTGTTTCTAAAAATTTATCTTCCTTATCCAAGAATTTTGTATCTCTTTAGTATGTTATTTCTAATTGTTTGTTCTATTAGGTTTTCCCTCTTTATTTGTTCTCTTAATGTTAGAATCATTTTCTATGCATATACATAAGGTGAAAAATTTCTAAGGATTATATTTCCTTAGATATCTAAAATATTGTCTAATAAATTTTATTTCCTTAATTAAATATTTATGTACTTTTATCAATAAAAGAAACGAAATTAAGGATGTTACACATTCTTACCCATTTCCTTTGCTTTGGATAAAATTCTATCTTTCTTGGAGGGCTTGGTCACATTTTCATAATTTTTGGGCTATAGGTCCAACTTTTATATCCTAGTCTAAGTCTATGTTTTATTTCTTACTTAGGCTATCCAATGGGCTTGTTAGAAACTTATGTCAAGTGGGAATATGATGTGTCCATAGGTGAAATCCCAATTTATGGGTGGAAATGTTAAACTTAGAAATTTCTAACTCTTGAATTAGGAAAATTACCCTAATCCAATCTTCTTAAAATTTTAAGACCTTTACTTACTTCACAAAAAAATTATGTTCCTTAGCAAAGAATTTCGCCTCTCTTTAGTATGTTATTTCTAATTTTTTTCTATTAGGTTTCCTCTCTTTACTTATTCCCTTAATGTTAGAAACATTTTCTATGTATATACATAAGGTGAAGAATTTCTAAGGATTATATTTCCTTATATATCTAAAAATTGTTTAATAATTTTTATTTCCTTAATTGAATATTTATCTACCTTTATTAATAAAAGAAACAAAATTAAGGATGTTACAAAAGAAAGGCAAAAATATTTGCAACCAACAAAAGAAGAAGAACAAGAAGGAAGATTAAGGTAATTTCTATGCATCTAAGCCCCTTAAATCTTTTCTCATCTTTATTCTAAACCTCCTAGTATGGTGGAAATGCAGGGAATTGGTAGAAAATAGAAGAGAAAAAGGGTGGATAGAGAAGGAGAAGCAGAAGACCAAAAGTTGTGCTAAGACTAGGTTTAATATTAATCTACCATGAAACTTGAAATCTTGATGATACATGCATATGTGTGTGTGTGTGTGTGTGTGTGTGTGTGTGTGTGTGTGTGTGTGTGTGTTTGTGTGTGTGTGTGTGTGTTTATGTGTGTATGTAAATTTGTAAGTTGTTGTTATTTGAGATAACTTGTGCATATATTGGAATGACCATATGAATAACCATGTAGAGCAAAGGTTTGCATGCATATGTATTGTGTTGAAATTTGGCTTTGAATGGATGGAATTCTATGCTATGAATGGATGGTTCTAGATGTTATGATTTTCTATCAAATTAGAAGATATGTTCAACATAAAAGTTATAGTTGTAACAACCTCTTTTTTTTTATTATTATATAATATTGAGTTCACATACATGTCATTAATCAAAACAGACGTATAACATATCAAACACATAGATATTTACATCTTGTTTATTTTGGTTGACCAATTCCGGAGATACAGGTGCGGGTGGTTGCACGTTCACCGGGATCTGAGCCAACTCGACCACAAACATCTTATTTGATTCTAAAATCTGCCCAACATAAAGTAACTCGATCCAATGTGCACTAAAAGCCAGAGCCTTAGAAACAAAAGCTGCATAAATAATTTTCTAAACATGATATGGAAATATAGTGAGAATTAAATCCCAGTAAGTTCAACAATAAATTGTCATCAGTAAATCTCATCACGTCATGTTCAGCTGTATAAACTACAGAAAATATCTTTGGTCACATGAATGCATTATATCTATGCACATAAGAATCATACTGTAATGATATGTATGATATGATTAACTATTTTCAAAATATCATATGATGGCCATCAACTTATTCTCATTTCAAGCTACCCCGGTCAGGGTGAGTATCCTCTACTCTCCGGTACGGGCTTTTCTCGCTCCGTCCGACATGGCCCACTTTCTCTTTCTTTTTTCATTATCATGATCATAACCGTTGGTAGGGCGTCCCCTACTGGTGCACCACACGGATTGCCATGTGACCGTGCTTATTTCTTTTCTTTTCACAATGATAGCCAAAAATTATGCTTTCAATAACAAGTATGTTCATCAAAATATAACTATTACCATAAATCATTGGTAATCATGCCATGAACATAACCATTTCAAATATCACTTTATAAAATATTTCCATGTCAAAATTTCATATTTAAGATGGTAAGAAGTTCATACAATGGCAATGGCTATGGCTATACTAGTCATTTATTAAGATTCATCTTCTTTTTTAAATACTAATTTTATTTCTTTATTTTCTTGATGCAGGTTTTCATCCTATCTAACCTTCTCTTACTAATCAGAGCATAACTCCCTCAATTTAACTCTGATGTAGGTGATCTTGGTGTCCATTTCAAGATAAAACAATTATCTAAAACTATTATGTTGAACATTGTAGCTAAAAATTAAGAAACAAAGGTGATATTACTCCCTCAAAGTACAGGATAGTTCCTCTCGGATAGGTTCAGACCTTTACTGACTAATTAGACCATATCTCCTAAATTGGAACTCCAAATTGCGTTATTCCAGTTGATAAAAATCCATGAGCCATATATCTATAATTGTTATGTTGGCGCGCTATTTTAATTCCCTACAGAATATTCCCAGAAATTCAAAAACTAAAGCATTAATAACATACTCTTCCCAGAATAAATATTTTCTGACCTCTGCTTACTAATCGGATCATATCTGCCTCATATGAACTCCAAATTGCATAATTACAGTGGGTATATTTCCATGAGACATAGATATATAACTTTCATGTTAACCATTTATTTTAATTCCATACAGATAATTCTCAGAAATTAAAATACAAAAGCTGTCCTAACATAATCTTCCCTGATGAACCATTTTCTGACCTTGGCTTACTAATCGGACCATATCTACCACATGTGGACTCCAAATTGAATGATTCCAGTGGCTAAACATCCATGACACACATATCTTTAATTCTTATGTTAACCATTTATTTTAATTCCCTACCAATAATTCCCAGAAATTAAATTACCGAAGCTATCCTAACATATTCTTCCCTGATGGTTCATTTTCTGACCTTTGACTACTAATCAGACCATAGCTACCTCATATGGACTCCAAATGGAATGATTCCAGTGGCTAAAAATCCGTGACACATATATCTTTAATTCTTATGTTAACCATTTATTTTAATTCCTTATAGATTGTTCCCAGAAATTAAAATACCGAAGCTTAAAATTCTGTCAACCATAGCCATACCCATGCAGAACTATCTACACCAACCTAAGTATTCAAACATACATCACATGCAAGATCAATATGTAACATGATATAGCAACATCCATGACCAATCATCAAAGTTCTAAGAACAAAATCTCATATAAATATATGAGTTTCAAAGGTTTTCTTCAAAAATAAATATTGTTAAACTTACCTGGAGCACTTAGTCTCCTAGACTTCTCCTTCCTCTTTCTTCCTTTCTTCCTCTCCTTTCCTCACACTACCTTGCTTCTATTTTTGCTCTCCCCCACTTGGACGAAATTCTAATGTTGTAAGGGTGGGTTTTCTTATATAGACCACCAAATAATTCACCTTTCATGATCATGGGTCTACCTTATCACAATTAGGATACACTTTGTTGAATTTTTGGAAAACAAACAACTTATGTTCTTGTCTTCCTCTTCCTTAGTCAAGATATGCATAGAAAAAGGAGATTTGTATTTTGAAAATTATGATGATATGTTCTTAAGATATGGGGCAAGATCCCTTTGATTTAGGGATTCATTTCCTTTTTCTTTTGTCTTAATCAAGTATGATAGATTTTCCTTTTTAAGTGGCAAATTTCTAGCCCTTGAATTTTCCTTACTTAACTAAAATTATTTGTGTAGGATAATGATGTTTTGTCATAATGCTATGTATTATTACCCACTTGCTAAAGTTATGAATGTAGGATATAGATGTTTTTGTCCTAAAGCCTTGTATTATTATGCCACTTGCCAAAATGATGAATGTAGAATCACACCACTTGCTAAATTTTTGTCTTAATGCCATGTCACTTAATCTTGATTACACCAATATTTCATCACTTTAATTTTATTTTTTTTATTTTTTTCCTCTTGGGTTTGGGCTCATTCTTGCCCATTTTCCTTACTTTGGTTAAAATTCTACCTTTCATAATGGGCTTGGTCACATTTTCATGATTTTTAGGCTACCGGTCCAATTTCTATATCCTAGTCCAAGTCTATGTTTTATTTCTTCCTTGGGCTATCCTATTGGCTTGCTAAAAATTCATGTGAAGTAGAAAAACTCTATATGAAGTGTCTATAGGTTAAAGCCCAATTACGGGTGGAGATACTAAACTTAGTAACTTTTGCTCTTAAATTAAGAAAAATTACTCTAATCCGATCTTCTTGAAATTTTAAGACCTTTACTTACTTCACAAAAATTTATCTTTCTTTACCTAAGAATTTCACCTTTCTTTAACATGTTTATTTCTAATATTTCCTCTTAGGTTTTCTTTCTTTACCTATTCGATTAATATTAGAACATTTCTATGCAGATATGTAAGGTGAAGAATTTCTAAGGAAAATATCTAAAAATTACGGGATGTTACATTCTTCCCCCCTTTAGAAATTCGGTCCCCGAATTTCAATCCATCCTACCACATGTAGGGAATGAAATTAAGGCATTATTCAGAGTTACCAAACTTATTACCTAAATAATTAGAGATATCTTTTCTGTATGACATCTTTACTTTTTAATATGTCTATTCACTTGAGTGATTTTTTCCATATAACTTAACCATAAGGATTTCTTTCACTCATAAGTTCTTCAATTGATATCCTCTAGCCCGTATGGATATATCTATCGGTCGATATTAGAAAACACACATATAAATGAACATATACACCTTCATATTGTGTAACTATCTTTTCTTATTCCAAACTTCTATCAAGTCAAATTTTTTTTTTTTTTATATATCAACATCATCCCCTGAATATCATCATCTTAATCTATCATCTATTTTTATCCTCAAATCCTTTAATCAATATGTTAAACATACGTAGCAATAAATCCTTCAAACCTTTAATAACGTTTATGTACCATTGACACATGTCTAATAATTCCAACTTACCTCATCACAGTAATTCTATACAAGCTTATTAACACCATTAAACTCATTGTCAAAAATTTCAATTATTTCTTCTATCATATCCAAAAGCACCTCATTCTAGCTTATGCCAATCCCATTTAATTCACCCAATCATTTGAAGAAGATTTGTGTTTTTTTTTTCCTAACAATTACTCATACATGAATTCTCAATTCCAACATAATTCACATCCTAGATACTAGACTCAATTTAGCATGATATAATCCTTTAACATAAATATCTTGATAACCTACATTATTTCCGGACATGGTTCTCAGAATATTCTCTATATTTCCAAATTAAGAGTTCAAAGACTAACTTAAATCCTACTTCCTATATTTTATTCCTCGAGAACTTCAACACCACTAATTCTCTTGATTACATTCGTCAAAACACCATAAGACCATCATCCGTCCATTATTTTCAAACCTTTCATTATTTTAACCTATTAACAACTTAGACACCATAACAACCAAGTTTCAAAGGAAGAAATTATCTTTAATTGTAATGAGGGAAAATAACCTTGCATTTAATGCCAACCGTTAATGAGTGAAACAGACGAAAAGCATAATAGAGAATGGTTCCAAAAGCGAAAGTCAAAAGTTTTGACAAAGCATTGAAAAATATTAAAATCGGTGGCCGCAATTCTTGAAAATCTGTAAACAAAATCTATCTATGATTTCAACAAAAATCGGTGGCCGCAAATTTTGAATATATGTGTCAGAATCTACTTTAAATCTATTGGTATTCGGTGGAAAGATATCACATGGAAAAAGAAACATTTCTGAGCTTATAAAAGTCTGTGAAAATCAAAGAATATGTAGTTAACTGGTAGGATGCAGTTGATTGCTTCAAAATAGATGTAATTAATCAACTGTAAATTAACCAGTCCAAATTAAAATTTCTCAAAATAGCTAGTCGACTTAATAATACTGATAGTCGACTGGCGAAAACATTGAGAATACAAAATAAATCATTTGATTGCATTTTTTATTTTATTTTTTTACTTTTTTTTTTTTTTACGGCTATCACCTAGAACTTTTCTACAAGAATCAAAACATCAATGCTTCATCAAAGACAACAAGATAAAGACAGATTTCTGGTGATATCTTATCTTATACTCTTTATGTGCTTAATATGGGTCACAGTCATACTACTGTACATATACATGCTTGCCGTCATTTTTGAATTTTTTTTTTTTATTTATCTTTAATTTAGCTGATATCCACCAATCACTCACATAGTTGTTCTACCTGGCCTATTTGCATAGCTATTATAAATATGCCCTTCTCTGAGTTCTATAAATACTTACATTAGTATCTTTGTCTATTATCAAAGTTAAGGTGATAGAAATTATGGAGGGAACCGCATTCCGTCAGTTTCGAAATATCTGTGTCTTTTGTGGTTCCAGTCCTGGAAAAGATGAGGAGTATGTTAAAGCAGCACAAAATCTGGGTATGGTGCTGGCTAGGAGAAAAATTCATTTAGTGTATGGTGGAGGTAACTGTGGGTTAATGGGGTGTGTGGCTACAGCTGCACATGCAGGGGGATGCCAAGTTCTAGGTATTATTCCTACAGCTCTAGCTACATCCAGCAACATAGGGAAGACAATTGGGGAAGAATATAGGGTAGTTTCCATGCATGAACGCATGGCTAGAATGATGAGCAATGCTGACGCCTTCATTGCCTTACCAGGTGGTTTTGGTACTCTAGAGGAGATTTTCCAAATAGTCTCTTGGGCACAACTAAATATGCATCACAAACCGATAGGTTTGTTAAATGTTAATCACTTCTTTGATGGTTTGTTATCTTTTCTAGATCAAGCTGTGGAACAGAGGTTTATCTCACACTCAACACGACAAATTCTCATCTCAGCTTCAAATGTTGAGGAGTTGATTGATGCTTTACAAGCCTATGTTCATGTACCTGATCTAACTATTACTCCAGTAGAATGGACGGCAGATAACCGCAGGAAACGTAAATTGGATTTGGATCTTCATCTTTAAATATAGTAAAACGTAGCTATTATTGTTCTACTTTTACTTTCTTAGACTCTACTTGTATACCATATTTACCAACCATACTCCTTTAGAGTTGGTAAAACTATCTTTGAATGTTGCTTATGATCCTCTGAACTTTTGAAATATTCTAATATATCAACCATATATATAATAACAAATTGTTCCAAGGATGACCTAATTACTATTCATTAAATTTATGAATGCAGCTAAAGGTTTGTCAATTAAATTCATCACCAAGAACTCATAATGCCCATAATAAGTCCTACATCCTCTTCTCTTATCCTTAATTAATGTTACTCATATCCCAAATCTATTTGTGGAAAAATATTGAACACCTTATAACTGGTCAAACAGGTAATCTATACGAGCTAATGGGTTTCTATTCTACATTGTTACCTTATTCAACTGTCTACAATCTATGCATAGTCATAGTGATCCATCTTTCTTTTTCACAAATAGAACTAGAGCACTCCAAATAAAAGTACTAGGGCATTTAAATCCCTTGTCTAACAAGTCTTGTAAATTTTTTTTTTCCAGTAACTAGAATAATTCTTTTCTGATGTGGAAATACTGCAACCACGGAGCATACTAAGATTTTTTCAAATAAAACCGGCACTTTCAAAACTTCTTGGAAATTTTATATGAGTACTAGGGTAAATTCCATGTTAAAATTCCACACTAATATCTCGGTAACTGGATAGTAATTGTAGTCTGTAAACAGCGCACCAGAAAAGTTCCCAGGAAAGAGAGGTGGGTCACTAATGGACACGCTTAAGTACCAAGTCTTTCCTTGCCAGAGCTTTCCTTAGACATGCACTTTTCACAAATCACAATTTTTTTTTTTTTAAATTCAATCGATATCATTCTATATAGGGATATAGATACTAGTTGGGTTCTAAGAAGTAAATCAATACCAAATTCTCGAATTGCTGTGGCAAGGTTGTGCAAGATTTTCTCCGCATTGTTTGCCGGATTCCACCTTGGTGGTGCCATTTCCTACTGTGGAAAAAAATAAATTTATGCTACTATTGAGGTGATCAAGCCCAATAGTTAGTTTCAAAACAATATTTAACAGCAGTCATAACACCACCTCGGCATATAGATAAGAAACACTAGTAATTTCTTACCTATATGAGTCACTGATTCCCTACACAGCACAACCACAACATACTCAAGACACTATAAGATCGATTCAGATAACCATCCACCCACTGGCCATCTAGGATCGACCTGCTCTGATACCAATTATGTAACAACCTCTTTTTTTTTTTTATTATATAATATTGAGTTCACATACATGTCATTAATCAAAACAGACGTATAACATATCAAACACATAGATATTTACATCTTGTTTATTTTGGTTGACCAATTCCGGAGATACAGGTGCGGGTGGTTGCACGTTCACCGGGATCTGAGCCAACTCGACCACAAACATCTTATTTGATTCTAAATCTGCCCAACATAAAGTAACTCGATCCAATGTGCACTAAAAGCCAGAGCCTTAGAAACAAAAGCTGCATAAATAATTTTCTAAACATGATATGGAAATATAGTGAGAATTAAATCCCAGTAAGTTCAACAATAAATTGTCATCAGTAAATCTCATCACGTCATGTTCAGCTGTATAAACTACAGAAAATATCTTTGGTCACATGAATGCATTATATCTATGCACATAAGAATCATACTGTAATGATATGTATGATATGATTAACTATTTTCAAAATATCATATGATGGCCATCAACTTATTCTCATTTCAAGCTACCCCGGTCAGGGTGAGTATCCTCTACTCTCCGGTACGTGCTTTTCTCGCTCCGTCCGACATGGCCCACTTTCTCTTTCTTTTTTCATTATCATGATCATAACCGTTGGTAGGGCGTCCCCTACTGGTGCACCACACGGATTGCCATGTGACCGTGCTTATTTCTTTTCTTTTCACAATGATAGCCAAAAATTATGCTTTCAATAACAAGTATGTTCATCAAAATATAACTATTACCATAAATCATTGGTAATCATGCCATGAACATAACCATTTCAAATATCACTTTATAAAATATTTCCATGTCAAAATTTCATATTTAAGATGGTAAGAAGTTCATACAATGGCAATGGCTATGGCTATACTAGTCATTTATTAAGATTCATCTTCTTTTTTAAATACTAATTTTATTTCTTTATTTTCTTGATGCAGGTTTTCATCCTATCTAACCTTCTCTTACTAATCAGAGCATAACTCCCTCAATTTAACTCTGATGTAGGTGATCTTGGTGTCCATTTCAAGATAAAACAATTATCTAAAACTATTATGTTGAACATTGTAGCTAAAAATTAAGAAACGAAGGTGATATTACTCCCTCAAAGTACAGGATAGTTCCTCTCGGATAGGTTCAGACCTTTACTGACTAATTAGACCATATCTCCTAAATTGGAACTCCAAATTGCGTTATTCCAGTTGATAAAAATCCATGAGCCATATATCTATAATTGTTATGTTGGCGCGCTATTTTAATTCCCTACAGAATATTCCCAGAAATTCAAAAACTAAAGCATTAATAACATACTCTTCCCAGAATAAATATTTTCTGACCTCTGCTTACTAATCGGATCATATCTGCCTCATATGAACTCCAAATTGCATAATTACAGTGGGTATATTTCCATGAGACATAGATATATAACTTTCATGTTAACCATTTATTTTAATTCCATACAGATAATTCTCAGAAATTAAAATACAAAAGCTGTCCTAACATAATCTTCCCTGATGAACCATTTTCTGACCTTGGCTTACTAATCGGACCATATCTACCACATGTGGACTCCAAATTGAATGATTCCAGTGGCTAAACATCCATGACACACATATCTTTAATTCTTATGTTAACCATTTATTTTAATTCCCTACCAATAATTCCCAGAAATTAAATTACCGAAGCTATCCTAACATATTCTTCCCTGATGATTCATTTTCTGACCTTTGACTACTAATCAGACCATAGCTACCTCATATGGACTCCAAATGGAATGATTCCAGTGGCTAAAAATCCGTGACACATATATCTTTAATTCTTATGTTAACCATTTATTTTAATTCCTTATAGATTGTTCCCAGAAATTAAAATACCGAAGCTTAAAATTCTGTCAACCATAGCCATACCCATGCAGAACTATCTACACCAACCTAAGTATTCAAACATACATCACATGCAAGATCAATATGTAACATGATATAGCAACATCCATGACCAATCATCAAAGTTCTAAGAACAAAATCTCATATAAATATATGAGTTTCAAAGGTTTTCTTCAAAAATAAATATTGTTAAACTTACCTGGAGCACTTAGTCTCCTAGACTTCTCCTTCCTCTTTCTTCCTTTCTTCCTCTCCTTTCCTCACACTACCTTGCTTCTATTTTTGCTCTCCCCCACTTGGACGAAATTCTAATGTTGTAAGGGTGGGTTTTCTTATATAGACCACCAAATAATTCACCTTTCATGATCATGGGTCTACCTTATCACAATTAGGATACACTTTGTTGAATTTTTGGAAAACAAACAACTTATGTTCTTGTCTTCCTCTTCCTTAGTCAAGATATGCATAGAAAAAGGAGATTTGTATTTTGAAAATTATGATGATATGTTCTTAAGATATGGGGCAAGATCCCTTTGATTTAGGGATTCATTTCCTTTTTCTTTTGTCTTAATCAAGTATGATAGATTTTCCTTTTTAAGTGGCAAATTTCTAGCCCTTGAATTTTCCTTACTTAACTAAAATTATTTGTGTAGGATAATGATGTTTTGTCATAATGCTATGTATTATTACCCACTTGCTAAAGTTATGAATGTAGGATATAGATGTTTTTGTCCTAAAGCCTTGTATTATTATGCCACTTGCCAAAATGATGAATGTAGAATCACACCACTTGCTAAATTTTTGTCTTAATGCCATGTCACTTAATCTTGATTACACCAATATTTCATCACTTTAATTTTATTTTTTTTATTTTTTTCCTCTTGGGTTTGGGCTCATTCTTGCCCATTTTCCTTACTTTGGTTAAAATTCTACCTTTCATAATGGGCTTGGTCACATTTTCATGATTTTTAGGCTACCGGTCCAATTTCTATATCCTAGTCCAAGTCTATGTTTTATTTCTTCCTTGGGCTATCCTATTGGCTTGCTAAAAATTCATGTGAAGTAGAAAAACTCTATATGAAGTGTCTATAGGTTAAAGCCCAATTACGGGTGGAGATACTAAACTTAGTAACTTTTGCTCTTAAATTAAGAAAAATTACTCTAATCCGATCTTCTTGAAATTTTAAGACCTTTACTTACTTCACAAAAATTTATCTTTCTTTACCTAAGAATTTCACCTTTCTTTAACATGTTTATTTCTAATATTTCCTCTTAGGTTTTCTTTCTTTACCTATTCGATTAATATTAGAACATTTCTATGCAGATATGTAAGGTGAAGAATTTCTAAGGAAAATATCTAAAAATTACGGGATGTTACATTCTTCCCCCCTTTAGAAATTCGGTCCCCGAATTTCAATCCATCCTACCACATGTAGGGAATGAAATTAAGGCATTATTCAGAGTTACCAAACTTATTACCTAAATAATTAGAGATATCTTTTCTGTATGACATCTTTACTTTTTAATATGTCTATTCACTTGAGTGATTTTTTCCATATAACTTAACCATAAGGATTTCTTTCACTCATAAGTTCTTCAATTGATATCCTCTAGCCCGTATGGATATATCTATCGGTCGATATTAGAAAACACACATATAAATGAACATATACACCTTCATATTGTGTAACTATCTTTTCTTATTCCAAACTTCTATCAAGTCAAATTTTTTTTTTTTTTATATATCAACATCATCCCCTGAATATCATCATCTTAATCTATCATCTATTTTTATCCTCAAATCCTTTAATCAATATGTTAAACATACGTAGCAATAAATCCTTCAAACCTTTAATAACGTTTATGTACCATTGACACATGTCTAATAATTCCAACTTACCTCATCACAGTAATTCTATACAAGCTTATTAACACCATTAAACTCATTGTCAAAAATTTCAATTATTTCTTCTATCATATCCAAAAGCACCTCATTCTAGCTTATGCCAATCCCATTTAATTCACCCAATCATTTGAAGAAGATTTGTGTTTTTTTTTTCCTAACAATTACTCATACATGAATTCTCAATTCCAACATAATTCACATCCTAGATACTAGACTCAATTTAGCATGATATAATCCTTTAACATAAATATCTTGATAACCTACATTATTTCCGGACATGGTTCTCAGAATATTCTCTATATTTCCAAATTAAGAGTTCAAAGACTAACTTAAATCCTACTTCCTATATTTTATTCCTCGAGAACTTCAACACCACTAATTCTCTTGATTACATTCGTCAAAACACCATAAGACCATCATCCGTCCATTATTTTCAAACCTTTCATTATTTTAACCTATTAACAACTTAGACACCATAACAACCAAGTTTCAAAGGAAGAAATTATCTTTAATTGTAATGAGGGAAAATAACCTTGCATTTAATGCCAACCGTTAATGAGTGAAACAGACGAAAAGCATAATAGAGAATGGTTCCAAAAGCGAAAGTCAAAAGTTTTGACAAAGCATTGAAAAATATTAAAATCGGTGGCCGCAATTCTTGAAAATCTGTAAACAAAATCTATCTATGATTTCAACAAAAATCGGTGGCCGCAAATTTTGAATATATGTGTCAGAATCTACTTTAAATCTATTGGTATTCGGTGGAAAGATATCACATGGAAAAAGAAACATTTCTGAGCTTATAAAAGTCTGTGAAAATCAAAGAATATGTAGTTAACTGGTAGGATGCAGTTGATTGCTTCAAAATAGATGTAATTAATCAACTGTAAATTAACCAGTCCAAATTAAAATTTCTCAAAATAGCTAGTCGACTTAATAATACTGATAGTCGACTGGCGAAAACATTGAGAATACAAAATAAATCATTTGATTGCATTTTTTATTTTATTTTTTTACTTTTTTTTTTTTTTACGGCTATCACCTAGAACTTTTCTACAAGAATCAAAACATCAATGCTTCATCAAAGACAACAAGATAAAGACAGATTTCTGGTGATATCTTATCTTATACTCTTTATGTGCTTAATATGGGTCACAGTCATACTACTGTACATATACATGCTTGCCGTCATTTTTGAATTTTTTTTTTTTATTTATCTTTAATTTAGCTGATATCCACCAATCACTCACATAGTTGTTCTACCTGGCCTATTTGCATAGCTATTATAAATATGCCCTTCTCTGAGTTCTATAAATACTTACATTAGTATCTTTGTCTATTATCAAAGTTAAGGTGATAGAAATTATGGAGGGAACCGCATTCCGTCAGTTTCGAAATATCTGTGTCTTTTGTGGTTCCAGTCCTGGAAAAGATGAGGAGTATGTTAAAGCAGCACAAAATCTGGGTATGGTGCTGGCTAGGAGAAAAATTCATTTAGTGTATGGTGGAGGTAACTGTGGGTTAATGGGGTGTGTGGCTACAGCTGCACATGCAGGGGGATGCCAAGTTCTAGGTATTATTCCTACAGCTCTAGCTACATCCAGCAACATAGGGAAGACAATTGGGGAAGAATATAGGGTAGTTTCCATGCATGAACGCATGGCTAGAATGATGAGCAATGCTGACGCCTTCATTGCCTTACCAGGTGGTTTTGGTACTCTAGAGGAGATTTTCCAAATAGTCTCTTGGGCACAACTAAATATGCATCACAAACCGCTAGGTTTGTTAAATGTTAATCACTTCTTTGATGGTTTGTTATCTTTTCTAGATCAAGCTGTGGAACAGAGGTTTATCTCACACTCAACACGACAAATTCTCATCTCAGCTTCAAATGTTGAGGAGTTGATTGATGCTTTACAAGCCTATGTTCATGTACCTGATCTAACTATTACTCCAGTAGAATGGACGGCAGATAACCGCAGGAAACGTAAATTGGATTTGGATCTTCATCTTTAAATATAGTAAAACGTAGCTATTATTGTTCTACTTTTACTTTCTTAGACTCTACTTGTATACCATATTTACCAACCATACTCCTTTAGAGTTGGTAAAACTATCTTTGAATGTTGCTTATGATCCTCTGAACTTTTGAAATATTCTAATATATCAACCATATATATAATAACAAATTGTTCCAAGGATGACCTAATTACTATTCATTAAATTTATGAATGCAGCTAAAGGTTTGTCAATTAAATTCATCACCAAGAACTCATAATGCCCATAATAAGTCCTACATCCTCTTCTCTTATCCTTAATTAATGTTACTCATATCCCAAATCTATTTGTGGAAAAATATTGAACACCTTATAACTGGTCAAACAGGTAATCTATACGAGCTAATGGGTTTCTATTCTACATTGTTACCTTATTCAACTGTCTACAATCTATGCATAGTCATAGTGATCCATCTTTCTTTTTCACAAATAGAACTAGAGCACTCCAAATAAAAGTACTAGGGCATTTAAATCCCTTGTCTAACAAGTCTTGTAAATTTTTTTTTTCCAGTAACTAGAATAATTCTTTTCTGATGTGGAAATACTGCAACCACGGAGCATACTAAGATTTTTTCAAATAAAACCGGCACTTTCAAAACTTCTTGGAAATTTTATATGAGTACTAGGGTAAATTCCATGTTAAAATTCCACACTAATATCTCGGTAA
Organism: Gleditsia sinensis; assembly: GCA_037074535.1. Lineage (NCBI taxonomy): Eukaryota > Viridiplantae > Streptophyta > Magnoliopsida > Fabales > Fabaceae > Gleditsia > Gleditsia sinensis. The sequence goes on along the minus strand of CM073469.1, from coordinate 36,140,262 downwards.
CTGGATAGTAATTGTAGTCTGTAAACAGCGCACCAGAAAAGTTCCCAGGAAAGAGAGGTGGGTCACTAATGGACACGCTTAAGTACCAAGTCTTTCCTTGCCAGAGCTTTCCTTAGACATGCACTTTTCACAAATCACAATTTTTTTTTTTTTAAATTCAATCGATATCATTCTATATAGGGATATAGATACTAGTTGGGTTCTAAGAAGTAAATCAATACCAAATTCTCGAATTGCTGTGGCAAGGTTGTGCAAGATTTTCTCCGCATTGTTTGCCGGATTCCACCTTGGTGGTGCCATTTCCTACTGTGGAAAAAAATAAATTTATGCTACTATTGAGGTGATCAAGCCCAATAGTTAGTTTCAAAACAATATTTAACAGCAGTCATAACACCACCTCGGCATATAGATAAGAAACACTAGTAATTTCTTACCTATATGAGTCACTGATTCCCTACACAGCACAACCACAACATACTCAAGACACTATAAGATCGATTCAGATAACCATCCACCCACTGGCCATCTAGGATCGACCTGCTCTGATACCAATTATGTAACAACCTCTTTTTTTTTTTATTATATAATATTGAGTTCACATACATGTCATTAATCAAAACAGACGTATAACATATCAAACACATAGATATTTACATCTTGTTTATTTTGGTTGACCAATTCCGGAGATACAGGTGCGGGTGGTTGCACGTTCACCGGGATCTGAGCCAACTCGACCACAAACATCTTATTTGATTCTAAATCTGCCCAACATAAAGTAACTCGATCCAATGTGCACTAAAAGCCAGAGCCTTAGAAACAAAAGCTGCATAAATAATTTTCTAAACATGATATGGAAATATAGTGAGAATTAAATCCCAGTAAGTTCAACAATAAATTGTCATCAGTAAATCTCATCACGTCATGTTCAGCTGTATAAACTACAGAAAATATCTTTGGTCACATGAATGCATTATATCTATGCACATAAGAATCATACTGTAATGATATGTATGATATGATTAACTATTTTCAAAATATCATATGATGGCCATCAACTTATTCTCATTTCAAGCTACCCCGGTCAGGGTGAGTATCCTCTACTCTCCGGTACGGGCTTTTCTCGCTCCGTCCGACATGGCCCACTTTCTCTTTCTTTTTTCATTATCATGATCATAACCGTTGGTAGGGCGTCCCCTACTGGTGCACCACACGGATTGCCATGTGACCGTGCTTATTTCTTTTCTTTTCACAATGATAGCCAAAAATTATGCTTTCAATAACAAGTATGTTCATCAAAATATAACTATTACCATAAATCATTGGTAATCATGCCATGAACATAACCATTTCAAATATCACTTTATAAAATATTTCCATGTCAAAATTTCATATTTAAGATGGTAAGAAGTTCATACAATGGCAATGGCTATGGCTATACTAGTCATTTATTAAGATTCATCTTCTTTTTTAAATACTAATTTTATTTCTTTATTTTCTTGATGCAGGTTTTCATCCTATCTAACCTTCTCTTACTAATCAGAGCATAACTCCCTCAATTTAACTCTGATGTAGGTGATCTTGGTGTCCATTTCAAGATAAAACAATTATCTAAAACTATTATGTTGAACATTGTAGCTAAAAATTAAGAAACGAAGGTGATATTACTCCCTCAAAGTACAGGATAGTTCCTCTCGGATAGGTTCAGACCTTTACTGACTAATTAGACCATATCTCCTAAATTGGAACTCCAAATTGCGTTATTCCAGTTGATAAAAATCCATGAGCCATATATCTATAATTGTTATGTTGGCGCGCTATTTTAATTCCCTACAGAATATTCCCAGAAATTCAAAAACTAAAGCATTAATAACATACTCTTCCCAGAATAAATATTTTCTGACCTCTGCTTACTAATCGGATCATATCTGCCTCATATGAACTCCAAATTGCATAATTACAGTGGGTATATTTCCATGAGACATAGATATATAACTTTCATGTTAACCATTTATTTTAATTCCATACAGATAATTCTCAGAAATTAAAATACAAAAGCTGTCCTAACATAATCTTCCCTGATGAACCATTTTCTGACCTTGGCTTACTAATCGGACCATATCTACCACATGTGGACTCCAAATTGAATGATTCCAGTGGCTAAACATCCATGACACACATATCTTTAATTCTTATGTTAACCATTTATTTTAATTCCCTACCAATAATTCCCAGAAATTAAATTACCGAAGCTATCCTAACATATTCTTCCCTGATGATTCATTTTCTGACCTTTGACTACTAATCAGACCATAGCTACCTCATATGGACTCCAAATGGAATGATTCCAGTGGCTAAAAATCCGTGACACATATATCTTTAATTCTTATGTTAACCATTTATTTTAATTCCTTATAGATTGTTCCCAGAAATTAAAATACCGAAGCTTAAAATTCTGTCAACCATAGCCATACCCATGCAGAACTATCTACACCAACCTAAGTATTCAAACATACATCACATGCAAGATCAATATGTAACATGATATAGCAACATCCATGACCAATCATCAAAGTTCTAAGAACAAAATCTCATATAAATATATGAGTTTCAAAGGTTTTCTTCAAAAATAAATATTGTTAAACTTACCTGGAGCACTTAGTCTCCTAGACTTCTCCTTCCTCTTTCTTCCTTTCTTCCTCTCCTTTCCTCACACTACCTTGCTTCTATTTTTGCTCTCCCCCACTTGGACGAAATTCTAATGTTGTAAGGGTGGGTTTTCTTATATAGACCACCAAATAATTCACCTTTCATGATCATGGGTCTACCTTATCACAATTAGGATACACTTTGTTGAATTTTTGGAAAACAAACAACTTATGTTCTTGTCTTCCTCTTCCTTAGTCAAGATATGCATAGAAAAAGGAGATTTGTATTTTGAAAATTATGATGATATGTTCTTAAGATATGGGGCAAGATCCCTTTGATTTAGGGATTCATTTCCTTTTTCTTTTGTCTTAATCAAGTATGATAGATTTTCCTTTTTAAGTGGCAAATTTCTAGCCCTTGAATTTTCCTTACTTAACTAAAATTATTTGTGTAGGATAATGATGTTTTGTCATAATGCTATGTATTATTACCCACTTGCTAAAGTTATGAATGTAGGATATAGATGTTTTTGTCCTAAAGCCTTGTATTATTATGCCACTTGCCAAAATGATGAATGTAGAATCACACCACTTGCTAAATTTTTGTCTTAATGCCATGTCACTTAATCTTGATTACACCAATATTTCATCACTTTAATTTTATTTTTTTTATTTTTTTCCTCTTGGGTTTGGGCTCATTCTTGCCCATTTTCCTTACTTTGGTTAAAATTCTACCTTTCATAATGGGCTTGGTCACATTTTCATGATTTTTAGGCTACCGGTCCAATTTCTATATCCTAGTCCAAGTCTATGTTTTATTTCTTCCTTGGGCTATCCTATTGGCTTGCTAAAAATTCATGTGAAGTAGAAAAACTCTATATGAAGTGTCTATAGGTTAAAGCCCAATTACGGGTGGAGATACTAAACTTAGTAACTTTTGCTCTTAAATTAAGAAAAATTACTCTAATCCGATCTTCTTGAAATTTTAAGACCTTTACTTACTTCACAAAAATTTATCTTTCTTTACCTAAGAATTTCACCTTTCTTTAACATGTTTATTTCTAATATTTCCTCTTAGGTTTTCTTTCTTTACCTATTCGATTAATATTAGAACATTTCTATGCAGATATGTAAGGTGAAGAATTTCTAAGGAAAATATCTAAAAATTACGGGATGTTACAATAGTCCTATGTCTAATAATTGAAATCCCTCTAGAATCACTTTAATTTCACCTCATAAGAGAGATTTATACACCAATGAGTGAAGAGAGGACAGATCTAATGATCAAAATTATGATGCTTAATTTGGGACAATTTTTGGCTTAATTATAGTTGTAATTTGTCAAATAGGTAAACATAAAAGTTGTAGCTTATTATCTTAGATTTCCTTACCTAAATCAGAGTTAAAATGGGAGCGTTATGGCCTGAATAGTGAGGGAAGGTTAGGCTAGTCGAGAGCCTATAGCTCGGAACACGACCGTGTTTCACAACATGGCAAGGCCGTGTTTTAGGCTGGTTGAGAGGTTGTGGCACATTTGAGACAACCTCAAGAACGGTCGTGTTTTAAGGCACGGTAAGGCCGTGTTCCAAGCTATTTTTGCCTTATTTTAGCTACAAATGGCATTAAATGAATCCCATGAACTAAATGATAATTAGGGAAACTAAATGAAAGAAGAATGCATTGTAATCGTTGCAATACAATTCTAGTTTTTACTAGTTCTTGTAATCCCAAGCATGACATATACTGTGTATAAATATATATTTGTTAAATAATGAAGGTGATGATGTGATGTGTATGCTAATAGATCAATACATGATGACTAGATGATATGAGGCATGCATTATTACATGATGGTAAGTGTATTAATACATATTTGTTAAATGATGATGTGACAATGATAATAAGCATGATGAAGATAATGTACTTGACTAATGCATAACCTTATCAAGGCGGTGATGATGATTAGAGAGTATGATGCATACATTATAGTATCAATGCACGATGATTAGATGTATGATGTATGCTTTGTTACATGATGATAAATGTGTCAATAAATAATTCTTAAATAATGTGATGACGATGGTAAGCATGATGATAGTGATGAATATGGTTGATGAGATGTATGCTTAATATGTTGATGAGATGTATACTTGATATGTTGATGAGATGTATGCTTCATATGTTCATGAGATGCTTGCTTGAGATGTTGATGCAATGCATACTTGATATGTTGATGAGATGCATGCTTAAGATATTGATGAGATAGAATCACATATTGTATTGATGATAAAGACGATGATGTTATGAATATGGCTAAATATAAGAAATAAATTGATACTTGTGGCACCCTGTGGTGAGAGTTGACCAAGTGACATGCGAGACGACCATTATGGCCGTAAGGTAATCTGACAAAAAGTATTGGGATGACCCTTACCTTAGCTAAGTGACCTAGCAATATGCAGCTCCTTTTGGTAGTAAGGTGACCAGAAGGATTCTATAGCTTTGAGACAGTATCAAATAGGGGATGCCCTACTAGCCTTGATTGAGTTAAGGGGGAGTATGGCCATTCTGATCGGGTGACAGTGGTATATGAGTAGCAAGAAAGGGAATGGCACTTATTGCCATGTCACTAAGATGTAGACAAATGATGGATGAACAACCACCATGATTGATGTTCTGTATACTAAAATTGTGATTATCATATGTGTGCATAATATGTTAAATCATACTATTTTATGAATATTATGTTTTTACAATGAAAGATTAATAGTGTTTTAGTATGTTATAATTATGTCAATTGAGCATATGTACTTATTGATGCCATATTATCAATAACAAATGTTTTCTATAGCCTATACAGTTGAACATAACCCTGTGATTTTTCTTACAGATTATATGATGCATTTAATGTTAAACCTATTAGGAAATTTTTTTTTCATTATTATTGGTGTTATGTTTAAATGAAATTAAATGCTATGCTAGTTATTTCTATACACTTAATCATAGAGATCTAGTGGATGGTGATGCCTCGTGCAGCTCTTGAAGTCAGCACCACGTCCTCCACCCTTTGTACTCCCAGAGGTGCTGTGTTGGTGCGCACTATCGCAGGTGCACCCAAATTAATACCTTACCTCAACACTAACCTGTAGTAGTGGGAGTAAGGGTCGATCCCACAGAGACTGGAATTACCTTATGTGATAAAAAGGGGGGAATTGATAATCGTAAATTAAGTAAAGTAAACAATAACGAAAATAAATAAGCGAAAGTGATTAATAATAAAGACGTTGGTTTCGGTTGGTATCCATCGTCAAGGGATTACATTGATCATCGACAACATAATCAATCTGTAAATGAACATCTATCATTGGGGTTTTAACCCTGTTTCTCCTTAAGCCTAGCAAATTAATGACAATCGCACTAATAAAACCCTAATCAACAAGCCATCTTTTAGCACATTGGTAAAATATAACTTGTTAACCGCATGATGAACTAGAGAAACTGACAGAGCTAAACAAATATAAACACATCGGCTATATCTAATTTAGTTAATCATTCATCATAGGTTCAATGATTTATAATCCAAAACCCTCAAACCTATTTGCCTCACGAATCGCAGAATTAAAAACTTTGTTCAAAACACAATTCAGCTGTAGATTAAAACAGACGAAATACCAGTAGGCCTCCTAGCAATCATATGAATAATCATTAAAAATAAGAACAAATGAACAATCAATATTCAAAAAAAATTGAAATAATAACATCAGATCCACATCTCACAATGTATAAAAATCCCTTGAGGTTTCAATTCACCTCAACCAACTAAAGAGAATTAGCCACGCAGGGCCATAAGATAAATAAAAGAAGAATTGAAGAATGTAGATGAAGAATTCGGTGTAAGATTGGATGCCTTCTCTGGTTGCTTTCCTCTCTTTTTATAGACTTTCCCCTCCTAATCAAAGTCAGAACGTATGTTTGGTCAAATTCCCGTCCATTCCCTTCAATTTTGAGCGAAAACAACCTAAAATCGCGAAATCAGCACATCCCCTACGACGCACGGGCACCGCGACGCTGCGGGGAATCAGGGATGGGGTGCCACGGTGCTCCCTGTCAGCGCCGCGACTGGCTACGTCAAACCTGATCGAGCACCGCGGCGCTCCAGATTTCCTTATCGTGGCGCCGCGGTGCTCTCTTGTGAGCGCTGTGGTGCCAAGAATCTTCTGAATTTGGCCGAAGTGCTGAACATGAAAGTTGTAGCTCTTTGTCTCTTCTTTCCATAGCCGCTGAAATCAGCTTAATCGGAGTCCGAATGAACGAGATATGCCTCAATTAGTGACAAAAGGTCAGGAATCAGCATTTTTCTATGATTTTCTCTTTATTTTTCTCTTCTTTTCTTCTTTATTATTCCTAAAACACAAAACACAACACTCAATCAATTCATATCTATTTTCTACTAAAATTAAATAAAAAGCAACTTAAAACATGTCAAAAACATGCTTATTTTATAGCATGTCAAATACCCCCACACTTACTCTTTTGCTTGTCCTCAAGTAAACATTGATTCATGTAAACAGAACTCAATATATGAAATGAGTGAATGGCTTACCAATATGCTGCCTCATAGTGAAAATTGTATGCTCTTGAAGAAATTTCAAAAAATTTCATGACCATGTGCAACATTTAATTCAAATGCAATTTATAATTTTATTCCCTAAAATCCATTGTGTGTGTGTGTCTTTGGATAATTTAATTTTCTTTTACCTAAATGAGCTTATACATCTCAGGAATTATAGCATGGCTCTCTATTTAAAATTTCCATAGGCTAATTTTTCATGCTACTCTCCACTAATGTAGGCTAAAACTACTTCTTAGGATCAAAAGGACTTAACTCAGCTTGTAATGTGGCTAGGCTATGGGGTGAGATAAAAGATATAATTTAAAGCTCAATCTCCCAACATCACATGATTAACTCTGATCTATTTGAGCTAATTCTCAAGATTGGGGAAGTTTTTCCCCCACACTTATTTCCTTGCTTCTCTGCATTCTATTTTTCTTTGATTCTCTATTTCTTCCTTTTTCAATCACTTGATAGACTTTCAGTAGTCTTTCGAGAAAATATATATATATATATATATATATATATATTTCTTTCTTTTGTCCTTGTTCCACCCTTCCACCCTTTCATTAATGTAGATCCATAAAACAAATATTCAGAAATTAATCATGGAGTGAGTGAATCAAGTAAAAAGAATAAAGGTATCAATCACAAAATTTGGTCTTGGCTGTTTTGTGGGTAGAATAAAATGTTAATTAAGCTCAAAATAGAGGTTCTAAGGATATTCACTTGTTTGGGTTAAGCTTGAAAGGCTCAATCTCATAAAAAAAATGCCTAAATCATCTCCTAATCGTTATTATTAGCCTAGGATTTCGCCTCAAGTAGCATTTAAATAAGTTCTAGAAATTTAAAAAAGATCATAAAATATTTTTGAGTTATATAATCTTTTTCTAAGTAAAAGACAAATTAAATATCCAAAATTACTGTGCAAAAGAATTTCAGGATTTTTAGAAAATAGGTAATCATAAATTGAAAAGAATTTAAAATTACACATAATTATGACCTTCTTACATTTCTCATGAGCTATAAGCAATTTAAACAGTTATATCATTGGCTATTGGTTCAGCTATCACAAACTCATAAATTGAATTTTTGTTCACATGCTCACCTCATGACAAGATTAAAAGTGCACATATCATAAAATGTATCAAAGTAGGAAAGTGCATACGTGTATGATATATTATACAGTCATCCAGCTGAATTATAAAGTGACCCCCCCCCCACACTTAAAAACATACATTGTCCCCAATGTAAGAATATAAAAGAGAATATAAAAGGGACAAATAAAAACATAAGGAGGGGTTCAGTGAAACTTCCCTGACTAGTGATCACCATCCATCTCATCATGTTCAGGTGCAGGCCTAAAGGGTGGTTCAGGAGGTGCCGGGAAAGCAATCGGGAGGTTCAGGGCATGAGCTAACTGGCTAAAACACGCATGATGATGCTGTGCAATAGAGTGCTGATAGAGGGCCAAATCGTTCATTTGATGGCTCAGATACACTGTGCGCTCCCATAAATCTTCAATGGTATGCTAGGATGGTGGTGGAGCCGAGCTGCTTCCCGGTTCCTCTGTAGGTATTGGCTGAATCCCTAGCTCCTCCTCTGCTGCTTCTTCATGGCCCTTATATTTTTGGATGTCTGCATAGGAAATAGGCTTCATCGGGTGAATGAGAGCCTCAGTGGAATCCCAGCTTACGCTCACTTTCTGACATAGACCAGTAATTAAACTAAGGGCAAATAGGGATCCGCCTCCAGCACTGATACAGCCGAGCAGCTGCCTATGAATAACCTTGCCTATATCAATAGAAAGCCCTTTTAGTACTGCATAAAGCAAAATGGCCCTTTCCTGCCTGACTTGACTCATGTTGAGGCTGGGCATGAATCTTGCTGACACGAAATAGTGCCATGCTTTAGCCACTTTATTCATGTCAGCTCTAGCAAGGTATAACGGATGGCCATTGCTATCCAATTTCCAGGAGGCCCCCCTGTAGCATAGAGTGCAAATAACGTCGTCAAAGTCAATGTAGGATTGAAAAAGTGCCGTATATTCATCATCCTCAATATCAGGCAGGGAATAGAATTCATTAATAGTGTGCGGAGTGAATGGCACCATCTTGCCTCTAACCCATGCTTGATGACATTCGTGAACTGTAGCATTGGAGTAGAACTCCTGAACTACGGGAATAACTCCTGGTTCTGGGTTCCTACAAAAGATCTCCCAATGCCTATAGAGGATATTGTCTCTGTGAGGTAGCCCTTCAGTGATCAGAAATCCACGTTCTGGAACTATAGGTTTATGCACCACCACTTTGATGTGTTGTTGATAAACCGCTTCAGTCACAAAAGCCACGGTGTCGAATGCTGGAGGGTCCTCAGCTCTGTTCTTCCTCTTAGAGATGCCTAATTTGGAAGTTTTTGGGGCCATTGCACTTGGCAAACTCACTGGGGCATTTTATCAAACACCTAGTGTGCACTCTTGAAAAATGGAGAGAATGGGTGGTAGATTCGAAGCTTGAAGTCCCAATGTAGTAAAAACCAGTAGCAATGAAGTATAAAGATCAACTTCAGCAAGAAAAACAAAGTAAATCATACCAAATTCAGTGTGATTTGTGGCTAGAAAGTGTGAGATCAAAATTTCTTGAGAACCCTTGAAAATTGGTGTGGAATCCAACTCAAATGCTGAAAAGAAGTGTATAATCCTGTAAAAGAGGATGCATAATCATGTAATGTTAGCAAGATAACGTAATGGGAGGTGGGTGTGGTTGATTCAAAGCAAGAAAGTGGAGTGGGAGGTGAAATGGATGCAAAAAACAGAGGGGAAACCGAGAGGGTCGCGACCCTCTTATAGAGGGCGCCGCGACACTCTTATAGAGGGCGCCGCGACACTCTCTGCTACAACGCGGAGCGCCGCGGCTCTGTGGATGAGTGCCGCGGTGCTCACCTATTCTGGGTTCGTAGCGCCGCGGCGCTCACCCAGTTTGGGCGACGAGTGCTGCAGCACATATGCGCGCGTAGGTCTGTACTTTTTTTACTTTTTTTTTTAGAGAAAAATTAAATTACGAAAAGAAAAATTAAGAAGAAGAAGAATGGATGTTGGGTTGCCTCCCAACCAGCGCCTTTGTTTTACGTCGTTGGCTCGACTCAGCTCCCTATCTTTGTTCATGGAGGCTCTTCGAGGTTCATTTTAAATTTCTGGGACTGGTTCAATCCTTGAAATTCAACTGCATAACCAAAAACTACATCAGTAATAACAAGTGGTCCAAACCAAGGGAGAGATTTCTTACCTTTAAAGGGTCTAACCCCTTTAATTTCCAGAATTTGATGCAACTCTACAATCGGGTCTATGCCTTTAAGGTTTGCAATTGTTTTTATAATGGCATTTCTTTTTTTCTGAAAAATATGCATCAATTCTTCTTCTTTTTTAACACCCAAATTCTTGGCAACTAGAATAGGTGATGCTTCCCCTACTTCCAAGTATTTCAAATGATTGGGGAGAGGTGACAAATTAGACCCAGGATCCTGCAAAATAGAAGGTGCAAGAGTAGTATCAAAATTTGATAATTCCTTATAAGCAACCTTACCTTTTTGTGGCCCTTCTGAAAAATCATTGAGTACAGTTAGTTTCTCCTTTGTTCCTTCATCTAAGTCTATCTCACCATCATTTGCTGCCATAGATTTGTTTACACTTTCCTCTATTTTATCCTTTTCATCTAATTCAAAAATATCGTATGCCAACGAATCAAGTACATCAATGGAATAAATATGAGTATCATCACCTGGGTGTTTCATGGCTTCATACATATTGAATTTTATTACTTCGCCATCAAATTCTATAGTGAGTGTGCCATTGTGAACATCTATCTTGATTTTGGAGGTTTTCAAGAATGGTCTCCCTAATAATATTGGAGAAGTAAAATCCCCATTGTTCATGTCAAGCACATAAAAATCTGCAGGGAACACCAAATCATCTACCTGCACCAAAACATCTTCAATTATTCCCTTAGGATATGCAGTGGACCTGTCTGCTAGCTGAATTATCAAATTTACAGATTTCAATGGTCCCAAATTCAAAGATGTGTATACAGAATATGGCATAACATTGATGGAAGCTCCTAAATCTAACATAGCCTTTTCAATGCGAGTCCTCCCAATTTTGCATGGAATAGTGAACATACCTGGATCCTTGCATTTAATAGGGAGTTTTGTCTGTATCATAGCAGATACATTATGACTCATATGAATCTTTTCAAAATCCTTTAATTTTTGCCCTTCTTTTTGAGTACATAGTTCTTTCAAGAACTTTGCATATCTTGGCACCTGTTTAATGGTATCTAGAAGGGGGAGATTAACTTCACATTTTCTAAAGACATCATACAATTCAGAAGTTTTCTCATTTAGCCTATTCTCTTTAAGAGCTTCTGGAAAAGGAGGTACTACTTCATAATTTAAATTAGAAGGAGACTTACCTGTAGCTGTATGTGCTTCATTCTCCTTAATTGATTTTTTAGTTTTCTTAGGAGAAGAGACGGATAGTGGACATTCAATTCCCTTACCATTAATTGAAATAATTGCACTGACATTTTCTCTAGGATTCACCACAGTTTGAGAAGGTAACTTACCTGAGTTCTGAGCATCCAATAGACTCACTGTAGTTGCTAACTGACCTATTTGAGTTATCAGATTCTGGATGCTAGCTCTTGTCTCTTGCTGAAATTGATGAGAGTTATGTACCAGAGTTTTTACAATGTCTTCCAATGGATTACTTACCTGTTGATCCTGGGGTGCATTCTGTCTAGGATAATAGGCTTGCTGATTTTGTTGAAAATTTTGTCTTGCAGGCCTATTTTGTGCACTCCCATATCTGAAATTGGGATGATCCTTCCATCCAGAATTGTATGTATTAGAATAAGGATCATACCTATTTGATTGGCCAGGAAAACCTCCTACAGCATTCGCTTGTTCTGTGGATTCTTCTTGAAGTGTAGGGCACATATCAGTAGGGTGCCCTGTCGCTGAACATATTCCACAGACTTTAACTTGTTGCAGTGTACCTGTAGCCATTTGGCGCACAAGAGAAGTAAGTTCAGATATTTGATTCTGAAGAGAAGTAGTACTTACCTCCTGGGCATGTCTAATAGGAGGATCATGCCTAACGCCAAATTGTTGTGAATTGGCAACCATATTTGATATCAGGATTCTGGCTGCCTCAGGAGTCTTATCTACTAGTGCTCCTCCACTAGCTGCATCTATCATGCTCCTATCTCCCTGCAAAAGACCTTCATAAAAATATTGGATTAGTAGCTGCTCACTAATCTGATGATGTGGGCAGCTTGCACAAAGTTTCTTAAACCTTTCCCAATATTCATAAAGTGTTTCACCATGCAATTGCCTAATGCCGCATATTTCTTTCCTAATAGTAGCGGCTCTAGATGCAGGAAAATAACGCTCTAAAAGCATTCTCTTCATCTCATTCCAAGTAGTGATAGTACCAGAAGGCAAATAATACAACCAATCTTTGGCTGAATCTTTTAAGGAAAAAGGAAAAGCCCTGAGTTTTATTTGTTCCTCAGTTACTCCAAGGGGCTTCATACTGGTACATACTACATGGAACTCCTTCAGATGTTTATGCGGGTCTTCACCTACAAGACCATGAAAACTTGGTAAGAGATTAATTAATCCAGATTTCAACTCAAAATTAACATTATCATCAAGATTAGGAAAAGTAATGCATAAGGGTTGCTGTTGCAAATCAGGAGCTGCAAGCTCCTTCAGAGTAGGATGCCTGGCCATGATCACTTCCTCCGTATCCTGATCAATGTCTTCTTGAATTTCTCTTCTGTGCCTGTATACAGATTTTCCAATATCTGGATTGAACTGTAAATCTCGAGAATTAGAAGAACGAGTTACAGGCATAAATAAATAAAAAATCACAAAAAGTAATGATGCAGTCCCCGGCAATGGCGCCAAATTTTGGTGCGCACTGTCGCAGGTGCACCCAAATTAATACCTTACCTCAAAACTAACCTGTAGTAGTGGGAGTAAGCGTCGATCCCACAGAGACTGGAATTACCTTATGTGATAAAAAGGGGGGAATTGATAATCGCAAATTAAGTAAAGTAAACAATAATGAAAATAAATAAGCGAAAGTGATTAATGATAAAGACGTTGGTTTTGGTTGGTATCCACCGTCAAGGGATTACATTGATCATCGACAACATAATCAATCTGTAAATGAACATCTATCATTGGGGTTTTAACCCTGTTTCTCCTTAAGCCTAGCAAATTAATGACAATCGCACTAATAAAACCCTAATCAACAAGCCATCTTTTAGCACATCGGTAAAATATAACTTGTTAACCGCATGAAGAACTAGAGAAACTGACAGAGCTAAACAAATATAAACACATCGGCTATATCAAATTTAGTCAATCATTCATCATAGGTTCAATGATTTATAATCCAAAACCCTCAAACCTATTTGCCTCACGAATCGCAGAATTAAAAACTTTGTTCAAAACACAATTCAGCTGTAGATTAAAACAGACGAATTACTAGTAGGCCTCCTAGCAATCATATGAATAATCATTAAAAATAAGAACAGATGAACAATCAATATTCAAAACAAATTGAAATAATAACATCAGATCCACATCTCACAATGTATAAAAATCCCTTGAGGTTTCAACACACCTCAACCAACTAAAGAGAATTAGCCACGCAGGGCCATAAGATAAACAAAAGAAGAATTGAAGAATGTAGATGAAGAATTCGGTGCAAGATTGGATGCATTCTCTGGTTGCTTTCCTCTCTTTTTATAGACTTTCCCCTCCTAATCGAAGTTAGAACATATTTTTGGTCAAATTCCCGTCCATTCCCTTCAATTTTGAGCGAAAACGACCTAAAATCCCGAAATCAGCACATGCCCTACGATGCACGGGCGCCGCGGCGCTGCGGGGAATCAGGGACGGGGTGCCGCGGCGCTCCCTGTCAGCGCTGCGGCGGGCTACGTCAAACCTGATCAGGCGTTGCGGCGCGCTGTGTTGAGAGCCGCGGCACTCCTTCCTGGGCAACACAACGCCGCGGTGCGCTGTGTAGCGCCGCGGCGCTCTGGATTTCCTTATCGTGGCACCGCGGCGCTCTGTTGTGAGCATCGCGGCGCCCAGAATCTTCTGGATTTTGCCAAAGTGCCGAACATGAAAGTTGTAGGTCTTTGTCTCTTGTTTCCATAGCCGCTGAAATCATCTTAATCGGAGTCCGAATGAGCGATATATGCCTCAATTAGTGACAAAAGGTCAGGAATCAGCATTTTTCTATGATTTTCTCTTTATTTGTCTCTTCTTTTCTTCTTTATTATTCCTAAAACACAAAACACAACACTCAATCAGTTCATATCTATTTTCTACTAAAATTAAATAAAAAGCAACTTAAAACATGTCAAAAACATGCTTATTTTATAGCATGTCATGTGTTATATGAGATTAAATGTTAGATTAATAAAATTATGTGACTTTGTGTTACTCTTGTATAAACGTTAACCATTGAGGTGCCTTTTGGTGTGATGGGAATGTAAAATGTGTTATTTTATAAATAAATAAAAAATAGCTATTACACAATAGCTTATCCTTTCGCCTTGCCACCTGAATTGAGTAATGTCCATCCACTCTTTCATGTGTCTATGCTATGAAAATATTTACCAAATCCCACAAAAGTAATTTAGTGCCCAACAGATTTAGTTAGATGAAGATTTAACCTTTGAGGGACAAACAAATGAAGAAATTGCGTTCAAAAGAAATACCTTTTGTGAAAGTGATTTGGCAGAATCATTCTTCAGTGAAGGGTACTAGGGAAAAAGAGGATGATATACGTGACAATTACCCACATATGCTTGAACGACGAGGTTAGTATTTATTGCAATTATGGTAATGAAATTCGAGGACCGAATTTCTTAAAAGAGGGAGGAATGTAATAGCCCTAAATTAAAGAAAACCCTAAATAAACGGAAAACCCTAAATGAAAGGGAAACCATAATTTTTGGGAGAATTAGGGAAGAATATTATTAGATTAAAGGATTTTGATTATATATCATCTGGTTATGAAAAGTATGAGGAAAATATGAGGATTCACATTTTTAGGGCCAAAGTGCAATTTATTAAAAGTTTAGGGGTCACAAAAATTTCAAGGACATCACCCAATAATGGAAATTTTCAAGAATGGTCCCTCATATATTTCTATCCTATCTACAGCAAAAATGGCATGAAACAGTTGGGACTCTCCATCAAAACTCCATTTTCTCTCTCTAGAAAACTCAAATTTCTCTCTAGATTTTTAGCAATTTTGCACCTCGAATTTTGGCACCACCATCACCAACAGACTCATAACGACAAGATATACAAATATATCTAATTAGTTTCTAGAAAATTGGCCGAAAAGTGGAGGAGAAAATCTCCCAAAAAGATAAGTTCCGAAACTCTTATTTAGAGTTCTCAAAATGCAAAACTAACATCATAGATGGATTCAGGATGTGAAAAAACCTTGGGATCTCAAATTTTGAACTCAGATCAACTTTGAAGAATCTTCAGGGACTACCATACATTTTCTTTCTCTCGGCATATGAAGCCCACGCGCAACCCCTGTAGGTGCCGCGTGCAGCGCATGTACCTACACGCTATTGCGTTAACCAGTGTTGACTGAGCTCCCAGTTGACAATTTTGGTGATTTTGAAGTCATTTCCTAGGTTTATGTACTATATGGACTCAATTTTAAGGTTTATTTTGTCAAATTTGGCTTGTAAACAAGCATTTTGGAGCTATCCAACTTGGAACCCTTTTGTGAGTAAATAATGTTTGCTATGACTTACCCTATGCTATTCTTGAACTATGATTGTGAACCTAGTCTAGCATATGATTTTCTTTTATTATTTGACATTGAGAATGGTTTATATTATCACAATTAATTACTAGCTAGAATAGGTTCAACAATAATATTTTTTAAATATTCATTTTAAATTTATAGAAACATGTGTTTGCATACACAATTTTGGGAAGAATACACTTGATTTCTAATGTTATAAGGGCAGGTTTTGCCTAAATAGACTATCAAATAATTCAACTTTCATGATCATGGGTCTACCTTATCACAATTAGGATGCACTTGATTTCTTTTTAGGGAAAAGACAACTTATGTTCTTGTCTTCCTCTCCCTTAGAAAAAATATACATAGCAAAAGAAGATTTGTAATTTAAAAATAATGATAAAATGTTCGTAAGACAAGGGACAAGGTCTCTTTGATTTAGGAATTTGTAACATCCCATAATTTTTATTTTTAAATAATAATGTTTTGATATAAAAAAATATGTTTTTATTTGTTTAAAAATGATTATGTTTTGCTAGAAGCAAGTATATTTTTAATTAAAGTAATTATTGTTCTTCTTAAAATAATTATATTGGCCTTTAATAAATTTTTGTTATATTTTTAGAAATATTCTTTCTTTTATTATGTATAAAGATATTTATCTTGTGATTTTTTATTAATATTTTTATCAAGAAAAATTATGATTTAAGAGTTTAACTAAAGATTTATGTGAATGTAAATTTTTAGAAATATTTGGGATATTTTAGGATAAAAATTAGTATTTATCTGAATATATATAAAATAAAATTTCATTATTTAATTATTAAATAATAATAATATTAATTATTATAAATAAAAAAGAGAAAAGGGGGAGGGGGAGACAGAATGTAGAAAGGGTGAGAGGGAGGAAGAGAATGAATAGTGAATAGTATGAATATTATAAATAGTACATCTATATATTGTCTCTAGATCTAGTGTGTCTACAGGCCTCCGATCTCTAAACTAAGAGTACCACTGAATTTAGGACGGAGACAATTATGATTTTGACCGAACAATTTCTAAAATCAACCGTAGATCAGAAGTAGAAAATCTCAGAAAAAGGTAAACTCTGAAACTCTTACTTAGAGACCTCAAATTGGAAATCTGACACTGTAGATAGATTCAGGAGCTAGATAAACTTTAGGATATGAAAATTTTAAGCAATTTGACAACTTTTTATTCTTGGTGAATAATATTTTTCTGCGGCAAATAGTGACCAAATTCTTAGAGTCATTTTCTTGATTTTTGGACTCTTAGAACATGTTTTTGAAGTATATTTAGTCAAATATGGAATGGAAAAGTTCATTTTGGGGCTATCCAATCTAGAGCCCTTACCTTGTGAGTAGATGATTCTTTCTATGACTTGCCCTATACTATTCTTGATCTTTAAGCATGTATTTGATTATGTTTATGAGATATTTACACTTTTAAATGTCTCTGAAATGCATTAAAATTATCTGAATTGCTTACAATTTGGAATATAGTTCAAGAAGAGTATAGTTTTGAAAATGGATTTATGAACTCATGGTATATCTGATTTCACATGTATTTCTCATTAACTGATAAAGTTAATAATTATGTATGTGGCATTGATTTGTAAAACTATAAAGTTATTGATCATGATTGAATGGCTAGCGTAAAACTTATGGCGAGTTGCTTGATAATTTTACGTTGCATTTGATGAATATGCATTTATATATATGTATTTATATGTATGGATGAATATCGACGGGTTGTATGGCTTGTGATGGTACCGAATAGGGGATGCTCTATTAGCTTGAGTGAGCCAAGGGAGGGCCGCTCCAACCCGGTGATAGTGGTAATGTGATGAGGCAGATGAGTGATGGACTCACATTCCCTGATCACTATTGTGATTGTAGTCGATCAGTCACTATGCATACAGTAAATGAGTGTGTGGGTTGGTCAGATCGCCGAATGAGGTAAGTCATTTTAAAAGTTTATAACTTTTTCTCAAAAGCTTATTATTTTACTATAGTTTATACAGTTGAGCATAAGTTTGGATATCTAAATATCCTTTTATTTGAAAATATTTGAAATACGGGTTCCATATGGATGTACTTCTGAACTGTATTTTCTAAGTGATAAATGTTAAAACATGAGTACATCCATATGCTAACCTAAGAGGTCATAGGAGATATTATCTGCTGACTGAGTTGTCAAACTCACTACATGATATTTGCACATTTTTCAAATAAGGATACAGAGTCTAATCCTGTAGATTGGTGATTAGTTAGTTGACATATTCTCTGGGTGAGTCTACGTTGCTTTTAAGGCTCACAATTTTGAATTATACTGTGTTTACATTCTAGAGTGTGCTCTCAATGCTATAGGCTGGATCTCTGCTTCTGTTGTTACTTTGACATTTATAACTTGGTCTGTATAATATATATACATGAGAGAATCTATATGTATCTATTTCCATAACAAAGAATAGTGTTATGTATGTTATGGGAAATATCTGATTGCGAAAAAGAAATGTTTGTTTCATGTGCTAGTAAATTGAGGGTGTTAAAAGTTGGTATCAAAGCATTAGGTTTCCCTGTGGCTATCGGAGCAAAGAATTCTTTAGTAGGACCTTTAGTATAAGTATAAGCCAGACATATTTATAATTCAGGTGCTGTTGGGGGATTCTATAGGGTTTCAATTTGCTTTATATTCCAAGTTATTAAATTTCCTAGTATAAAGTTGTTTGAATACTGTGACATCTTAAGAGGTATCTATGGCTCAATTACTGCCTGAAAGGGAAAGGGATAGGTGTCCCAAAGCATTTAAAGAATTGAGAAAAATGTCAAATATGATAATTTCTGAATATAATATCCGTTTTACCTGAATGTCTAGATATGGTAGACTTTGATGTGATATTAGAAATGGATTGGTTGACAATATGTTAGGTCATTTTAGAATGTCATTTGAAGATGATTAAATTCAATATTCCTGGAGAATCTTCTTTCTTGATACAAGGAGATCGTAGTGAGGTACTCAAAAATCTAATATTTGTTTTAGCATCCTATAAGTTATTACAAAATAGTGCCAAGGATATTTGGCAGTAGTGGGAGATGTTTATATAAAGTATACTAGTGTAAATCAAGTTCTAGTGGTTAGAGAATTTTCTTATGTAATTCCTGAGAAGTTGTCAAGTTTACCTCGAAATGTAAAATAGAATTTAGTATTGATTTACTTCCTAAAACCTAACCAGTGTCTATACCCCCCATATAGAATGGCAACGACTGAACTCAAGGAATTGAAGAATTAGTTGTAAGACTTATCAGACAAGGGATTTATATGCCCTAGTACTATTCTTGAGGTGCTCTAGACCTATTTGTGAAAAAGAAGGATTGATCATTATGACTATGTGTAACAACTCTATTTTTTTTACATAAATACATATATTAAAATCCCATGAAGTCATTACCTTTATTTAACTCATAATAACATTCAATTAATTTAAGCAAGCATAATTAAGGTTTGCACATCATTAAATAACAACATCTGTACACAAATCACACACATATATGTCTACATCTTATTCATCCTTATTGACCAGTTCCAAGAATACGAGTGCGGGTGATTGCACCTTCGCCAGAATCTTAGCCAACTCGACCACGAACATCGTATAAATTTCTGGGATTTGTTCAATATAGAGTAACTCGATCCAACGTACATTAAGAGCCAAAGTCAAAGAAAATATGCAAAACTAGTTTTCTGAACATGATATGGAAATATGGTGAGAATTAAATCCTAGTAGGTTCAACAATAAATCATAATCATCATCAATATAGATCATCTTGTCATGTTCATCTGTATAAGCTACAGCAATTACCTTAGGTCACATTAATGCGCTTTATCTATGCACATGAAAATTATACAGTAATGACATAGATGACATGAATAACTATTTTTAAAATATCATATGATGACTATCAATTTATTCTCATATCAAGCTACTCTGGTCAGGGTGAGTATTTTCTATTCTCCGGTACGGGCTTTGCTCCGTTCAACATGGCACACTTTCTCTTTCTTTTCTCATTATTATATTCATAACCGTTGGTAGGGCGTCCCCTACTGGTGCACTATTGACATGCAGTAATTTAAGCAGGTTGTTATCATTATTTTAGTTAGTTTTTATTTAATTTAAGTAGAAAAATATATATGAATTAATTGAGTTTTGTGTTTTATGTTTTAGGAATAATAAAGAAAGAAAGAAGAGGAAAATAGAGAGAAAATTATGGAAAAATGCTGATCTCTGACCCTTCGTCACTAATTAAGGAATATCTCACGCATTCGGATTCCGATTGAGGTGATTCTAGCAGCTATGGAAAGAAGAGACATAGAGCTACAACTTTAGTGTTCAGCACTTTGGCAACATCAAGAAGAGTCTAGGCGCCACAGCACTCACAATAGAGTGTTGCAGCGGCATGTCAAGACTCATCCGGCACGCTGCGGTACTGGCCCAAGGGCGCTGCGGCACCTTGTCTTTGGAAGTCCGCAGCACCGTCAATACAAGAAAACTGGAATTCAGTGGCGACCTTAGTCGTCACTAAAGGTGAAAAAGTCGTCACTGAATACATTCAGTGACGACTTTTAGTAGTCACCAGGTGGTCGCGGATAAATGCATCACTGAAACTTTCAGTGACAACCCAAAAAAGTCGTCACTGAATGTATATATTCAGTGGCGACTAAGTTGCCACTGAATCTAGGTATTCTGTGACAACCTTCCAAAGTCGCCACTAAAAATTATGATTCAGTGACGACTTAGTCGCCATTGAATGTAACTTTCAGTGGCGACTTAGCAAAGTCGCCACTGAAACCTGGATAAATATTTTTTGAAATTTCGTAACTTTTCAGTGACGACCTTTCTCAGTCACCACTGAAAGTTACATTCAGTGATGACTTAGTCACCATTGAATGTAACTTTCAGTGGCGACTGAGAAAGGTCGTCACTGAATCTTGAGTAAATTTTTTTTGAAATTTCGTTACCTTTCAGTGGCGACTTATTCTTGTCGCCACTGAAAATAGATTCAGTGACGACTGTAGTCATCACTGAATCCTTAAATTATTGATTCAGTGATGACTAAAGTCGCCACTGAATCCCCTGTTACAATTTTTTTTTTTGAAATTTCTTTTGCCATTTAAATAAAATCTTTATTTATAATTAAATAGCATAACCAAAGAAAATAATAAAAAAGTATATATATTAAACTAGAATTTGAAACATAATACATGATTGTTGAGTGAAATATACAATGTTAATTAACAAACAATTACATAATAAAATGTTAACAAATTAAAAAAAGTCAACTTGGTGGCTCTCTTTGAGATGATGTTGCATTAGTCGTAGAACTTGGTGCAGCACTTCCCATAAGGCCCAGCGGAATTTGTCCCTATTCATATGACCAAATTTAACAAAATTAATATAACATATGACACTTAAAAAGAAAATTCTAATATTATGCACATAATAATAACTAATTTAGTCACTACTTCACTATAATTATTAAGCATGACATATTGATAGAGTGCTCCATTTTATCTACAACATTGTAAAATCACAAAAACATTAATAAAAATAATAATCAAACATATATACTTTAAGTTTGTCCCCAAAAAAATAAAAGAACACAATAGCTCCATAATAAAAGATAAAACTAATATACTACAAGCATGGCATTCTACTGGGTTATCCATTCTCATGTGTACTTTTAGTAATTGAGTTTACGTAGCAATTAAATTCTGAATGCCACTACCAACCGCAAATTCATCTGCTACATAATCGATATAAGAATAAAGTTCAATTATTATGTGCTATTTCGTGATATTCTATACATGTGCATGTCAAGATGATGATTATTTAGGTGCCTGCTGTGCTGAAATAGAAGCTGGTGCATCCTAGTTGTTTCAAGAGAAATTTATTTTTAGGCATGATCTCTTCTCCATCATGTTCTTGAATATCATGGACTGTAATTTTTCTTACACATAATGACCACTGTAGAAGGCAAGATCAACACTCCCACAAGGAGCAACAAATGCAATCTAGAGAATGTGGTTCCAATCTGTCTTCCTCTTTATATTTTATATTATGTACCTACATAAATGCAATCTAGAACTAGATGCATTCATGTGTTTTTAACTAATCCTGTACAGTAGACACGCTAAATATGGTTCCTATTCTGTTGTTTATTTAGCAAAGCAGAGTTTAAAGATAATGAGAGAAAGCTGATTTTGAGGCAACAGAAGAAGATATGTTTTATTGAGCAACAAACCATCTATGTATACAGCACAATGAAAGCTAAATTGTAGAGAAATCTGCTACACGTTGAACATCAGTTAAGTGCCTAAGAAATCTACAAGCATGAAATTCTACTAGATTATCCATTCTCATTCCATCCAAACCTGAGTCTAATCCCCCTTACTTATTAAGAAGGTGACAATCTATCCATTTATATTTTTGGAAACTTTATTTTTTAATTTTTTAGTGCACAAATTAATTTTTAAAATTATTAATGCATAACACGTTAATTATTTGACTAATCTCTAAAAATATCAAATTTATTATATATCAATCACTTTAAAAAAATTTAAAAATTAAAATTAAATAGATTTAAAAATTTAAAAATAAAATTATTAATTTACTTTATGTCTAATATATATTAAATACATGTATACAAGGAGTAGTTCTAAGTTATAACGTCTTCAGCTAATTTTTTTTTTAAGATTTCGAACCACTAGATAAGCATACAAGCAAAGGAAGCTAAATATCCAAGTCTACACTTTTTTGGAAAACAAAAAGCTAGAAATATTACCAGAAAAAATAGTTTAAAAAATCCTCTCAAGCACTAATATAAAACTATAAAAAAATGTAAGTGGCCTCAAACCAAAGCTTTTGCAAGGCTAGGTTGTATCCGAACGGCAGATGAACACACTTTTTGATTAAATTTAATTGAAATAACAAACAAGCAAATTAAAACAACAAATTAAAATTTCATTTTAGGGGCCAAAAACCTAAAACGTAACCTTTACTAAAATACTTTCAGCAAGGGAAATTTCCAGAATGTTGAACATAATAACTTAAAATTTACCTGTTGTCTTTGGAGAAAGATCAAGTTGTAATATAAACAAAGTTTGATGATGAAGCTTTGACAAGTTGAGCTTTAGAAATGGCTATCTCAGTGCGTAATTATGCCTTCCTTCACTAATACACCAGAAAAAGAAAATTAGAAAAAACTGCATCATCATTCGTTGAATCTCATTAAACTGAAAAACAAGTAGCTCAAAACAACACAGAAATTCATTTCAAGATTTGCTAGAATTCAACAAAGGAAATTTCCTGAACACTGATTATAATAACTTGAAATTTACCTGATGTCTTTGGAGAAAGCACACCTTGCAAAATGAAGAGTTTGACAATGAAGCTTTGACAAAGTTGGGCTTTAGGAATCTCTAACTCTGACTGATCATGTGTCTCCCTTCATTCGTAAAACAGAAAAAATAAAATCAGAAAAATTGCATCCTCTCTTTCATTATACCAAACATGTTTATTTCCAACATGACCTTCATGGTGAGTGCTAGATCTGAGAACTGTTTCTTGATCAACCACCCCCAACCAAAAATGGAAAAAGTCTTTAATCTATGCAAAACACAACCAAGCCACTATTGGTGCTCCGAAAGATTAAAAAATGATGGACTCTAGAGGAGAATGGTAAAGCTTGATTGTTCATGTTACTGACCCAAAAATACTCATTCTTATAAACGAACAAAAAATAGATTTATAGAAGAGGAGAAACAACTGTCAATTGGCTCAAAAGCAATAAAATCTTTGCAAATATACTGCCATCGTACAACAAAATATCTTTATTCCAAACAATTATAATCTTGCAAACAATTAAAACACATCCATCATTATTGCATTAGCAACAACATGTGGAATCATGAGACTACAGATCAACCAACACCATAAACTATTCATCACTACCAGAACCTCATATTTGCATTTCAAATTGACAATAATCATATCCAGGATTGAAATGTTGCAAGAACAAATGGACATATAATGGCATGGAAAATGACAATGAAATTAAACAATGGCAATACGTTTCGGAAGCAAGAAAGTATAGAAAAGCAAAATATAATTCGTTAAAAAAAGAACTGGAATTGTAAGGTAAACGATGAATGTAGAAGAGGAATCAACCTGAATATTACCTAGAAGTAGCGTGAATGAGAGAGGATTAATCTCTGATCTCAGCTAGGTACAAAAACGGATAGATGAGATGGGAAGCACGCCCAAATGAAAGCTCACCTTCAATGGATTTGGGTTTATAAATGAAAGCATTAAGCGTTCACGTCCAAAGAAATAACACACTGATCAAGAGAAGCATGTTACAACAAATAAATAACACACACAAAAACAGAGAAAAAACCCTCATTTTTCACCCAGCACAGAAGCCACCCGAACCCATTCTAGTTTTATCTTCAATTTCGAAACAAAAGCAAATAGAAAAAGTTATAAAATCACCTCAATTCCAAAATAAAACCCTTAAAAGCATAATTTCCAAACCCATTCAAAAGAAATCAGCAAAAACCAAAGGAAGTAGATTGAAGAACCTGAAATACAAGCTCCCTGGTCGAGCTAAGACGAAGTTGTTAGTGCTGGGGTTTTCACGACTGGTAAAGCAAAGCCAAAGGTGACAAGGGGGTTTTGAGAAGCAAATGGCGGCTTTCTTCCTTCGGTAGTACAAGCAATTTCACAGGTAACCTTGACTTTTTCCACGGCGCGCGAGGAGAGGCTTTAGTAAAGTGAAAAAAATAAGTGGGATATGTTTTTTATGAGCCAGTTAACCGGGCGCCCTTTTTTTTTCTCCCTTGAACTTTCAGTGATGACTAAGTCGTCACTGAAACTCAACATTTAGTGATGACCCAAATGGTCGTCACTGAAACTATACTTTTTGTGACGACTACACTAAAGTTGTCACTAAAAGTGTATGTTTTTGTGACGACTTATAAAAGTCGTCACTAAAAATTGCTGGAACTAAATCTTTCAGTGACGACCTCCGTAAGTCGTCACTGAAAGTGCTTTTTAGTGACGAATTTTTAGGTCGTCACAAAAAGTTGGTCACTAAAAACTATATTTCTTGTAGTGCGTGGTTCTCGCCGCCACATCAGCTTGCCGAATTTGCAAATTTTAAGTCTTTTTTACTCCAATTGAAGCCCGATGGGCTGGGATTTAACCTAGATACACTCGTACTTCAATTAGGAGGAGTTAATCTATAAAAGGGGAGGAAAGCAAGGAGAGAATTCATTCAATTATTCATCCAAGCTCTTAGTTACATTCTTCAATTCTTATTTTGATTTTCTTATGGCCCTGCGTGGCTAGTTTTTTTTAGTTAGTTGAGGTAGATTGAAACCTCAAGGGATCTTCATGCATTGTGAGATTTGGATTTGATTTTATTATTTCAATTTGAATTGAGTATTAATTATTTATCTATTCTTCTTCTCAGTGATTAGTCATATGATTGCTAGGAGGCCTACTATTATATTATCTGTCTTAATCTACCGCTGAATTATGTTTTGAACAAAGTCTTCAATTCTGTGATTCATGAGGCAAATAGGTTTGAGGATTTTGGATTATAAATCATTGAACCTATGATAAATAATTAACTAAATTAGATATAACCGATGTGTTTATATTTGTTTAGCTCTGTCAGTTTCTCTAGTTCTTCATGCAGTTAATAAGTTATGCTTTACTGATGTGCTAAAGGATTGCTTGTTAATGAGGGTTTAATTGGTTCAATTGTCATTAATTTAATAGACTTAAGGAGGAACAGGGTTAGAAACCCAACGATAGATATTCAATTACATTGCATTTGATGAATATGCATTAAAATTATCTGAATTGCTTACAATTTGGAATATAGTTCAAGAAAAGTATAGTTTTGAAAATGGATTTCTGAACTCATGGTATATCTGATTTCACATGTATTTCTTATTAAACGATAAAGTTAATATTTATGCATGTGGCATTGATTTGTAAAACTATAAAGTTACTGATCATGATTGAATGGCAAGTGTAAAACTCATGGCAAGTTGTTTAATAATTTTACATTACATTTGATGAATATGCATTTATATATATGTATTTATATGTATGGATGAATATCGACGGGTTGTATGACTTGTGATGGTACCGAATAGGGGACGCCCTATTAGCTTGACTGAGCCGAGGGAGGACCGCTCCAACTGGGTGATAGTGGTAATGTATGGAGACAAATGGGTGATGAACTCACATTCCTTGATTACTGTTGTAACTGTAGTCAATCAGTCACTATGCGTATAGCAAATGAGTGTGTGGGTTGACCAAATCGTCGAATGAGGCAGGTCATATTAAATTGGGTTGATCAGATCGCCGAATGAGGCATGTCATTTTAAAAGTTTGTAACTTTTTCTCAAAAGCTTATTATTTTACTATAGTTTATACAATTGAGCATAACAACATTTGTTTAATGATCATACCATGCTGAATATTGTTTGGATATCTCAATATACTTTAATTTAAAAATATTTGAAATACGGGTCCCATATGGATGTACTTCTGAACTATTTTTTCTAAGTGATAAATTTTAAAACATAAGTACATTCATATGTTGATCTACGAGGTCATAAGAGGTATTATCTGCTCACTGAATTGTCAAACTCACTACACGATATTTTCACATTTTTCAAATAAGAATACAGAGTTTGGTCCTAGAGATAGGTGATTGGTTAGGTGACATATTCTCTAGGTGAGTCTACGTTGCTTTCAAGGCTCACAATTTTGAATTACATTGTGTTTGAATTCTAGAGTGTGCTCTGAATGCTACAGGTAGGATCCCTACTTCTGTTGTTACTTTGACATTTATAACTTGGTCTGTATAATGTATATACATGAGAGAATCCATATGTATCTATTTCCATAACAAAGAATAATGTTATGCATGTTATGGGAAATATCTGATTGCGAAAAAAAAAATATTTGTTTCACGTGCTAGAAAATTGGGGGTGTTACAAAATTTATTTTCTTTTTCTTTTGTCTCATACAAGTACGATAGATTTGCTTTTTTAAGTGGCAAGTTTCAAGCCCTTGAATTTCTCTTGCTAGGCTAAAATTATTTGTGTAGGATTAGGATGTTTTGTCCAAATGCCATGTATTATTATACCACTTGCTAAAATTATGAGTGTGGGATATAGATGTTTATCACACCACTTGCTAAATTTTTTGTCTTAATACCATGTCATCTAATCTTGATTACACTATTATTTCATCACATGATTTTTATTTTTATTTTTCCTTCTTAGATTTGGGCTCATTCTTGCCCATTTCCTTTACTTTGGCTATAACTCTACCTTTCATAATGGGATTGGTCACATTTTCATGATTTTTGGGCTACCGGTCCAATTTCTATATCCTAGTACAAGTCTATGTTTTTATTTCTTTCTTAGGCTATTCTATTGTCTTGCTAAAAAAATTCATGTGAAGCCAAAAAACTCTATATGAAGTGTGCATAGGTGAAAATCCAATTTATGGGTGGAGATGTTAAACTTAATAACTCTAGCTCTTGAATTAGGAAAAATTACCCTAATCCAATCTTTTTAAAATTTTAAGACCTTTATGTACTTCACAAAAATTTATCTTCCTTAATTAAATATTTATGTACCTTTATTAATAAAAGAAACAAAATTAGGGATGTTACTTTGAATACTTCTGTACTTTTATTAATATATGAAATGAAATTAGGGATGTTACAAATTCCCTACAGATTTTTCCCAGAAATTCAAACATAAACGCATACTTAACAGATTTTTCCCTGGTTAGCTAGTTTCTAACCTCTACTTACTAATCTGACCATATCTCCCTTATAGTGATTCCAATTTGAATGATTTCAGCGGCTAAAAATTCATGAGACATATATCTATATTTATCAAGTATAATTTCTTTTAATTCATAACAGATGTATCTCAAAAATTCAAACACAGAAGCATACCTAACATATTCTTCCCTCGTTAACCATTTTCTGACCACTACATACAATTCGACCAATATCTTTCTCATATGGACTCCAAATTAAGTGATTCCAGTGGCTAAAAATCCGTGCGCCATAGATATATAGTTTCCATGTTAACCATTTCTTTTAATTTCTTACCGATTCTTCCTAGAATTTCAAAAATAGAAGCTTCTTTGGTTACTCTGAAATCCAATTTCCTAACCAAACATTTCCAAAGGTTTTAGTTAATCATTATATTCCATCAATTGTTACCACATTCAAACATACAAAATAACAGTATAAAAATCATTAAATTTTACCACCCATAGCCATACCAATGCATTACTTTCCACACCAATTGAAATGTTCAAAATATCCATCATATGCAAAATAACATGTAACATAATATAGCAACATCCATGGCCAATCATCAAAGTAGCAAATATTGTAAATTTCATCAAAGTTCTAAGATCAAAATCCTATATAAATGTTACAAATTTAAAAGCTTTTCTTCAAAAAGAGATATTGTTAAACTTAACTAAAGATCTCCCTAGCTCACTTAGTGAATTCTTTTTCTTGTTTTCTCTTGAAAGAAGTAGCAAGATTCCTTCCTTCTCTTAGCTTTTCTAGCAGCCTAAATAAGAGGAGGGTGATTTTTGAACTCCAAGTATGAAGAGAAAAGATGGATTCAAGTGGAGATTAAGCTAACTTACCTTAAGCACTTAGTCCTCTAGACTTATCCTTCTTCCTTCCTTCCTTTCTTCTCTTCTCTTTCTCCCCTTTCCTCACTCTACCTTGCTTCTATTTTTCCTCTCCCTCACTTGGATGAAATTATAATGTTATAAGAGTGGGTTTTGCTTAAATAAACTATCAAGTGGTTCACCTTTCATGATCATAGTCTACTTTATCACAATTAGGATGTACTTGGTTGTTTTTTTTTGGGAAAGACAACTCATGTTCTTGTCTTCCTCTTCATTAGTCAAGATATGCATAGAAAAGGAGACTTTTTTTTTTAAATTATGATAAAATTTTCTTAAGACAAGGGACAAGGTACTTTTGATTTAGGGATTCATTTCCTTTTTCTTTTGTCTCACTCAAGTATGATAGGTTTGCCTTTCTAGGTGGCAAATTTTTAGCCTTTGAGTTTTCCTTACTTGGCTAAAATTATTTATGTAGGATAAGGATGTTTTATCATAATGCTATGTATTATTACCCACTTGTTGAAATTATGAATGTAAGATATAGATGTTTTGTCCTAATGCCATGTATTATTACCTACTTGTTAAAATTATGAATGTAGGATATAGATGTTTTGTCCTAATGACATGTGACATAATCTTAATTATTATTACACTACTATTTCATCACATGATTCTTATTACTTTTTTCCTCTTTGATTTGGACTTATTCTTACCCATTTTCTTTGCTTTGGCTAAAATTCTACCTTTCATGGAGGGCTTGGTCACATGTTCATAATTTTTGGGCTATCGGTCCAACTTCTATCTCCTAGTCCAAGTCTATGTTTTATTTCTTGCTTGGGCTATCCAATTGGTTTGCTAGAAACTTATGTGAAGTGAAAAAACTCTATATGAAGATTCCATAGGTGAAATCCCAATGTATGGGTGGAGATATTAAACTTAGGAACTCTAACTCTTGAATTCAGAAAAATTATCCTAATCCAATCTTCTTGAAATTTTAAGACATTTACTTCACAAAAATTTATCTTCCATACCAAAGAATTTTTCCTCTCTTTAGTATGTTATTTTGAATTTTTCCTATTAGGTTTTGTCTCTTTACCTATTACATTAATGGTAGAAACATTTTCTATGCATACACCTAAGGTGAAGTGTAACGCCCCCAATTTACGTTACGTAAAATAAACATTTTTTTCCTACAATTATTATTTCCGCAATTAGATATTTTCCATAAAGATACATAATTCAATTCTTTATCATGGGAATAGATACATATACGATCTCTCATGTATACACAATATACAGACCAAGTCTATAAACATCAAAGTACAATAGAAACGAGGATCCTGCCTGTAGCGTTCAAAGCACTCTATAATACAAACACAATATAATTCAAAGACCGTGAGTCTTGGAAGTAACGTAGACTCACCTAGAGAATATATCACCTATCTGCCGAATCAGACTCTGATATTCTTATATGAAAAATGTGGAAATATCGTGTAGTGAGTTTGACAACTCAGTGAGTAAATAATTTCTCCTATAACCTCTTAGGTCAACATATGGATGTACTTATATTTTAAAATGGGTCACATAGAAAATACAGTTCAAAAGTACATTCATATGGGACCCGTATTTCAAATATTATCAAATCAAAGGATATTCAGATATCCAAAACCATATGCACCATGGTGTGATCATTAAACAAATGTTGATATGCTCAGCTGTATAAGCTATAGTAAAATATTAAGATTTAGAGATAAAATCATCACTTTTAATGCACATGCCTCACTCGGCAATCTGACCAATGCAATGAAAATATAACTCATTTGCTATACGCATAGTGACCTCGACCCTAGTCACAGTAAGTGATCAGGGAATGTCAGTACATCACCCTCCTGCCTCCTCAGATTACCACTATCACTCGGCAATCTGGTCAATGCAATAAAAATATAACTCATTTGCTATAAGCATAGTGACCTCGACCCTAGTCACAGTAAGTGATCAGGGAATGTGAGTACATCACCCTCCTGCCTCCCCACATTACCACTGTCACCCAATCGGAGTAGCCCTCCCTCGGCTCACTCAGGCTAATAGGGCGTCCCCTATTCGGTACTATCACAAGCCATAGAACTAACCGATATTCATTAATACATATAAATACATGTAAAATTATTAAGCAACTCGCCATAAGCTTGACGCTTGCCATTCAATCTCATTTATAATATGACATGCATAATTTTCACAAGTATATAGCTTTACAAATCAATGCATCGTGCACATAATATTCACTTTATCAAATAATGATAAATACATTTAGAACCACATATTCAATGAGTTCCAAAATACATTTCTAAAATCATACTCTTCTTGAACTATGTGCCAGTTCGTAAGTATAACAAATATTTTAACACATTTCAGAAACTTATAATAGTATAAATAATTTATAAACAGAAACAATAATATATTTATAATTCAAGAAGAGCATGGGGCAAGTCATAGAAAGAAGTATCTACTCACAGGGTAGGGCTCCTAGTTGGACAGCCCTAAAAATGTACTTTTTCGAAGCTGAATTTGACCAATTAGACCTAAAAAACATGTCTAGAGGGTCCAAAGATTTAGAAAAAGACTCTGGGAGCTTAGTCACTATTTACCACCGGAAAACACTATTCACAATGAACAAAAATTTGTCATATAGCTGAAAATTTTCATATCCTAAGGTTTAACTAGCTCTTGAATCCATCTTTGGTGTCAGAATTTCAATTGGAGGTCTCTAAGTAAGAGTTTCAAAATTTACCTTTTTTCTGAGATTTTCTACTTCAGATCTACGGTGATTCAACGGCTGATTTGAAAAATTGATCGGTCAAAACCGTAGTACTCTTTGTCCTGAATCCAATAACACCCTCAGTTTTGAGATCAGAAGCCAATAGGCATTCCAGATCTAGAGAAAAAGTTGAAAGTTACTATTCACTCAATTTCATCTGTTTTTTTAGTTTTGCAGCCTGCCCTCCGTCTATTGCCTCCCCCTTCCCCTTTTTAATTTTATTATATTTAATTATTATTATTATTATTTAATAATTGAATAATAAGATTTTCTTTATATAAATTCATATAAATTCTGTTTTTCATCCTAAAATATCCCAAAAATTTCTAAAAATTTACATTCTCGTAAACATTTAGTTTTTATTCATATTAAATTTCCATTTTTCATTCCGTTTTTCTTGATAAAATTCTTAATAAAACAAATCTCAAAATAAATATTTTTATTCATATTAAAAGAAAGAATATTGCTAATAATACAACAAAAATTCATTAAAGACCAATATAATTATTTCACGCAAAATAATAATTATTTTAATTAAAAATAGACTTACTTTTAGCAGAACATAATCATTTTAAAAAAAATAAAAATATATTTGTTTATAACACAACATTGTTATTTAAAAATAAAAATTATGGGATGTTACTTGAAGAATTTCTAAGGATTATATTTCCTTACATATCTAAAAATTGTCTAATAAATTTTATTTCCTTAATAAAATATTTATGTAACTTTATTTATAAAAGAAACAAAATTAGGGATGTTACACTCGAAGCCTAGGAAGTAATTGCCCACTCAAGTGTCCAACAAAGGCCAACTGTGTTGCAAAGTAAGGCCATGGTTCAAGCCTAGGTGAGTATTTTTTTTTGTGTTCTCTTTCTTTTCCTTATCCCGTGTTCATTTTTCCTTTTCTTGTGCCCTAGACGCGTAACTTCCCTATAGTACTCAACTTCCTTCCCTACAATCTCTTTGCCTTCGTCCCTTTCTCTATCTCCTTCTTTCTTCTTCCTCTGTATCCTTATGCCCTAGCCCACCTCGCCTTCCCATTCCCAACCTTCTCCCTGAACCTCGTCTCCTTCACCTACTAGTAGTCTATAATCCTGTGCTTTCCTTTTGTTCAC
This sequence comes from Gleditsia sinensis, assembly GCA_037074535.1. NCBI lineage: Eukaryota > Viridiplantae > Streptophyta > Magnoliopsida > Fabales > Fabaceae > Gleditsia > Gleditsia sinensis. Next base: position 36,107,449 of record CM073469.1, on the reverse strand, counting down.
CTGTGTTCCTCTCTTTCCCTCCCGGTCTCCCTACACTCATAAATTCCCTTTTCTGTGCTCCCATCTCCATCTCCTTTTTCCCTCCAATCTCTGTTCACCCATGCCCTAACTAGAAAAAAATCTACAGTTCCCGTGCCTCACCTTGCTATCTTTCTCCCTATCTATCTCTCTCATCCCAGCTCCCCATCTCTTTGACATCGTGTCCCTTTGATAACTAAAGCATTATCTGCACTCATCCCTTCTAAACTAATTCACTCCAAGAATATTCTCCCCTTTTTTTTCAAGTAATCCACTCCCTCCTCGTTTTATTCCCCTACACCTAAGCCCAACCAAGCCTCTATATTCCCCTCTCTCATTGTTCCTCTACTACCAAAGAACCCACACTCCCTTCTCACTGTGCTCAGCCAAAAAATTTCCTCTACCTTAAACCAATAATCCTCCCAACCGAGCATCCATTACCCTGCACCTAGCTTCTAGCACCATTCCAATACACATCATAATTTTAGCAAGTGATATAATAAAACATGGCATTAGGACAAAACATCTAAATCCTACACTCACAATTTTAGCAAGTGGTATAATAATACATGGCATTAGGACAAAACATTCCTATCTTACACAAATAATTTTAGCCAAGCAAGGGAGATTTAAGGGCTAGAAACTTGCCACTTAGAAAGGAAAACCTATCATACTTGTGTGAGACAAAAGAAAAAGAAAAAGAATCCCTAAATTAAAGGGACCTTGTTCCTTATCTTAAGAATATCTTATCATGATTTTCAAAATACAAATCTTCTTTTGCTATGCATATCTTAATTAAGGGAGAGGAAGACAAGAACATGAGTTGTCTTTCGTAAAAAAGAAACGAAGTCTATTCTAATTATGATAAGGTAGACCAATGATTATGAAAGAAGGACCCCTTGATAGCTTATTTGAGCAAGAACCACCCTTATAACATTAGAATTTCGTCCATGTGAGGGAGAAGAAAAATAGAAGCAAGGTAGAGTGAGTAAATAAGAGAAAGAGAGGACAAGAGAGGAAGAAAGAAGAAAGAAAAGGCTAAAGGATTAAATACTCGAGGTAAGTTAGCTTAATCTCTACTTGAATCCATCTTTTATTTTCATCCTTGGGGATTCAAAGCTCACCCTCTTTCTGTTATTCAAGTTGTTGGAAAAGCTAAGGGAAGGGAGGAATCTTGCCACTTTCTTCAAGAGGAAACAAGAAAGAAAATTCACTAAGTGAGCTAGGGAGATCATTAGATAGGTTTAACAATATTTTTCTTAAAGAAAAGCTTTGAAATTAGAAACATTTATATAGAATTTTGATCCTAAAACTTTGATGAAATTTACAATATTTGTTAATTTGATGATTGGCCATGAATGTTGCTATATCATGTTACATGTTGATCTTGCATGTGATGTACGTTTGAATATTTATGTTGGTGTGGAAAGTTCTGCATAAGTATGGGTATGGGTGGCAAAATTTTAAGATTTTTATGCTGCTATTTGGTATATTTAAATATGGTGAAAATTTGTTGAAATATGATTAGATGTAAATTAGGAAGAAAATGGAAGAGGACATAATAAAATGATGAACTAAAACCTTAGAAAGGGTCTTGTTATGAAATTGGTTTTCGGAGTAACCAGGGAACCTTTTGTTCAAATTTTGGGAAGTATTGGTTAGGAATTAAAAGAAATAGTTAACATAAAAAATATAGATATATGTCTCAAGGACTTTTAACCACTTGAATAACTCAATTTGGAGTCCATATGAGGTAGATATGGACAAATTAGTGAGCAGTGGTCATAAAATGGTTAACCAGGGAAGAATCTATTAGGAAAGTTTATGTGTTTTAATTTTTCGCAACATTCTGTAGTGAATTAAAATAAATGGTTAACATAAAATATATAGATATATGGCTCACAGAAATTTTGCCATTGGAATCACTTAATTTGGAGTTCATATGTGGGAGATATGGTCCGATTGGCAAGTAGAGGTCAAAACCTACCCAAGAAGAAATAATGTTTAATTTGAGGGAATAATATCTCCCATATTCCTTAACATTTAACTAAAATGTTTAATATAATAGTTTAAAATAATTGTTTTATCTTTAAATGGACATTAAGATCACTTAATTCAAGGTTAAAATGAGGGAGTTATGTGCTAATTAGTGAGAGAGGCTCAGGTAGGAGAAAAACCTGCATAAGGGAATAACACAACACAGAGCATGGCCGTTTTCGGTGCTAGAAATGGAATTTTAAAGCATAAAGCATGGCTATTTTATAGAAAATGGCCAAGCCTTGTTACAGGATACGTTTAGGTCGTGTTGAAAACTGGTAAAACTTATTTTCAACATTTTTTTACCTTAAATGAACCTCATTAACTATAGGATAATAATAGAATTCAAATTGAAGAACAATGTTCTATTAAATTTGTGAGAACATGTGATGGAAATGATATAAGTAGGAGGAAAGTGACTAGAGGCCAAGCATAAAGAAAATGAAGAGATAAAAATAATATTTAAAAAAGAAGAAGAATCTTATAAATAAAAATAATAAATGACTAGTGTATCCCATTGCCATTGCCATTGCATGAACTCCTTACCATCCTAAGTGTGTAATTTTGACATGTAAATATTTTCAAGTGATATTTGAAAATGATTATGCTCATGGCATGATTGCATTTTTCCAATGATTTGTTATAATGATTATGCTTTGATGTAAAATTATGGCATATGAGCATTACCGACATACTTGTTATTGAAATCATATTTTTGGCTATTAATGTAAAAAGAAAAGAAAAGAAAAGAGATGACAACGGTCACATAGCGGTCCGTGTGGTTCACTAGTAGAGGACACCCTACCAACGAATTTGATTATATTAATGAGAAAAGTAAGTGTGCCATGTTAGACAGAGCGAGAAAAGCTCGTATCGGAGAGTAGAAAGTACTCCCCCTGACTGGAGTAGCTTGATATGAAAATAAGTTGATAGCCATCATATGATATTCAGAAAATATTTATTCATGTCATACATGTCGTTTCTGTACAATTTTCATGTGCATAGATAAAGTGCATTCATGTGACATAATGTAATTATTGTAGCTTATACAGATGAACATGACATGATAAACTATATTAATGATAATTATGATTTATTGTTGAACCTACTGAGATTTAATTCTCACTATATTTTCATATCATGTTTAGAAGACTAAGTATGCAGATATTCTCTATGACCGACTGTTAGCGTACGTTGGGTCGAGTTTGCCAAGATCCTAGTGACGGTGCAACCACTCGCAATCGCATCCTTGGAATTGGTCATTAGGGATGAATAAGATGTATACATATATGTGTTTTATTTTGTACGGATGTTTTAAATTATTGATGTGTATGTGAATCAAGATTTGTATCAGTATTATTGCTATACTATAAACCTTAATTATGCTTGGTTAATTTAATTGAATGTTATTATAAGTTAAATAGTTAGAAATAAAGAGGTAATGACTTCATGGGGTTTTACAAATATATATATATATATATATATATATATATATATATATATATATATATATATGTTAAAAAATGGAGTTTATTTATAAAAAAAACAAATGGAGTTGTTACATAATTGGTAATAGAGTAGGTCGATCCTAGATTGCCAGTGGGTGGATGGTTATCTAAATCAATCTTATAGTGTCTTGAGTATGTTTGTGGTTGTTTTGTGTGGGGGATATATGATTTCATATAGGTAAGAAATTACTAGTGTTTCCTATTTATATGCCGAGGTGGTGTTATGTCTGCTGTAAATATTTTTGAACTAACTATTAGGCTTGATCAACTCAATAGCAGCATAACTCTATTTTTGCCACAATAGGATATGGCACCACCAAGGAGGAACCTAGCAAACAATGCAGAAGAAACCCTACACAACTTGGCCACAGCAATTCGAGACTAAGTTACAACCACCAATCAAATTCTTTAACATCTCCGAAACAATAACAACTTGAATGGAGAAAATAATCCAAACAACCGGGTGGCTGAAAATGATAATGGCCTATCTGAGTTCTTGAGAACCAGACCACCTTCTTTCTAAGTTAGCTATGACCCAACGGTAGCTGATAGGTGGATAAGGGAATTGGAGAAGCTCTTTGAGGTGATGGGCTGCACTACTGAGTAGCAGGTTATCTTTGATGCTTCTATGCTAAAGGATGAAGCTGAGTGTTGGTGGTGAGAGGCCAGAGAACTTCTAACTCACTAGAGAAGGAAAATCACATGGCAAGTGTTTAAAGTCATTTTCTTGGAAAAGTACTTTCCAAGTACTGTACGGGCCAAGAAGGAGATCGAATTTCTCCAACTATGACAGGATAATATGTTAGTAGATCAATACATCGCTAAGTTTATGCAATTGTCTAAATTCTACTCTTACTTGAGGTTTAATCCTGATGAAGCATGGAAGGCTGTTAAGTTTGAAGCAAGATTAAACCTAGAGATCAAGAATGAGGTGATAGCCTTGGAAATAAGGGAGTTTGTGCCCTTGATAAATAAATCTAGACTTCTGGAGAAAAATTTAAGGACAGTGGACAGTGGAGGATGAGAAGCAATGACGAAACTTGTGGAAGAGGAAGAAAATTTTTCCCAACCGTAGCAAGAATGTGAGGAGAAGTGGATATAGAGCTGGTTAGAGGCCATTGACTACAGGTCCCCAACCTTTACAACAAGACCTCGCCCCAATCAAGTGCACTAAGTGCGGACGTATGCATGGTAACCGGCCATGCTACATGGGATAAGATATCTATTTCAATTGTAGATAGAAGGGTCATTTTGTGAGGAACTACCCATAGAAAGTGGGAATGCAGTAAGAATAGAAGCCTCAAGTGAAAGGAAGGGTTTTCACCTTGAGCGGCCAAGAAGCAGCTCAATCCTCTAATATGATTCAAGGTATATGCTACATTTATGGATTTGCTCTTATGGTGTTGTTTGACTCTGGCGCTAGTCATTCATTTATATTAGAAGAATGTATTAGAATGTTTCAGTATCCTATTTCTAAAACTCTCTATGAGCTATCTATAATAACCCCTATAGGGGAAAGGGTATTAACTTCCTCTGTATGTAAGGACTGTTAGGTCTCTATCCAGGAGAAAATGTTTTATGTAGATCTTGTACGTCTACCTTTAAAAGGTATTGATATCATTTTAGGGTTAGACTAGATGTCTAGAAATCAGGTCTTGCTGAATTGTTGTAACAAGACCGTTGAATTTCTACCTCTTGCTCCAGAAGAGGAGATGCAGTTATTGATGCTTAATACTAATCAAGTCAATAGGGAGTTGAAGAATGGAGTACTTGGATACATTCTCTTGTATTTATCAAACTTAGAAGTCGAACTGAAGCTTGATGAAATCCTAATAGCTAATGAGTTTTCTAAAGTATTTCCATAAGATATTCTAGGTTTACCTCCCAAGAGAGAGATAGAGTTCTCTATTGATCTCTTACTCGGGACAGGGCCTATCTTTATTGCACCTTATAGAATGGCCTCGAAGGAACTACAAGAACTCAAGAAACAGTTAGAGGAACTGTTAGATAAGAAATTCATTAGACCAAGTGTATTACCTTGAGGAGCTCCTGTGTTGTTTGTTAAGAAGAAAGATGGGAGCTTGAGACTATGCATAGATTATAGATAGCTGAATAAGGCAAAAATTAAAAACAAGTACCATCTCCCTAGGATAGATGACTTATTGGATTAAATAAAGGGAGCCTCCATCTTTTGTAAGATTCACTTGAGGTTGAGATATCATCATATTAGGATCAAGGAGGAAGATGTACAAAAAATAGCTTTTAAGACTAGGTAAGGGCACTATAAGTTTCTCATAATGCCCTTTGGGTTGACAAATGCACCTGCAATTTTCATGGATTACATTAATCGCATTTTTTGACCCTACCTAGATCAATTTGTGGTAGTGTTCATTGATGACATCTTGATATACTCTAAGAGTGAAGAAGAACATGAACAACATCTCCGAATCGTGCTACAAGTGCTGAAAAAGAAAGAGTTGTATGCTAAATTGGAGAAGTGTCGATTTTGGTTGATAGAGCTGAAGTTTCTCGAACATGTCATCTCTAAGAGAGGGGTAGCCGTAGACCTTAGCAAGACGGAAGCAGTGATTCAGTGGAAAAGACCAAAGATAGTTACAGAAGTCAGAAGTTTCTTGAGTTTGGGTGGATACTATAGGAGGTTTATACAAAACTTCTCTCTATAGCCTTGCCATTCACTAAATTGACCAGGAAGGGAAGTCCTTTCAAATGGACTGATCAATGTGAAGCTAGTTTCCAGGAGTTTAGGACAAGACTGACCATTACTCCTATTTTAATTATTACAAACCCAATAGGACATTTTGAAGTGTATAGTGATGCTTCAAAGAAAGGGCTAGGGTGTGTGCTGATGCAAGATAAGAGAGTAGTTGCTTACGCCTCTAGGAAACTAAGACCCTATGAAGGAAACTATCCAACCTATGATATTGAATTGGCAGTGGTAGTGTTTGCATTAAAGATTTGGCAACACTATTTATACAGAGCAACATTTAAAGTATACTGTGATCATAAGATTCTTAAGTACCTTTTTTACCATAATGAGTTAAATATGAGGCAATGAAGATGGGTAGAATTCTTTAATAATTACAAGTTTGAGATAAAGTATCATCCAGGAAAGGCGAATGTTGTAGCTGATGCCTTGAGTCAAAAATCTCTGCACATAGGTCGGATGATAGTGTATGATATACAAATGCTATAAGAGTTTTGAAATTTGAAGCTGGGCACTACTCTTACCCAAAAAAACTAATCATTAATGGGTTAAGTATAGAGTGTGACCTTAGAGCCTAGATTAAAGAAGCTTAAGGCCACGATCAATACTTACGGGATCATAATGATCAAGATGATTTTTCTATTTCAGAAGATGGGGTAATCATGTATCAAGGAAAGGTCTGTGTTCCTCAAGAACGAGAGTTAAGGACTAAGATCTTGTAAAAAGCACATCAGAGTAAATACTCAGTCTATCCTGGATCCACTAAAATGTACAAGGACTTAAAGAGGATGTATTGGTGGCCAGGGATGAAAAAGGATATTGCCGAGTTTGTGGCGAAATGTCTAATTTGTCAGAAGTTGAAGGTAGAGCATTAAAAGCCAGCGGGATTTTTACAACTTCTTAAGATCCCTAAATGGAAATAGGATAGTATTTCAATGGACTTTGTCATGGGCTTACCTAAGACTTCAGTTGGACATGACTCTATCTGGGTAATAATTGACAAATTAAATAAATCTGCTCACTTTTTGCCCATAAAACTATTCACTGGACAAATTGGCCCAGTTTTACGTCTAGGAAATAGTTAGACTACATGAAATTCCCTTAAATATCGTTTATAATAGAGATCTGAGGTTCACATTGAGGTTTTGGGAAGCGTTATAGGAGGCTTTTGGAACCTAGTTGTGGTTCAGTACTACCTACCATCCTCAGACTGACGGACAGACAAAACAGACCATTCAAACTTTAGAAGATATTGAGGGCCTATGTGATAGAGCAAGGTAAAGGATGGGATAAATACCTAACTTTAGTGGAGTTTGCTTATAATAATTATCACTCTATTATTAAGATGGCCCCCTACGAAGCTTTATATGGTAGGAAGTGTCGATCTCCACTCTGTTGGTTTGAGGTCGGAGAAAAGAACTTGCTGGGTCCTGACCTAGTTCATTAAACCACAGAGCAAATCAGGATGATACAAGACAAAATACTTACAGCTCAGAGTCAGAAAAAGAGTTACTATGATTAGAGACATAGACCTCTGGAGTTTGAGAAAGCACACCATGTATTTCTGAAAGTTTCCCCGACTACTGGAGTTGGCAGGTCACTTAAGACTAGGAAGGTAAGTTCGTAATTTTTGGGACCCTACCAAATTCTAAGGAAACTGGAGGCGTCAGCATTTCAAGTTGGCCTCCCACCTAATTTGTCCAACCTGCATAATGTTTTCCATGTATCACTGCTATGTAAGTATCTTTTAGACTCCTCTCATGTAATACAGGAAGAACCAATCCAAGTAAAGGAGAACATGACATATCAGTTAGTATTGGCTTCCATATAGGACACTGATGTAAAACAATTGAGGAATTAAACCATTCCCCTGGTTAAGGTGTTATGGGAAGGTTTGACTCCGGCAGAAGCAACTTGGGAGTTGGAAGAAGTCATGAGGAAGAAATATTTGTAATTGTTCTCATTAGGTAAATCCTAAAATTTTGAGCACAAAATTTCTTTTAGTGGGAGGGAAATGTAACATCCCTAATTTTGTTTCTTTTATTAATAGATGTACATAAATATTTAAGGAAATAAAACTTATTAAACAATTATTTTTTATATCTAAGAAAATATAAGCCTTAGAAATTCTTCACCTTATGTGTATGCATAGGAAATGTTTCTAACATTAACGGAATAGGTAAAGAGAGAAAACCTAATAGGGAAACAAATTAGAAATAACATCTTAGGGAGAGGCAAAATTTATGGGTAAGGAAGATAAATTTGTTTGGAAGTAACTAAAGATCTTAAAAGTTCAAGAAGATTGAATTAGGGTAATTTTTCCTAATTCAATAGCTAGAGATTACTAAGTTTAACATCTCCAACCATACATTGGGACTTCACCTATGGACACTCCATAAAGTTTGTTCTTCCACTTCACAGGAGTTTCTAGCAAGCCAATTGGATAGCCTAAACAAGAGATATAACGTAGATTTGGACTAGGTTATAGAAGTTAGACCAATAGCCAAAAATATTAAAATGTGACAAAGCCCTCCATAAGATATAGAATTTCAGCCAAAACTAAGAAAATGGACAAGAATGACCCCAAATCCAAGAGGAAAAAAATAAAATAAAATAAATCATGTGATAAAATAATAGTAATAATAAAGATTAGGTCACATGGCGTTAAGACAAAAATTCAGCAAGTGGTGTGATAATATGTATATCCTACACTCAAAATTTTAGCATATGGTATAATAATACATGGCATTATGACAAAACATTCCTATCCTACACAAATAATTTTAGCCAAGCAAGGGAGATTTAAAGGCTAGAAACTTGCCACTTAGAAAAGCAAACCTATCATACTTGTGTGAGACAAAAGAAAAAAAAAGAATCCCTAAATCAAAGGGACCTTGTCCTTTATCTTATGAACATTTTATCATGATTTTCAAAATACAAATCTTCTTTTGCTATGCATATCTTGACTAAGGGAGGGGAAGACAAGATTATGAGTTGTCTTTCCTCAAAAAGCAACCAAGTGCATCCTAATTGTGATAAGGTAGACCCATGATTATGAAAGAAGGACCACCTGATAGTTTATATAAGCGAGAACCACCCTTATAACATTATAATTTCGTCCATGTAAGGGAGAGAAAAAATAGAAGCAAGATAGAGTGAGGAAAGGAGAGAAAGAGAGGAGAAGAGAGGAATGAAGAAGAAAGAGAAGCATAGAGGACTAAGTACTCAAGGTAAGTTAGTTTAATCTCCACTTGAATCCATCTTTTATTTTTATCCTTAGGGAATTAAAACTCACCCTCCTTCTCTTATCAAAGTTGTTGGAAAAGCTAAAGGAATGGAGGAATCTTGCTACTTTCTTCAAGAGGAAATAAGAAAAAGAATTCACTAATTGAGCTAGGGAGATCATTAGGTAAGTTTAACAATATTTTTTTAAAAGAAAAGCTTGGAAATTAGAAACATTTATATAGGATTTTGATCCTAGAACTTTGATGAAATTTACAATATTTGTTAGTTTGATGATTGGCCATGAATATTGCTACATCATGTTACATGTTTATCTTGTATGCGATGTATGTTTGAATATTTAGGTTTGTGTGGAAAGTTCTGCATAGGTATGGCTATGGGTGGCAAAATTTTAAGATTTTTAAGCTGCTATTTTGTTTATTTAAATATGGTGAAAAAATGATGGAATATGATTATATGTAAATTAGAAAGAAAATGGAAGAGGACATAATAAAATGATGAACTAAAACCTTAGAAAAGGTCTGGTTATGAAACTGGATTTCAGAATAACTAGGGAAGCTTATTTTCTTCAAATTCTGGGAATAATTAATTAAGAATTAAAAGAAATGGTTAACATAAAAATATAGATATATGTCTCACAGACTTTTAACCACTCGAATCACTCAATTTGGAGTCTATATGAGGTAGATATGGACAGATTAGTGAGCAGTGGTCAGAAAATGGTTAACCAAGGAAGAATCTGTTAAGAAAGTTTCTGTGTTTGAATTTCTAAAAACATTCTGTAGGGAATTAAAATAACTGGTTAACATAAAACATATAGATATAAGTCTCACGGAAATGTATCCACTGCAATCACTCAATTTGGAGTTCATATGAGGGATATATGATCAGATTAGTAAGTTGAGGTCAGAACCTACCCGAGAAGAAATAATGTTTAAATTGATGGAGTAATATCACCACGGTTACTTAAGCTTTAGCTAAACTATTGAACTTAGTAGTTTTAGATAATTGTGTTATCTTTAAATTGACACCAAGCTCACTTAATTCAGAGTTAAAATGAGGTAGTTATGCACTTATTAGTGAGAGAAGGTCAGGCAAGTCAAAAACTTGCATAAGGGAATAACACAAGACAAAGCATGGCCGTGTTCCAAGGCACGGCCAGGCCGTGTTCAGTGCTGGAAATGACATTTTGAAGCCTAAAGCATGGCTGTTTTATAGGAAATGGCCAAGCCGTGTTACAGGATACGTTTAGGCTGTGTTGGAAGATGGTAAAGCTTATTTTCAACATTTTTCTACACTAATTAAACCTCATTAACTATAGGATAATAATAGAAAGCAAATTGAAAAAGAATTTCATATTAAATTTTTGAGAACATGTGATGGAAATGATATAAGTAGAAGGAAAGTGACTAGAGGCCAAGCATAAAGAAAATGAAGAGATAAAAATAATATTTAAAAAAGAAGAAGAATCTTATAAATAAAAATAACAAATGGCAAGTTTATGCCATAGCCATAACCATTGCATGAACTCCTTACCATCTTAAGTGTGTAATTTTGACATGTAAAAATTTTTAAGTGATATTTGAAAATGATTATGTTCATGGCATGATTGCATTTTTCAAATGATTTGTGATAATGATTATGCTTTGATGTTAAATTATGGCATATGTGTAACATCCTTAATTTCATTTCTTTTTAAAGGTACATAAAAAATTTAATTAAGGAAATAAAATTTATTAGACAATATTTTAGATATCTAAGGAAATATAGTCCTTAGAAATTCTTCACCTTATGTATATGCATAGAAAATGTTTCTAACATTAAGAGAACAAATAAAGAAGGAAAATCTAATAGGAAAGAAATTAGAAATAACATACTAAAGAGATGCAAAATTCTTGGATAAGGAAGATAAATTTTTAGAAACAAGTAAAGGTCTTAAAATTTCAAGAACATTGAATTAGGGTAATTTTTCCTAATTCAAGAACTATAGTTACTCAGTTTAAAATCTTTACCCATACATTGGGCTTTTACCTATGGACACTTCATATAGAGTTTTTCCACTTCACATAAGTTTCTAACAAGCCCATTGGATAACCTAAACAAGAAATAAAACATAGACTTGGACTAGGATATAGTAATTGCGCCAATAGCCCAAAAATTATGAAAATGTGACCAAGCCCACCAAGAAAGGAAGAATTTTATCCAAAGCAAAGAAAATGGGTAGGACAAGCCCATAATGGGTAGGAATAAGCCCAAATCCAAGAGGAAAAATAAAATAAAATAAATTAGATGATGATATAATAATAAGAATAAAGATTAGGTTACATGGCATTAAGACAAAAATTTAGCAAGTGGTGTGATTCTACATTCATCATTTAGCCAAGTGGCATGATAATACAAGGCTTTAGGACAAAAACATCTATATCCTACACTCATAATTTTAGCACGTGGTATGATAATACATGGTATTAGGACAAAACATTCATAGTCCACACAAATAATATCAACCAAATAATGGAGATTCAAGGGCTAGAAATTTGCCACCTAAAAAGGCAAACCTATCATACTTGTTTAAGACAAAAGAAAATGGAAATGAATCCCTAAATCAAAGGGACCTTGTCCCTTATCTTAAGAACATATCATCATAATTTTCAAAATACAAATCTCCTTTTTCCTATGCATATCTTGACTAAGGAAGAGGAAGACAAGAACATAAGTTGTTTGTTTTCCAAAAATTCAACAAAGTGTATCTTAATTGTGATAAGGTAGACCCATGATCATGAAAGGTGAATTATTTGATGGTCTATATAAGAAAACCCACCCTTACAATATTAGAATTTCGTCCAAGTGAGGGAGAGGAAAAATAGAAGCAAGGTAGAGTGAGGAAAGGAGAGGAAGAAAGGAAGAAAGAGGAAGGAGAAATCTAAGGGACTAAGTGCTCCAGGTAAGTTTAACAATATTTCTTTTTGAAGAAAACCTTTGAAACTCATAATATTTATATGAGATTTTGATCTTAGAACTTTGATGATTGGTCATGATGTTGCTATATCATGTTACTTATTGATCTTGCATGTGATGTATGTTTGAATACTTAGGTTGGTGTAGATAGTTCTGCATGGTTATGGCTATGGGTGGCAGAATTTTAAGCTTCGGTATTTTAATTTCTGAGAACAATCTATAAGAAATTAAAATAAATGGTTAACATAAGAATTAAACATATATGTGTCATGGATATTTAGGCACTGGAATCATTCAATTTGGAGTCCATATAAGGGAGATATGAGCCGATTAGTAGACAAAGGTCAGAAAATGGGTCATCAGGGAAAAATATGTTAGGATAGCTTCGGTATTTTAATTTCTGGGAACAATATATAAGGAATTAAAATAAATGGTTAACATAAGAATTAAATATATATGTGTCATGGATATTTAGGCACTGGAATCATTCAATTTGGAGTCCATATAATGGAGATATGAGCCGATTAGTAGACAAAGGTCAGAAAATTGGTCATCAGGGAAAAATATGTTAGGATAGCTTCGGTATTTTAATTTCTGGGAAGTATTTGTAAGGAATTAAAATAGCGCACCAACATAACAATTATAGATATATGGCTCATGGAATTTTACCAACTGGAATAACTCAATTTGGAGTTCATATGAGGTATATATGATCTGATTAGTAAGCAGAGGTCAGAAAATGTTTATTCAGGGAAGAGTATGTTATTAAAGCTTTAGTTTTTGAATTTCTGGGAATATTCTGTAGGGAATTAAAATAGCGCGCCAACATAACAATTATAGATATATGGCTCATGGAATTTTACCAACTGGAATAACGCAATTTGGAGTTCAAATTTGAGAGATATGGTCTAATTAGTCAGTAAAGGTCAGAACCTACACGAGAAGAAATAATACTAAATTTAAAGGAGTAATAACACCACGATATCATACTATATTGTTGATATGATTAACATAATAGTTTTAGATAATTGTCTTAACTTTTCATAGACACTAAGATCATCTTAATCGGAGTTAAAATGAGAGAGTTATGCTCTGATTTGTAAGCAAAGGCTGTGTTAAAAGTTAGTAAAACCTATTTTCAATATTTTTTCTACCCTAGATGAATTTTTAAGGTAATAGTAGAAATCAATTTGAGGAAAAATGCTCTATAAAATTTGTAAGAACATGTGTTGGAAATGATATAAGTAGAAATAAAATGATTAAATGCCTAGACATAAAGAAAATGAAAAGATGAAAATAATATTCAAGAAAGAAGATGAATTTTATAAATGAAAATAATAAATGCCTAGTGTATGCCTTAGCTATTGCCATTGCATGAACTTACTACCATTTTAAGTGTGTAATTTTTAACATAGAATTTATCCTAGTACTCATATAAATTTCCAAGAAGTTTTGAAAGTGCCGGTTTTATTTGAAAAATCTTAGTATACTCCGTGGTTGCAGTATTTCCACATCAGAAAAGAATTATTCTAGTTACTGGAAAAAAAATTGTGATTTGTGAAAAGTGCATGTCTAAGGAAAGCTCTGGCAAGGAAAGACTTGGTATTTAAGTGTGTCCATTAGTGACCCACCTCTCTTTTCTGGGAACTTTCCTGGTGCGCTGTTTACAGACTACAATTACTATCCAGTTACCGAGGTATTAGTGTGAAATTTTAACATGAAAATATTTTATAAAGTGATATTTGAAATGGTTATGTTCATGGCATGATTACCAATGATTTATGGTAATAGTTATATTTTGATGAACATACTTGTTTTTGAAAGCATATTTTTGGCTATCATTGTGAAAAAAAAGAAAAGAAATGAGCACGGTCACATGGCAATCCGTGTGGTGCACCAGTAGGGGACGCCCTACCAACGGTTATGATTATGTTCATGAGAAAAGAAAGAGAAAGTGTGCCATGTCGGATGGACCGAGATAAGCCCGTACCAAAAAGTAGAGAATACTCACCCTGATCGGGGTAGCTTGAAGTAAGAATAAGTTGATAGCCATCATATGAAATTCAAAAAATAGTTATTCATGTCATACATGTCATAGCTGTATAATTTTCATGTGCATGATAAAGTGCATTCATGTGACCTAAAGATATTTTCTGTAGTTTATACAGCTGAACATGACGTGATGAACTATATTGATAATGAATTATTGTTGAACATACTGAGATTTAATTCTCACTATATTCCATATCATGTTCAGAAAATTAGCTATGCAGTTGTTTTCAATGAGACTTATTATTGACGTACGTATGATCGAGGTGCCCTATCTTGGGCAAATACCTATTATTGCGGATATATCAGTTGTTGAAGTGACTGAGATTCCGGCGGAGGTGCCACCACCCGAACCAGTGGCCCCGGAAATAGTCTATGTGGAAGATTAGGGCTTATATGTACATGTATGTCTTGTACAAATGTTTGTATTAATGATGTGAGTGTAAACTTAGTATTGTATAATTAAATAAATGTTATTGTGAGTTAAGTTAAGGTAATAACTTCATGATGTTAAATAAATAAATAAATAAAAATTTGTTACATAAATGGAGTTGTTACAATATGAGCATAACGAACATACTTGTTATTGAAATCATATTTTTGGCTATTAATGTAAATATAAAAGAAAAGAAAAGAGACGAGCATGGTCACATGGCGATCCATGTTGTGCACCAATAGGGGACGCCTTACCAACATCTATGATTATGTTAATGAGAAAAGTAAGTGTGCCATGTGGGACGAAGCGAGAAAAGTCCATACCGAAGAGTAGAAAGTACTCACCTTGACTGAGTTAGCTTCATATGAAAATAAGTTGATAGCCATCATATGATATTCTAAAAATAGTTATTCATGCCATACATGTCATTATTGTACAATTTTCATGTGCATAGATAAATTGCATTCATGTGACCTAATGTAATTAGTGTAGGTTATACAGATTAACATGACATGATGAGCTATATTGATGATAATTATGATTTATTATTGAAACTATTGGGATTTAATTCTCACTATATTTCCATATCATGTTCAGAAGACTAAATATACAAATATTCTCTATGACCGGCTTTTAGCATACATTGGGTCGAGTTGGCTAAGATCCCAGTGAAGGTGCAACCACCTGTAACTGTATCCCTTGAACTAGTCAATAGTGATGAATAAGATGTGTACATATATGTGTGTGATTTTGTACGGATGTTTTTAATTAATGATGTGTATGTGAATCTAAATTTGTATCAGTATTATTGCTATACTATAAACTTGAATTATGCTTGGTTAATTTAATTGAATGTTATTATGAGTTAAATAGTTAAAAATAAAGCGGTAATGACTTCATGGGGTTTTACAAATATATATAAATGTGTAAAAAAATGTTGTTATATAATTAAAAAAAAGGTGTTGTTACATACAAGATGGTGCTAAGATACTTTTGGTAACCCTATGACATAATTGAAGATGGAAATTATACCTTTGGAGACTAGCTACAAAACATTAGAGTGAAAATGTTGAGAAAATTGTGAAGTTTTAGAGTAGTTCAGGACTTTATTCACTATTTTATGTATAACTCCCACATATGAACTTAAATTTATGTGATTCGACTTTCTTTCGAAAGCCAAGACATATATGTACAACTTTTATGTTGGGTACTTTTCCTAGATCTGTTGAAATAAAGGTAATAAGGGGCAAAAACCATAAAATAAAGGTTTAGTGTGGTATGGACCTTTGCTCACTCTTTTGCATATAAATACTTCATATCACATCCAAATGAGGTAATTCAAGCGGGAAATGAAAGATAAGCCATAGAGCTACAACTTTTATGTCTTTATTTTGGGAAATTATGCCAAATTCATAGTGAAAGGAGGTAAAACATAAGTATGTTGACGTTAAAACGCGTGCTGACAACCCTAGGGATAGTGCGCCATGTACATGCTGGATGCATGGCACACTACGCAAGGCTATATAGCATGTGTGAGCCAGCAAGGACACCCATCTGGCTGTCCCAACACTATACATTGTGATTATTTTTGCCTCCCAACTTTAAGCCCTCATATCTTGACCTATACACCTCTAATTGACAAACTGTTTGGACCGTGGCAAAGAGAGATTCAAAACACATCAATTATTTTCACTAGAAAGAGGCTAGAATCTTGTTGGAAAGTCATGAATAGTATCGTCAAACTCTTAGTGTCAGTTGGAAGTGGTGGACAGTGGTCAAGTCAAAAAGATATAAGACCAACTAGCAAGCAAGGGCAAAAGTCAGTTTAACAAAATAGATCCCCTTGTCCAACATGTGGAAAATATCACTCTGGGCAATGTTATAGGTAATCAGGTGCTTGTTTCCATTGCAAGCAAATTGGGCATATGAAGAAGGATTTCCCACAACTATATGGCTTAGGTCACAAGTTAGTATTATCAATTTTTCCACCTTCCCTAATGACAGCTTAACTAGTTAGAGTAGTGCTTAGCCAAGCAAGACATAGTGAGACAGGTAGAGGATCATTAGGCTAAGGTGAAAATTATTCAAGTCAAGGTTAGCCTAGAGTCTTTACATTAACTAAAAAAATGTGCAGGCCTAAAAGGAAATTATGATAGGTACCTTATCTGTTTGTTCACACAAGGCATGTGTTTTATTTGATCCTAGTTCCACTAATCCCTATGCATCCCCTTGCTTTGCTAAACAAATGGGTAAGGATTCAACTAAGTTAGGTGCTCCTATTATGGTTACAACCCCAAATGGCGATTATTTGACAGTGGAAAATGCATATAATTCATGCAATGTTTTAATTGATAATAGGGAAACTTCTGTTGATTTAATTGTCTTAGACATATTGGATTTTGATGTGATTCTAGGTATAGACTGGCTAGCTACATGCTATTCCACTATAGATTGTAACTGTAAGGTAATTAAGTTCAATATCCCTAGTGAAACCCATTTTAAGTTTTAATGTGATCGTAATGAAGTTACAAGTAACTCAATCTCAGCTTTAGGGGCATAAAGACTGTTGAAAATGAGATGCTAAGGCTACTTAGCCACTATTAGGGACGTTGATAAGCCCCTTACTAATATAAAGAAAGTACCAGTGATAAGAAAATTCTTTGATGTTTTTTCAAAAGAGTTACCAGGATTGCCTCCTAACAAAAAGATTGATTTCAATGTTGACCTCCTTCTTGGGACACAATTGGTTTTAATACCACCTTATAGAATGGTGCATACAAAACTCAAATAGTTGAAGAATCAGTTACAAGATTTGCTAGGCAAGGGTTTTATTTGACCTAATACCTCTCGTTGGGGTGCTCCAGTCATTTTTGTGAAGAAGAATGACGAATCATTATGATTGTGTATAGACTATAAATAGTTAAACAAGCCAACGGTGCAAAATAACTATCCTTTGCCAATGATAGATGATTTATTTTATCAACTTCAAGGTGTATAGTGTTTCTCCAAAATTAATCTAAGGTTAGGGTAACATCAATCGAGGATAAGAAGGGAAGACATTCTTAAAATAGCTTTTAGGACCTAGTATGGCCATTATGAATTTTTGGTTATGTCATTTGGATTGAATAATGCACTAACTACCTTTATAGACTTTATGAATGTAATGTTTAAGCCTTTTTTGGATTAGTTTGTTATTGTATTTATTGATGAAATTTTAGTGTATTCAAAGAAACATGAGGGCCATGAGCAACATTTAAGAATAGTTCTTCAAATTCTAAAAGAATAATAACTTTATACAAAGTTCTCTAAATGTGAATTTTGACTGAATAACGTCACATTCCTATGGCATATAGTCACAAAGAATAGCATCCGGATAGATCCTAAGAAAGTAGAGGTAGTACAATAGTGGCCATGTCCTATAAATGTGACAGAGTTTTGTAGTTTCTTGGGTCTGACAGGGTATTATAGGAGGTTTTTCAAGGATTTCTCTAAAAAATTTGCCCCTCTAACTCTTTTGACCAAAAAAAGGAGTAAACTTTGAGTGGTCTGATGCATATGAAGAAAGTTTTTAGGTATTGAAAAAGTGTTTGACCACAATACCAATTTTCATTATTCCATCTGGCGCTAGAGGTTTTGCAATATATTGGAATGCCTCTAAATTAGGCTTAGGCTGTGTGTTAGTGCAAAATGGGCATGCCATAGCCTATGAATCTAGGAAACTTAAGAAGCATGAGTAGAATTACCTAACACATGACTTGGAAATCGTAGCAATAATCTTTGCTTTAAAAATCTATAGACACTACCTATATAGTGAATCTTGTGAGATCTATACTGACAATAAGAGCTTTAAATATATATTTTAGCGAAGGGACCTTAACTTGAGGCAAAGAAGATGGTTAGACCTACTAAAAATTACGAATGTACAATTTTGCATAACTTGAGTAAAGTAAATGTGGTAGTAAATGCCTTGAGTAGGAAATCTATGGGAAGCCAGGCTCTTATAACATGGTTACAAAGATTGTTATTAAGAGACATTCATTAGCTAGAAAGTGAGGGGACAAGACTTGAGCTAAAAGAACCAAGGGATTTGATAACTCATATACAGCTCTAGTCATTATTGATTGAAAAAATAAAGGCTAAATAGTGCAAGGACACCAATTTTTGCAAGCTTAAGGATGAAGTGAAGAATAATTAGAATTCTGAGTTCAATGTAGATGCGGAAGGAGTCTTAAGGTATGGGAAGCATATATGTGTACCCCTTATAGAGGACATTAGGAAGAAGATTCTAGAAAAAGCCTCACCAATCAGCTTATATTGTTCATCCAGGAACTAACAAGATGTACAATGACCTTAGGGAAATATGCTAGTTGGACGAAATAAAGAAGGATGTAGCAAAGTTTGTTGCTTGATGTTTGGTATTCCAGTAGGTGAAGGAAAAACATCAAAACTTTACAAGGTTGCATCAATATATTGAAGTACCATAATTGAAATAGGAGATCATTAACATGGATTTTATCACAGGACTACCAAAGACTCTGAGAAGGTATGATTCCGTATCGGTGATCATGGATTGAAAGACTAAGTCAACACACTTTTTACCAATGAAGACTATATATAATATGACACAATATACGAGACTTTACCTAAATGAAATAGTTAGATTACATGGAGTTTTAATATCTGTCATATCTGATCAAGGGCTATAATTTATGGCACAATTTTGGAGAACTTTCCATGAGGCCTTGGGGATGAGGTTATATTTAAGCATCACCTTTCATCCCTAAACTGATGGTTAGTCTGAGCGAACAATTCAAGTATTAGAGGATATGCTTAGAGCATGTATTTTGGATTTTAGTGGGAGTTGGGAAAAATGCCCACCTTTGGCAGAGTTTGTATATAATAATAGTTACCAGGGAAGTATTCAAACAGTCCTTTTTAAAGCTTTATATGGGAGGCATTATCGATATCCTATTAGGTGGTTTGAAGTAGGTGAGGCTAAACTTTTAGAGCCAGACATGGTACAAGAAGTTGTGGATAAAGTAAAATTGGTTAGGGAAAGGCTGCTAGGTGCACAAAGCCGGCAAAAGGTTTTTGTTGATCATAAAGGACGAGAGTTAGAATTTTATGTAGGTGATATAGTGTTTTTGAAACTTGTTGCGTGTCTTTCACTAAATAATTGTAAGCGTATGACGTAGTTGTAGCTAGTCTGGTGAGTACAGGTTCTATCTCATAAAGGGTTCTCATACTTACCAATAGATTCAATTCCTAAAGGACCTTAAACTATTTTCGTGGTTAAGATACCCCTAATTAACTATTAAGTTCCGGCATTAACTCTCACCTTTCAATCTATAAGATAATAACCTAATATGTGATAAAATGGTGATCAAGCATTCTATTAGCTCGTATATATGTGCATTATAGTTAATCTTAATTAACCACAGATAATCATAGTTAAGGTTCCAACAATTTTAATCAATGTAGTATCATTATATCACAAGTTAGTTTACTAAAACCCTATATCAGAATCTACTCATACATAATTGAAAGAAAACTCAGGCAAATTCATTAAGTAAATCATAATGTTCAATACAATTAAAAGAGAATGGAGTAGAAGTAGAAGTAGATGTAAATATAGAAAGATAAAAATTGATATCAAAAAGTAGATGAATAAGAGATAAAATGCTTGAATCAATATAAATTCTAGTCTAAGAACATAAAGAAAACTATAACCATACTATAAACCTAATCCTAGAGTGTTTTCTAAGCCTAAACTGTGTCTCAAAGTGTATGTATGCATTTCGCATCGAGTTCCTACACATATATACTACTTGCTGCTTCAAATCCCTAAAATTTCAGGTGTTGTACAGACACGAAGCATGACCTTGTTCTAGCATACGGGGTGGTTGTGCTTTAGGCTAAGTGTTGGAAATTTGCTCTAATTCTTGCACAGAACAAGGCTTGGCTGTGTTCTAGGTATCCCAATCACAGCTTGGCTGTGTTAGAGGTTTCCATGGTCCATTCTTGCTTATTTCTTCCGTGTTTCTTCCTTGCATCCTTCTCAACTTATTTTAAGTCTAGATAACTCTTCAAACGAGTGTTTGTAACATCCTTAATTTCATTTATTTTATTAATAAAGGTACATAAATATTTAATGTAACATATCTAATTTTGTTTATTTAAAGGTACATAAATATTTAATTAAGGAAATAAAATTTATTAGACAATTTTTAGATATCTAAGGAAATATAATCCTTAAAAATTCTTCACCTTATGTGTATGCATAGAAAATGTTTCTAACATTAAGGGAACAAGTAAAGAGAGAAAACCTAATAGGAAAAATTAGAAATAACATACTAAAGAGAGGCGAAATTCTTGGGTAAGGAAGATAAATTTTTATGAAGTAAAGGTCTTAAAATTTTAAGAAGATTGGATTAGGGTAATTTTTCCTAATTCAAGAGTTAGAAATTTTCAAGTTTAACATCTCTATCCATGAATTGGGGTTTCACCTATGGACACTTCATATAGAGTTTTTCCACTTCACATAAGTTTCTAGCAAGCCCATTCGATAGCCCATGCAAGAAATAAAACATAGACTTGGACAAGGATATAGAAGTTGGATCGATAACCCAAAAATTATGAAAATGTGACCAAGCCTCCATGAAAGTTAGAATTTTAGCCAAAGCAAAGCAAATGGGTAAGAATGAGCCCAAATCCAAGAGGGAAAAAAATAAGAATCATGTGAGGAAATAGTAATGCAATAATAATTAAGATTAGGTCACAAGGCATTAAGACAAAACATATATATCCTACATTCATAATTTCAACAAGTAGGTAATAA
Organism: Gleditsia sinensis; assembly: GCA_037074535.1. Classification (NCBI taxonomy): domain Eukaryota; kingdom Viridiplantae; phylum Streptophyta; class Magnoliopsida; order Fabales; family Fabaceae; genus Gleditsia; species Gleditsia sinensis. Next base: position 36,085,637 of record CM073469.1, on the reverse strand, counting down.
TACATGGCATTAGGACAAAACATCTCTATCCTACACAAATAATTTCAGCCAAGCAAGGGACATCCAATGGCTGAAAATTTGCCACTTAGAAAGGCAAACCTATCATACTTGATTAAGGCAACAGAAAAAGGAAATAAATCCCTAAAAGAAAGGGACCTTATCCCTTGTCTTAAGAACATATTATCATAATTTTCAAAATACAAATCTCCTTCTACTATGCATATCTTGACTAAGGAAGAGGAAGATAAGAACATGAGTTATTTTTTTTCAAAAATCAACCAAGTGCATCCTAATTGTGATAAAGTAGATCCATGATCATGAAATGTGAACCACTTGATAGTCTATTTAAGCAAAACCTACCCCTATAATATTATAATTTTGTCCAAGTGAGGGAGAGGAAAAAATAGAAGCAAGGTATAATAAGGAAAGGAGAGAAAAAAAGGAGAAGAAAGGAAGGAAGAAGAAGGAGAAGTCTAGAGGACTAAGTACTCAATGTAAGTTAGCTTAATCTCCACTTCAATCCATCTTTCTTCTTCATCATTGGGGTTCAAAAACTCACCCTCCTTCTCTAATTTAAGCTGCTAGAAAAGCTAAGTGAAGGAAGGAATCTTGTAACTTCCTTCAAGAGAAAACAAGAAAAAGAATTCACAAAGTGAGATAGGGAGATCTTTAGGTAGGTTTAACAATATCTTTTTTTGAAGAAAAACTTTGAAATTTGTAACATTTATGTGGGATTTTGATCTTATAACTTTGATGAAATTTACAATATTTGTTCCTTTGATTATTGGTCATGAATGTTGCTATATCATGTTAAATGTTATTTTGCATATGATGGATGTTTTGGACATTACTGTTAGTGTGGAAAGTTCTGCATAGGTATGACTATAGGTGGTAAACTTTTTATGATTTTTATGCTACTATTTTGTATATTTGAATATGGTGAAAAATTGATGGAATATTATTAGATGTAAAGAAAAAGAAGATCATGTAATATAATGATGAACTAAAACCTTAGGAAAGGATTGGTTAGAAAACTAGATTTTGGGTTAACCAGGGAAGCTTCTGTTTTTAAAATTCTGAGAAGCATCAAATAGGAAGAAATGGTTAGCATGAGAAATGTATATCTATATCTCATGAATTTTTACCTACTGGAATCACATAATTTGGATTCCATATGAGGGAGATATTGCCCAATATGTAAGTAGTGATCAGAAAATGGTTAACCAAGGAAGAATCTGTCAGGTATGCTTCTGTGTTTGAATTTTTGGGATAAATTTGTAGGGAATTAAAAGAAATGCTTAACCTAAAAAATGTAGATATATGTTTCACGGATTTATATCCACTGGAATCATTCAAAGTAGAATCAATATGAGGGAGATATGTTCAGATCAGTAAGCAAAGGTCAGAAACTAGCTAATCAGGGAATAATCTGTTAAGTATGCTTCTGTGGTTGAATTTATGGGAAACATATGTAGGGAATTAAAGGAAATTATTAACATAATAAATATTGATATATGTATCACGGATATATAGGCTCTGAAATCACTTAATTTGGAGTCCACATGAGAGAGATATGTCTGATTAATTAGTAAAGGTTAGCATCAGTCTAGAATCCAAGTTGGTAAATATAAGTGTTTTTGTTTTCTATTTTCTAGGAGTAATTATTAAGGAATCTGAAGAAATGATAAACTTAAAAGTTTTATATAAATGTCTTAGCGTTTTATAGGCTTTAAAATCATCTCAATTGGAGTTTGTATGAGGGAGATATGGTCCGATTAGTAAGTATAGTTCTGAAACTACCTGAGAAGAAATAACATTGAATTAGAGGGAGAAGTAACACCATGATTACTTACAATTTCATTGAAATGTTCAAAATAAGGATTCTATAGGATTGTCTTATCTTTCAATTGACACCAAGATCACCTCAATCAGATTTAAAATGAGGGTGTTATGCTCTGTTTAGTGAAAAGTTGATAATAATGTTTAAAAAAGAAGAAGAATCTTATAAATGAGAATAATAAATGACTAGTATATGCTATAGCCATTGCCATTGCATGAATTCCTTACCATCTTAAGCATGTAATTTTGACATAGCAATATTTTATAAAGTGATATTTGAAACGATTATCTTTATGGCATGATTACCATTGTTTTTGGTAATGATTATATTTTGATGAAAATCATGGCATGTGAGTATAATGAACATACTTGTTATTTAAATCATATTTTTGGCTATTAATGTGAAAAGAAAAGAAAAGAAAAGAATTGAGCACAGTCACATGGCAGTCCGTGTGGTGCACTAGTAGGGGATGCCCTACCAATGGCTATGATTATATTAGTGAGAAAAGAAAGAGTGCCATGTCAAACAAAGCGAGAAAAGCCTGTATCAGAGTGTAGAAAGTACTCACCCTGACCGAGGTAGCGTGATATGAAAATAAGTTGATAGCCATCATATGCAACAACAACAACTAATCCTTTTCCCACTAGGTGGGGTCGTCTACATGGATCAAATGGCGCCATAGTGGCCTATCATGGATGAGATCAATAGATAAGTTATTAACTATTAAATCATTTTTAATAGTTTCACTTATTGTTTTCTTTGGCCTCCCTCTACCTCTAATTAATGGACTATTCTCCATCCGATCTACTCTTCTCACTAGGGCTTCTATAGGTCTTCTCCACACATGGCCAAACCACCTTAAGCGAGATTCAACCATCTTCTCCACAATAGGTGCTATCCCAACCTTCTCTCTAATGCACTCATTTCTAATCATATCTCTTCTAGTGTGTCCACACATCCAGCGCAACATTCTCATCTCTGCAACATTGAGTTTATCTTCATGTTGTCTTTTAACTGCTCAACATTCAGTACCATACAATATAGCAGGTCTTATAGTCGTATGGTAGAATTTTCCTTTAACTTTGAGCGGCACTTTTTTATCACAAATAACACTCGACGCTTTCCTCCATTTCATCCATCCAGCTTGAATCCTATGATTTACGTCCTCCTTTATTTTGTCGTCGTTTTGTATAATAGACCCAAGATATTTAAAACTTGTAACTTGTTTTAATATATAGTCTCCAAGTTTCACGTCTACATTCGTATTTGTTCGTCTCTTACTAAAAATACATTCCATATATTCTATTTTATTTCTACTTATCTGAAAACCATGTGTTTCTAAAGCTTGTCTCCATGACTCTAACTTCATATTTATTTCCTCTTTCGATTCATCAACTAAGACTATATCATCTGCAAAAATCATGCATTGAGGCCCCAACTCTTGTATATGTTCAGTAACTGCGTCCAAAATCAAATTAAAAAGATATGGACTCAAAGAAGACCCTTGATGTAGTCCAATAGTTGTGGGAAAATCCTTTGTATCCCTATTTTGTGTTCTCACGCAAGTCGTTATCCTATCATACATGTCTTTGATTGCTCAAATATACACAATACGTACTCCTTTCTTTTCTAAAGCCTTCCATAGAATCTCTCTTAACACTCTGTCATATACCTTTTCCAGATGAATAAAAACCATATACAAATCTTTCTGTCTGCTTTGATAACTTTCCTTCAATCTCCGTAGTAAATAAATTGCTTCCATAGTTGACCTTCTTGGCATAAATCCAAACTGGTTCTCTGTAACTTGAGTCTCTTGTCTTAATCTTTGCTCAATGATCTTCTCCCATAACTTCATAGTGTAGCTCATGATTTTAATCCCTTGATAGTTGGAACAATTTTGTATGTCTCCTTTATTTTTATATATAGGGATTAAAGTACTTCTCCTCTATTCATCCGGCATTTTCTTAGATTTCATTATCACATTAAACAACTTAGTGAGCCTACTTATACCCTTCCTTCCTAAACTTTTCCACACCTCAATAGGTATATTATCAGGTCCTACTACTTTGCCAATATCCATTCTCTTCAAAACCTTCTCTACTTCAAACTCTTGGATTCTACGATAAAAGGTATAATTACATGTCATAACTGTATGATTTTCATGTGTATAGATAAAGTGCATTCATGTGACCTAAAGATAATTGCTGTAACTTATACAGATGAACATGACGTGACAAGCATTATTGATAATGATTTATTGTTGAACCAATTGGGATTTATTTCTCACTATATTTCCATTTCATGTTCAGAAAACTAAGTTATACAAATATTCTCTATGACCGGCTTTTAGTGTATGTTAGGTTGAGTTGGCTAAGATCCCGGTAAAGGTGCAACCACCCATACCCGTATCTCTGAAACTGGTCAATATGGATGAATAAAATGTAGTCTTATATGTGTTTGATTTTTGTACATATGTTTTGATTAACAATGTGTATGTGAACCCATAATTGTATAATTGTTAATGGTATTTCTTAAACCTTATTTATGTTTGGTTAATTTAATTGAATGTTATTATGAGTTAAATAGTTTGAAGAAAAAGGTAATGACTTCATGGAATTTTAGAAATATACATATAAGTATATATGTAAAAAAACTGTAGTTGTTACATACAAGATAGGGAGTGAAGTTCTGGAAGCAAAATAAGAGGGAAGACGAGCACAAGCTAGAGCACGGGTGTAAACTAGTATGGGGGAAAGAACACGAGCATGGGAAATAAAACATACCTGGGCCTGAAGCACAGTTCTGCTTCACAGTATGACTTGCCCATGCTTTATGCTAGAGAAGAAAAAATCTGCTTGGCCCCATACTATGACCGTGTTACACGTTAAAGAGAAAATAAATATTCCTGGGCTTAAAGCATGACTTGTGGACTGGCCATGTTACTGAACACGGGTGGGCCATGTTGCATCCTAGATTCTAATTAACGCAATTTTTCCCTTGCTATGAAACATGGGACACCCATGTTACATGTTGGAAAACAACTTTTCTTTAAATTTTGCCACTCCTTTTAATCCTCTTAAATTTCCTTTGAATTGCATCTTTTTCTCCAAACTTGGGCATATGGGAAATAACCTAAACATCACATGGAAACACTCATTAAACTAAACAAAAACAAAAACTTAACCATAAGAAGAAAATAAAATAAAAAGACATTCAAAACTAAAATTTGGGTTGCGTCCCACAAAGTGCTTGTTTAAAGTCTTGAGCTTGGCTCCTTTTCATTCTTTTGCTCAAGGGGGCTTTAAGAGAGTTTGGATGGTTCTTTTCTCTATCCATGAACCCTTATCATAGTGCTTTAGATATCACCTAACTGCCTTAAAGGGACCAGTTGCTTGATTCCAAATCTCTTTTGCTCCATGGTTTAGTTTGGGAGGAGGTGGTTTAGGTTCTGGCTTTGGAACCTTAAACTTCTTCTTTAATTGATTGCTTTTCTATCCTTGTATATGTAGCAGCTCTAACCTCTTTATCATAAGAAAAATGACTTTCCACAAGGCATAGCTTATGTGGGTTAGTAGAATAAAGGTTCATTATATTATCATCTATATTTTGTTGAGGTAAGTCTACCATGCTACAAGATTTATCTGGAAAGGGAGATTTTATGGCATTAACGAAGTGAAACTTTACTTTCTCATCCCCTACATTCAAAGAAAACTTTCCATCTTTTACATTAATATTAGCACCAGCTGTAGCTAGGAAAAGCCTTTCAAGAATGATAGGGATTTTATCATCTTCTTCCATCTCTAAAATCACAAAATCTACATGTATATAAAACTTACCTACCTTTAAAGGAATATCCTCTAATATACCCACTAGATGCTTAATGGATCGATCTACCAAATGAAGAGAAAAAGTGATCGGCTTTAGGTCATCCATTTGGAGATTCTTACATATAGATAATGGCATAAGACTCACACTTGCCCTAAGATCACATAAGGCTTTTTCAATCTTCATAACTCTAATGGAGTAAGGAATTAAGAAGCTTCCAGGGTTCTGAAGCTTTTGTGGCAGCTTATTCTGAATTAATGAACTGCATCCCTCTATCGGTGCCACAACAACATGCTCTTAAATTTTCCTCTTATTTGAGAGGATCACTTTAGAAACTTAGCATAGGAAGGCATATAAGATATTGCCTCTAGGAAAGGGATGTTGATGTGATCTTAATTAAGCATGATATTAATACCTTTAAACTTAATTTTTGTTTGATTTAAGTAAAATATAATTAGGAATTAGCTTAATTTTGTGTTTTGTGTTGTAGGAACAAAGAAAGAAGAAAAGATAAGAAAAAGATAAGAAATTCATGGAAAAATGCTACATTGCAGCAATTCCAGACCTTTCAGCATTATTTTGAGCATATCTCCCTCTTATGAACTCTAATCAAAGTGATTCAAGTGGCTGTGAAATGATAACACAATTATCTACAACTTTTATATTGAACACTTGGTCAAATTCGGGAGATTTAATAGCATTACCAAGCTCGTAAATCAGAATCACAGTGCAAATTCTGACCTTTGGTCACTAATTTTGTCATATCTCCTTTGATTCAGATCCAAATAAGGCGATTCCAATGGATATGGAAAGAAGAGACATAGAGTTACAACTTTCATGTTCAGCAAGGTTGCAAATTCTAGAATTTGCTGTGCGCAGCCACCGTATAGATCGTTAAAATCACGATTTTTAGGGTTTTTTAACTCCAATTGAAGCCCGATGGGCTGGGATTTGACCTAGATACAATCATACTTCGATTAGGAGGAGTTAATCTATAAAAGGGAGAAAACCAAGAAGAGAATTCATTCAATCATTCATCCAAGTTCTTAGCTACATTCTTCAATTCTTCTTTAGATTTTCTTATGGCCTTGCGTTGCTAGTTCTTTTTAGTTGGTTAAGGTAGATTGAAACCTCAAGGGATATTCATGCATTGTGAGATTTGGATTTGATTTGAGTATTGATTATTCATCTGCTCTTCTTCTCAAAGATTATTCAAATGATTGCTAGGAGACCTACTAGTATATTGTCTATTTTAATCTACCACTGAATTATATTTTGAACAAAGTCTTCAATTCTGTTATTCATGAGGCAAGTAGGTTTGAGGATTTTGGATTATAAATCATTGAAACTATGATGAATAATTAACTAAATTAGATATAACCGATGTGTTTATATTTATTTAGCTCTGTCAGTTTTTCTAGTCCTTCTTGCGGTTAATAAGTTATGCTTTACCGATGTACTAAAGGATTGCTTGTTAATTATGGTTTAATTGGTGTGATTGTCATTAATTTACTAGGCTTAAGGAGGGATAGGGTTAGAAATCCAATGATAGATATTCAATTATAGATTGATTATGTTGTCAATGATCAATGCAATCCTTTGACGGTGGATATCAACCAAAACCAACGCCTTTCTCATTAATCACTCTCTTTTAATTACTTTCATTATTGTTTACTTTACTTAATTTACAATTATCAATCCCCCCTTTTTCTAATCACATAAGGTAATACCAGTCTCTGTGGGATCGACCCTTACTCCCACTACTACAGGTTAGTTTTGAGGTAAAGTATTAATTTGGGTGTACCTGCGACAGTACGCACCAAATTTTGGCGCCGTTGCCGGGGACTGTGTCTATTTACCTTTTTTGATTTCTTTTCTTTTCTTTTTGTTCATAACTTTGAATATGGTAGCCAATTTTCAACAATTTGGCACTAGGCTGGGCTCTCCATTAAGATATGCTGGTGAGGTATGTAGTTCTTCCCTTGAACAGAAACTTGTAAATTTAACTTCTCTTGTTCGTCAACATGTAGAAAATATGCAAAGAGAGAAGTGCTATGGAAATTATTCAGCCATAGGGCATCCTTCTATTGGGTACCCAACTTTCTATGACGAGTCATTTGACTAGGTAAATATGGTTAGAGATTTCCCTGAAGGACCACAAGTGAGGTATGATTCCTATTCAAACATATACAATCCTAGATGGAAGGATCATCTCAACTTCAGGTATGGGAATGCACAAAGTAGTCCTGCAGAACAAAACTTTGCAAATTTTCAGCATACCCAACAGGCCTATTATCCTAGACAGTCTGCATATAAGGATTTCCAGGTAAGTAGTTCTTTAGAGGAAATTGTTAAATCTATTGAACATGATACTCATCAATTTCAACAAAAGGTAAGGGCCAACATTCAAAGCTTAACAAATCAAATTGAGCAACTTGCAACATCAGTCAATCGATTAGAGGCTCAAAATTTAGAAATTGAAAGTCTAGCTCCAGCATCCTTAGTGCAAAAGGAGAAAAATTCGGCACTTAATGAAAAAGATGAATTGGAAGTTGACAATGGTAAGCCTACTAATAAAGAGGTTATGGAATCTACCTTGAATGCCAAATTCCAAGAGAACAATTCAGCAGGAGATGAGGCACCAAAAGTACAGCAAATAGGTAAAGATCTTTCTATTTTGTTACCAATTTCTAACACGATATCTGTACTTTCTATTTTTCAGAATCCTGACCTAGGCTTAAAAAGCTTCCCTAGCCACTTAAAGGGCATATACATCGAAGAACCACCCCCAATGATAACCTCAAATAAATATGCCTTACTTAAAGATAGAGGAAAGCTGCCCCCTGCTTTGGCAAAAACTCAAAAAGATGGAATTAAATTGGATGCCAAAAGCTACTCAAGAAATCGATTATTCCCAGGTAAGTTGAGTTCTCATTTAATTAAACCTTTAACTAATGCTGACTTTCCTGCTCATAGTACAGCTGAACCTCAAAATTCTGCAAACCCAATGGAAAGCCAATTCAAAGTGAACATTAAGGATCCTCCTTGAATGTCATAAGGAGCTTTGAGTCGAGCCAATGATATTAAACAAAGGCGCTTATTGGGAGGCAACCCAACATAGTAAAAAAAAAGAAGGTGAAAATTGGAGCAATTCAGGGTCCAATGATGTCATACTAACATGCTCATTCCACCCCAAACAAATTCAGGGAAGTCCACTTAACTCATATGTTTTCATATATCCTTCCCTATTGTTATCTTTCTTTTACATTGAGGACAATGTAAAGTTTGAGTGTAGGAGTGGAAGTATATTTTTCTGAATTATTGTGACCCTATTATGAGCATTAATTTTCTGATTTTCACTATCAATGCACTTTTATTGCGTTTAGCAAGTTGAGTGATTGTGTGAGTGTTCAATTTATGTTTTTGGATGTTAGGCACAACCAACAGCCAATGATATGACTATCCAAAAAAAATTTTTAGCTCTTGAAAAATGTAGAAACTTCATGGTTGTATGCAATTTTATCCCTTTTGCAATTTATTACTTTTGACTCTAGAATCCTGAAATATTTTTACACAATAAATTTGGGCATTCAATTTATCTTTTACTTAGAGAAGGTTTATATAATTCAAAAATATTTCATGATCTCAACAGGATTCTAGAACTTATTTAAATGCTGCTTGAGGCAAAATCCTAGGCCAATGCTATTATTTAGGAGATGATTTAGGCATTATTTGATAGATTGAGCCTTTCAAGCCTAACCTAAACAATGAAATATCTCTAGTTCCTCTATTTTGAGCTTAATGAACTTTTCCCTCTAAAAACCATAAATGAGCCAAAAGCCAAATTTTGTATGAATATCCTTATTTTTTTTTATCCCATTCACTCACTCCATGATTATTTTGCTGAATACTTGTTTTGTAGAGCTTAAATTGACAAAAGGGTGGAAGGGTGGAGCAAGGAAAAGAAAAGAATTATGCAAAGAAAAAATGAGAGAATTATGAAAAAGGAAGAAAAGAAAATTCTAAAGAGAATAAAAGCTTATGTTGTGGGTGAAAAAAAAACTTTTTGAGAATCAAGGAAAAGGATGGATCAAACTCAATTAAAGTAAGAAAATAAATGTGGGGGAAAGTCCTCCAAACTTGAAAAAGCTCAATAGATCATATTTAGTCATGTGGTGTTGGGTGATTGACCCTAAATTTGTATCCTTTATCCCACCTTATACCCTGGCCACATTACAAGCCAAATAAAGTCCTATTGATCCTAGAGGTTGTTTTGGCCTACATTAGTGGAGAGTGGCATGAAGAATAAGCATATGGAAATCCTAAACTATTTAGAGATCTACAACCAAAATTTTGGGACATATAAACTCATCCGGGTAAAAAAAAATTTAATAGCCCAAAACACACACACACTCGGGATTCAAGAGAATAAAATAATGGATTGCGTTCGGGTTAATCTTATGCATGACTATGATCTTTCAAAATTTTTCTTGAATATATTTTAAAGATATGAGGCAAAAAAATTTGGTAAGCCTAACACTCACTACATATATTGATTTTTGTTTTTGTCTTTAGGGATTATTTTGCTTGAGGACAAGTAAAAGATTGAGTGTCGGGGTATTGATGTGATCTTAATTAAGCATGATATTAATACCTTTAAACTTACCTTTTGTTTGATTTAAGTAAAATATAATTAGGAATTAGCTTAATTTTTTGTTTTGTGTTGTAGGAACAAAGAAAGAAGAAAAGAGAAGAAAAAGAGAAGAAATTCATGAAAAAATGCTACATTGCAGCAATTCCAGACCTTTCAGCATTGTTTTGAGCATATCTCCCTCTTATAAACTCCACTCAGAGTAATTCAAGTGGCTATGAAATGACAACAAAATTATATACAACTTTTACGTTGAACATTTTGTCAAATTGGGGAGATTTAATAGCGTTACAGAGCTCACAAATCAGAATCATAGTGCAGTAGGATGAATTCTGACCTTTGGTCACTTATTTTGTCATATATCCTTCAATTCAGATCTAATTAAGGCGTCCAGTGGCTATGGAAAGAAAAGACATAGAGTTACAACTTTCGTGTTCGACACTTTTGCAAATTTTGGAACTTTCTGGGCGCCGCGGTGCTGCGTCATTGCAGATCTGTAGCACCACAGCGCCCGAGTAGAGCGCCGCGGCGCCACCGCCATACAAGTCATTAAAATTGCGACTTTTTAGGGTTTTTTGACTCCAATTGAAGCCTGATTGGCTGGGATTTGACCTAGATACAATCCTACTTCGATTAGAAGGAGTTAATCTATAAAAGGGAGCAAAACAAGTAGAGAATTCATTCAATCATTCATCCAATTTCTTATTTACATTCTTCAATTCTTCTTTAGATTTTCTTATGGCCTTGCGTGGCTAGTTCTTTTTAGTTGGTTGAGGTAGATTGAAACCTCAAGGTATCTTCATGCATTGTGAGATTTGGATTTGATTTTATTATTTCAATTTGATTTGAGTATTGATTATTCATCTGCTCTTTTTCTCAATGATTATTCATATAATTGCTAGGAGGCCTACTAGTATATTGTCTGTTTTAATCTACTGCTAAATTATGTTTTGAACAAAGTCTTCAATTTTGTGATTCATGAGGCAAATAGGTTTGAGGATTTTGGATTATAAATCATTGAACCTATGATGAATAATTAACTAAATTAGATATAACTGATGTGTTTATATTTATTTAGCTCTGTCAGTTTCTCTAGTCCTTCATGCTGTTAATAAGTTATGCTTTACCGATGTGCTAAACAATTGCTTGTTAATTAGGGTTTAATTTGTGCAATTGTCATTAATTTACTAGGCTTAAGGAGGGACAGGGTTAGAAACCCAATGATAGATATTCAATTATAGATTGATTATATTGTCAATGATCAATGCAATCCCTTGACAGTGGATATCAACCGAAACCAATGCCTTTCTCATTAATCACTATCTTTTAATTACTTTCATTATTGTTTAATTTACTTAATTTGCGATTATCAATCCCTCATTTTTCTAATCACATAAGGTAATACCAGTCTCTATGGGATCGAACCTTACTCCCACTACTACAGGTTAGTTTTGAGTAGAGTATTAATTTGGGTATACTTGCGACAGTACGCACCAAATGTTGATGTTCAACTTTTTTAATACATCCAGAAACTTTCCATACTGCTCCTCTAACTTAGCTTTGACCAATCTTTGAAGAAAATGGTTTGGTGGCTTGTATGGTGCTGGAGCCACATATTTGGGCTCTTCACTCTTTTCCTCTTCTTTGGATTGCTCTTCTTTTCTCTTCTCATATACAGTCTGTGGTTTTTCTTCCTTTACCTCCCTATTTTTTTCTTTTTCAGCCAACTGTTTACCACTTCTCAAGGTTATAGCATGACAATGCTCTCTATAGTTCTCAGTTTGGCCTGGGAGCTTGCCAAAGTTCTTATTTAAAAGGCTAGCTTGTCGTGCTATCTGATTTTCCATTATTCTATTATGAGTAGCAAGTAAGTAAACCTTAGAGGCTAAGTCTTTTATAGCCTCATTCATTGAATAGTTTTTGGCTTTGAACTTATCATTTTGTTTAGTTTGAGTAACTATAAAGTCGTCTATCATAGCCTCAAAATTTGACTTTGACTGTGAAGAAGGATTGGATGGCCTTTGATTTTGGAACCCATGAGGTTGACTAAAATTAATCTAAAGAGGCCGATTCACATGAGGTTCATAAGATAGATTTGGATGATTCCTCCAACCTAGATTATAAGTATTAGTGTAGGGATTGTTTCTTTAATTGTTATTAATAAAGTTTACCTATTCACAATCCTGAGGTACAAGGTTTCCAAGTTGGAATTCATTGGCCACATGGCTAACACACCCACAAGTCTCACATGCAGAAGATGAAGAAGAACCAACAGTATTGATGCTCAATTTATCTAGCTTCTGAAACAATGCATCAACCTTAGAATTTAGATAATTAAATGCATCAACTTCATACATACCTGCTGGTTTTCTATATGGTTGCCTCTTAGTAAACCAGGAGTAATGATTCTGGGTCATATCTTTAATTTGCTTATAAACCTCATCAATTGTTTTATTCATTAAGACTCTTCCTACTACAGCATCCATAAACATACGGGTGTTATACATAAGTTCATTGTAGAATGTATAGACTATAAGCCATTTTTCTAACTCATGGTGTGGGCATAATCTGAGAAGCTCCTTAAATCTCTTCCAAGATTTATGGAGTGACTCGCTACCTTTTTGTGCAAAAGTAGTTATTTAATTCAGAGATAGGCTGTCTTACTTAGGGGGAAATACTTGGCTAGAAATTCTTGTGAAAGCTGCTACCAAGTAGTGATAGACTCTAATGAAGGGAGTACAACCATACTCGGGCCTTGTCCTACAGAGAGAATGGGAACAACCTTAGTCGAATAGCATCAAAAGATACTCCATCGATCTTCAATGTATCACAATATTCTAGAAAAACTGATAAATAGAGACTTGGGTCTTTAGTAGGGACCCTCCAAACTAATCTAACTATGGCCTCTACAACTGACGAAGAGAAGACTTTAACTCAAGGTTATTGGCCTCTACAACTGGTCTAACTATGCTCGAATTTAGGCCATGAGTATCCGGGGCGGCAAAGTATTTTAATGAACAGTTATCACAATCTACCATAGTAGGTGGTGTAGGATCTTACAGCTTTCTTCTTCTACTCCTTTGTAAGGTGCATTAAATTTTTGAGTCATATTCAGCAATATATTTGCGATCCCTGAAATAAAATCGCAGTACACCTAGAAAAGAAGAAAATAGACAAAAATCTGCAAGATAAAATATGTAGAAAAATTAAAAGAAAAAGGATATATTCTAGGTATTTCCTAAAATAACTAATATTGATAGAATTGGTCCCTAGCAATGGTGCTAAAAACTTATTGTGTGTGTTTCAGTAAATAACCATAAGTGCGCGGCATAGTTATGGCTAGTCCAGTGAGAACGGGTCGTATTCTATAGAGACCAATGACCAATTACTGGTATTCTACAAAGTAAGCTATCTAAATCAATATAATTCTATCAAAGAGAAGTCACAATTAATTAAACTATGCAATCAATTATCAAAAGCCTAAAGTTAGGGTTTACTGCACTTATGATATTCAACAATCAATATATTCCTCTAACAGCAATTATCTAGGTAAACAGGGATGGTTTAGCCTTAATTAATTTATAACCTCTTTCAAGCGTTACTACTGCACCTAGGCTAATCTAATTGGCCATTTTCGTGGTTCTAAATTTAACCTAAGCCCATTAAGTTATGTGCTAACCATGTGATTCACTTCATAGGGGTTTTTGTACCTACCAATTGATTATATTCCTAGAGGACCTCAAACTACTTTTGTGGTTAATATACCTTTATTAACTATTAAGTTCTTACATTAACTTTCACCTTTCACTCCATAAGTTAATAACCTAAGATGTGATAAAACGGTGATTAAGCATTTTATCAGCTCGTATACATGTGAATAATAGTTAATCCTAATTAACCAAAAATAATCACAATTAGATTTCCAATAATTCCAATCAATGCAGGTTCATTATATCACAAGTAGGTTTACCAAAACCCTATATCAGAATCTACTCATACATAATTGAAAGAAAACTCAAAGGCAAATTCATTACATCAATCATAATGTTCAATACAATTAAAATAGAATGGAGTAGAAGTAGAAGTAGATGAAAAGATAGAAATATAAAACTTAATTGTAGAAAGTATATGAATAAAAGATACAATGCTTGAATCAATATAAATTCTAGTCTAAGAACATAAAGAAAACTATAATCCTACTCTAAACCTAATCCTAGAGTATTTCCTAAGCCTAAACTGCATCTCAAAGTGTCTGTATGCGTTTCCCATCGAGTTTCCACACATATATACTACTTGTTGCATCAAAACCATAAAATTTCATGTGGTGTATGGACACGAAGCATGGTCGTGCTCCAAGACACCGGTTGGCTATACTTTGGGCTAGATTCTAGGAATTTGCTCCAATTCTTGCCTAGAACACAATTTGGCCATGTTCCAGGTATCCCAAAGATGGCCTAGTCGTGTGGGAGGCTGCCATGGCCTGTTCTTGCCTATTTCTTCTGTGTTTCTTCCTTGCATCCTTCTTAACTTGTTCGACATCCAAATAACTCTTCAAATGAGTGTTCTCCCTTGATTTTTAGGCTCTTTTTCTCATCTACAAAAAGAAAACAAAGGCAAGCATTATCTCGAGCAAGCAAAACAAAATAGAACCAAAAAAGAGAAATAATCACAAGTTAACTAAGAATTATGGGATAAAATATAACCATTAAACACATAATTTTCTCGTTTATCAAAACTCTCACCTATGAAAGGGATTAAGAGGTTTTGGTAAGAAAGGAATACTAAGCCCAAGGTATAAATGACCCTTTGAAAAAATGGACAAAGTCGATTAAGTAGCATATTGCTTGGCTTTGCCACCTGAGTTAAGCGAAGTTCATATAGTTTTCCATGTGTCAATGTTGAGAAGGTATTTGCCATACCCCTCTCATGTCATTCAACCTTAGGAAATTGTGTTTGAGGAAAGTTTGTTTTATGGGGAGAAACCAAGGGCTATAGTTAATAGACAAGTGAAAAAGTGATATGGCATAATTAACCAGTAGAGGAAGCCACATAGGAACTAGAGAACAACATACAAAAAAGGTAGTCATAGCTTTTTGAGTGGTAAGACTTGTATTTATATTTGATTTTACACTTTTGAAATTCAAGCACTGAATTTCTTAAGGGGCGAAAAATGTAATGACCCTCAACACATTGTCTATGTTTTTTATTTACTAGTATAGATACAACATGTAATGTTTTATTTTATAATACTTGGTTAATATGTGCATGATGGTGCTAAGATACTTTTGATAACCCTATGACATGATTAAAGATGGAAATGAGACCTTTAGAGACTAGCTACAAAACATTTGAGTGAAAAGGTTAAGAAAATTGTGCATTTTTAGACCTTTGGAAACTAGCTACAAAACATTCGATTAAAGATGGACCTTTGGAGACAAGTTCAAGCCTTTCTTCACTATTTTATCCATAACTCTAACATATGAACATAAATAAATGTTATTCTAATTTCTCCAGAAATGAAGGTGACAAGGGGAAAAAATAGTAAAATAAAGGTTTAATGTGGTCTAGACCTTTTCTCACTCTTTTGTACATAAATCCTTCATATGACCTCCAAATCAGGTGATTTAAGTGGGAAATGAAAGATAATAATAGAGATAAAACTTTCATGTTGGATGCTTTGGCAAATTATGTAAAATTCATGGTGAGAGGAGGTAAAACATAATTACTTTGATGTTAAAACGAATACTGCCAACCCTAGGGACAGCATGCCACATTCACGCTAGATGCCAAGACACATTGTGCATGCCTATATAACACACTTATAGGTAGGGACATACATCAAACTACACCAATACCCACTATCATGATTTCTTTTGTCTCCTAACTTCAAACCCTTATATCTTGAGCTACAGGCCTCTGATTCACAAACTGTTAATATCGTTGATGTAACATCCCTAATTTCGTTTCATGTATTCAAAGTAACATCCCTAATTTCATTTCTTTTATTGATAATGGTACATAAATATTTAATTAAGGAAATAAAATTTATTAGACAATTTTTAGATATCTAAGGAAACCTTAAAAATTCTTCACCTTACGTATATGCATAGAAATGTTCTAACATTAATGGAATAGGTAAAGAGAGAAAACCTAAGAGGAAAAATTAGAAATAAATATACTAAAGAAAGTTGAAATTCTTGGGTAAGGAAGATAAATTTTTGTGAAGTAAGTAAAGGTATTAAAATTTCAAGAAGATTAGATTAGGGTAATTTTTTCTAATTTAAGAGTTAAAGTTACTAAGTTTAGTATCTCCATCCATAAATTGGGCTTTCACCTATGGACACTTCATATAGAGTTTTTCTACTTCACATGAATTTTTAGCAAGCCAATAGGATAGACCAAAGAAGAAATAAAACATAGACTTGGACTAAGATATAGAAATTGGACCAGTAGCACAAAAATCATGAAAATGTGACTAAGCCCATTATGAAAGGTAGAATTTTAACCAAAGCAAAGAAAATGGGCAAGAATGAGCCCAAACCCAAGAGAAAAAATAAAAATAAAATAAAATAAAGTGATGAAATAATGGTGTAATCAAGATTAGGTGACATGGCATTACGACAAAAATTTAGCAAGTGGTGTGATATCCTACATTCATAATTTTAACAAGTGGTATGATAATACATGGCATTAGGACAAAACATCTATATCCTACACTCATAATTTTAGCAAGTGGGTAATAATATATAACATTATGACAAAACATCCTTATCCTACAGAAATAATTTTTGCTAAGCAAGGAAGATTCAAGGGTTGAAAATTTACCACCTAAAAAGGCAAACCTATCATAATTGATTAAGACAAAAGAAAAAGGAAATGAATCCCTAAATCAAAAGGACCTTGTCCCTTATATTAAGAATATATTATCATAATTTTAAAAATACAAATCTCATTTTCCTATGTATATCTTGACTAAGGAAGAGGAAGACAAGAACATGAGTTGTTTGTTTTCTGAAAATTCAACAAAGTGTGTCCTAATTGTGATAAGGTAGACCCATGATTATGAAAGGTGAATTATTTGATAGTCTATATAAGCAAAACCCACCCTTATAACATTAGAATTTTCGTCCCAGTGAGGGAGAGGAAAAATAGAAGAAAGGTAGGGGGAGGAAATGAGAGGAAGAAAGGAAGAAAGAGGAAGGAGAAGCCTAGAGGACTAAGTGCTCAAGGTAAGTTTAACAATATTTATTTTTGAAGAAAAGATTTGAAACTTGTAATATTTATATGAGATTTTGATCTTAGAACTTTTATGATTGGTCATGGATGTTGCTATATCATGTTACAAATTATGTATGTTTAAATACTTAGGCTGGTGTAGATAGTTCTACATAGGTATGGCTATGGGCGGCAAAATTTTGAGCTTCAGTCTTTAAAATTCAAGGAAGAATTGGTAAAGAATTAAAACAAATGGTTAACATGAAAAATATAGATCTATGTCTCATGGAGTTTAAGCCACTAAAATCACTCATTTTAAAGTCCATATGAGGTCGATATGGTCCAATTAGTAAGCAGTGGTCAGAAAATTGTTAATCAGGGAAGAATATGTTAGGATAGCTTCAGTGTTTTAATTTTTGGGCATATTCTATAGGGAATTAAAATAAATGGTAACATAAGAATTATAGATATATGTGTCACCGATTTTTAGCCACTGGAATCACTCAATTTGGAGTCCGTATGAGGCAGATATGGTCTGATTAGTATGCAGTGGTCAGAAATTGGTTAATCAGGGAAGAATATTTTAGGACAGTTTCTGTGTTTTAATTTCTGGGAACATTCTGTAGGGAATTAAAATAAATTATTAACATAAAGCGTATTGCTATATGTGGTACGGATGTTTAGCCATTGGAATCCCTTAATTTGGAATTCTTATGAGGGAGATATGGATAGATTAGTAGGTAGAGGTCAGAACCTACCCGAGAATAAATAACCTGTACTTTGAGGGAGTAATATCACATTGATTTCGTAACATTTTGCTAAACTGTTCAACATACTAGTTTTAGATAATTGTGTTATCTTTAAATTGACACCAAGATCACCTACATCGGAGTTAAATTGAGAGAGTTATGCTCTCTCAATTTGGAATTCTTATGAGGGTGATATGGACAAATTAGTAGGTAGAGGTCAGAACCTACCTGAGAAGAAATGACCTATACTTTGAGGGAGTAATATCACATTGATTTTGTAACATTTCGCTAAAATGTTCAACATACTAGTTTTAAATAATTGTGTTATCTTTAAATTGACACCAAGATCACCTACATCGGAGTTAAATTGAGAGAGTTATGCTCTCTCAATTTGGAATTCTTATGAGGGAGATATGGACAAATTAGTAGGTAGAGGTCAGAACCTACCCGAGAAGAAATAACTTGTACTTTTAGTGAGTAATATCACATTGATTTCGTAACATTTCGCTAAAATGTTCAACATACTAGTTTTAGATAATTGTGTTATCTTTAAATTGACACCAAGATCACCTACATCGGAGTTAAATTGAGAGAGTTATGCTCTGATTAGTAAGCGAAGGTCAGATAGGATGAAAACCTGCATAAAGAAAATAAAGAAATAAAATTAATATTTAAAAAAGAAGAAGAATCTTATAAATGAAAATAATAAATGACTAGTATATGCCATAGCCGTTGCCATTATATGAACTTCTTACCATCTTAAGTGTGAAATTTTGATATGAAAATATTTTATAAAGTGATATTTCAAATGGTTATGTTCATGGCATGATTACCAATAATTTTTGGTAATAATTATATTTTGATGAACATATTTGTTATTGAAAGCATATTTTTGGCTATTATTGTGAAAAGAAAAGAAATGAGCACGGGAACATGGTAATCCGTGTGGTGCACCAGTAGGGGATGCCCTACCAACGGTTATGATTATGCTAATGAGAAAAGAAAGAGAAAGTGTGCTATGTCGGATGGAGCGAGAAAAACCCATACTGGAGAGTAGAAAATACTCACCTTGACCGGGGTAGCTTTATATGAGAATAAATTGATAGTCATATGATATTCTGAAAATAGTTAATCCTGTCATGCATGTTATTATTGTACGATTCTCATGTGCATAGATATAGTGCATTCATGTGACCAAAGATATTTGTTGTAGTTTATACAGATGAACATGACGTGATGAGTTATATTGATGATGATTTATTGTTGAACTTACTGGGATTTAATTATCACTATATTTCCATATCTTGTTCAGAAAATTAGTTATGCAAATTTTTCTATGGCTTTGGCTTTTAGTGCATGTTGGATCGAGTTTCTTTATGTTGGGCAGATCTCAGAATCAAATAAAATGTTTGTGGTCGAGTTGGCTCAGATCCCAGTGAAAGTGCAACCACCTGCACCTGTATCTATAGAATTGGTCAACCAGAATAAATAAGATGTAGATATTTATGTGTTTGATATGTTGTATATATGTTTTGATTAATGACGTGTATGTGAACTCTATGTTGTATAATAATAATAATTTAAAAAAAGTTGTTACAATTGAACTCATAGAAAAGAGAGCTTTAAAATCCACTCATTAGTTTCTTTAAAAATCCCCTGAAATCTCATTAGAGAGCCATGAATAATATCTTTATGTTGAGTTTTTCATGGTTATGCTTAAAAGCTCCTATTTATGAAATTTCTTGCTATAGATACCCTTAGAAATGGATATTATGATAAATATAGGAGTTTAAGACCATACGATAATACTTCAGTGACTATGAACAATGTTTCTGGCCATATAAATAGTGATTTCATGACTTTTGGTTAGAAATTGACTTTTCGAAGTTGTTTTTCTAGGTTTTGGGACATCAGAAGCCAACTTTCAACATCAATTCGGCCATTGGGATTTAGAAGTGATTAAAGGGGGTTCAATTACCTTGAAACCCTAGTGTAGTGAGTAGATAACACCTACTATAACATGATTTCTAGTTGTTCTTTTAATAATATCCATATGACTATTTTTGTGAGAGATTGAAACCATTTGAAAACCAAGAATTCAATTGGAATTCCATTAAAAATACTTATGAGACTTTATTACTGACATGAAACTTATTTTTATTATGAACAAGTATTTCAAAGCATAGCTCCTAGTATAAACCTTAGGAATGTAGGATAAGTCTCATATATGCTTTATTTCTTCATTGATATTGATTGAAACTTATTAAGAATACCCAAAATTCTATTAGGTTATGATGATGTTTTATTTTTAATAAGGATTGATAAATGATTGTATGAGGCACATATGTGGGCCTATAGATATAAATGTGTAAGTTAGGTTTGAATGGTTATGGTTACTGTTGATTAGTGGAGGTATGATTTTCATGAAATGTTATAATCCTTCATTTACCTCTTTGCATTTCATTATTATTTCTTTATCGTACCCCTACAAAGGAATCTCAACTAGAAACACTGCAAGCTACCAATAGTAAGTGCTGGCCTTGGTGCACCTTGAGTTTTACGTAATTGGCTTTTACCTTATCAATTATACAAGCTTTTGCTTAATAGACTTTACAAGCAATTTCTTGATAGATTATAGGGTTTTTTCCTGATTAATGGTGATTACCCGTCCCTTACCGTGTTCTTGGGAAATGGTGATGGTTCTGATATAGAGTCCTCCAATATATGAAATTCTTTAAACTTATTTTAATTCTTTATTTTCTCTATTGTTGATATGTATTATTTGTTTCTTACAAGAGACTCTAAACTTTCTTTGATGTATGATTTTTTAATTGAGTTTTAGTAAGTCGTTTAAAAATTTTGTTTGTATTTATTTACGAATATCTTAACATTGATGTTTATACCTCTTAGTACTGAATTTTCTTGTAGTTGATCTTTCAAACATATGATACATGTGGCCTTCGTATTTTCTTTGCATTAAATCTTTATTTGTGAAAAAAGATGCCCTGCTTGTCTTGTTTCCATTATAGTAAGGATTACCTACTCATTGAGTTTTATACTCACCCCATCTTATGTTTCCCTTTTTTGGATAGTCATAAAGACTCAGATCCATCTCCAATCGTGTAGTGAGCTAAGGTGGTTTTGGTAAACCCAAGTTGCCTTTAGGGCTCTCAATCTTATGTAGACATTTGCTGTTTTAAACTTTAGGGTAGCTCCATGAACTATAGGTAGGATCTCTGCTTTCCTGTTTATTTGGATGTTTGTTAAATTTTTGTTCCATTAGAAACATATGATTTTTGTAGTTTTTGGCTAGATGCCAATTGTATATGGATTATGGTATATGATTTTGAAACCATTCTCATGGTATTCATGTCGTTGTCTTGGCCTACATATTGTATGGCACGGTGCTATCTTGATGTCTATTGGTTTGAGGCTTACGGGGTAGGATTTCCCTCGTTCCTATGCCAGTCATGTGCCTTCTCTTACAGGGATCGTGACTAGTATAATGAAAGATATAGCATAGTTTATTTCCTAATGTAGCAGGTGAAAGTAAAGCTTCAAAATCTTAGAAGGATGCATCAATAGATAAAGAATTTGGAATGGGAATGGGAAAAAATTACCATATATTTTGTCATAGGAATGTTACGTACTCAAAAGAAATACAATTTTATATGGTTAATTATTGATAAGATGACCAAGTCAGCTTACTTCTTGCTAGTGAATACTATTTATAATGTGGCTTAGTATGCAATTTATTACCTTAATGAGATTGTCAAGTTGCATGGAGTTTCAATATCTATAATTTGTGATTGGGGTTTGCAAGACTTATTTTTGGAGTGCTTTCCAATAGGCCTTGAGGACAAGGTTAGACCTAAGTACTACTTTCCATCCATAAATCGATGATTAATCAAAACGAACAATTGAGATTTTATAGGACATTCTTTAAATATGTGTCTTAGATTTTAGTGGAAATTTGGAAAAATTCTTACCGCTAGATAAGTTTGCCTACAATAATAGTTATTAGGCTAACATTCAAATGGCACCATATGAGGCTTTGTAGGAAAGGTGTTACAGATCCCTCTTTAAGTAGTTTAAAGTAAGGGAAGCTAAACTCTTAGGTTTATACCAAGTGTAAGATGTCATTGATAAGGTAAAGTTTATAAGAGAAAATATACAAGCATCCTAGTATAGGCAGAAAACCTATATGGATAATAGGCATCAAGGTCTATTGGTGGCCAAGTGTTATTAAAGGTTAATGTGTTTTATAATTAAGCATGATATTTGTAATAACCGTAAAATTTAACAAAAATTCCAATTAAAGAAAACAACCATAGAAAATATGTATATTTACTACATGGGTTAAAGAATTACGAAGAAAATATGAGAATTTACATTTTTGGGCGTAATTTTAATTTTTAAATGATAGTGTTTTGCTATAAACAAATATATTTTTATTTGTTTAAAAATGATTATGTTTTGCTAAAAGTAAGTATATTTTAATTAAAATAATTATTGTTTTGCTTAAAATAATTATATTGGCCTCTAATAAATTTTTGTTTTATTTTTAGAAATATTCTTTCTTTTAATATGTATAAAGATATTTATTTTGAGATTTATTTTATTAAGATTTTTATCAAGAAAAATCATGATTTAAGAGTTTGACTAAAGTTTTATGAGAATGTAAATTTTTAGAAATTTTTGGGATATTTTAGGGTGAAAAACAATATTTATATGAATATATATGAAATAAGATAAAAATAAATCTAAATATTTAATTATTAAATAATAATAATTATTATTATTATAAAAATAATAATAAAAGAGGAAACATGGGGAGACGAACGGAGGCTACAGATTTTTGAAACTGATGAATAGTGAGAGTAAATAGTGATGAATAGTAACCTTAAATTTTCTCTCTAGATCTAGAGTGCCTATTGGCTTACAATCTCAAAACTAAGGGTACCACTGAATTTAAGACGAAGAATACTATAATTTTGACTAAAAAATTTCTCAAATCAGCCGTTGAATCGCCGTAGATAAGAAGTAGAAAATTTCAGAAAAAGGTAAACTCTAAAACTCTTACTTAGAGACCTCAAATTGAAAATCTGATACCGTAGATGGATTCAGGAGCCAGATAAACTTTAGGATATAAAATTTTTCAAATATCTGACAACTTTTTATTCTTGGTGAATAGTATTTTCTGGCTATAAATAGTGTTTTTTGGCTGTGAATAGTGATCAAGTTTCCGGAGTCATTTCCTTGATTTTTGGATCCTCCGGACACATTTTTGAAGTTTATTTAGTCAAATGTGGATTGGAAAAGTGCATTTAAGGGTTGTCCAATCTGGAGCCCTTACCTTGTGAGTAGATAATTTTTTCTATGACTTGCCTTTACTCTTCTTGAACTTTAAATTTATAAAGGAGTATGTTTACAAGTTATTTATACTTTTATATGTTCTTGAAATGGTTTAGAATATATGAAACGGTTGCAATGTGATATCTAGTTCAAGAAGAGTATGACTTTTGAAATGAATTTTGAAACACATTGAACATGTGATTTTTAAATGTATTTCTCATAATATGGCAAAGGAAATATGTTATGTATATGATTTATACAGTTATATGTTTGCCTCGGATATGGGTATGTATATGTGATTCCCCTTATTAGGAAGTTTTGACAGAGGAGTATACTGAAAATGAAAATGTTGTATTATAATAGTAGCTTGGTTTTGATTAATAAGGAATATATGAGATTATGGTTTTATGGAGGAATCCTATTGGAAACACTATCTACTAACAGTAGGTGATGTTAGCCCTAGTGCACCTTGATTGCCTCAGTTAGCAAGGGGTGGTGCTAGCCTCGTGTGAAGGCCAACATATGGGAGATGACATGCGAAGGAAAGTGGAATGCCTCCTATATGGGCGAGATGCCAGTTATATGAGATGTGATTTGCCTTCCCTTGCTGTGTGCTTGTTAAATACCCATATAGAGTCCCTTTGCGTGTCCTCTTGAATGGTAGTAGGGCAAACCTCAACAAGATGCTGAGTTTAGGCAAATCCTATACCACCAAATTACGGAAGGGGTTAAACTCTGATATGGGATCCTCCAAATGTTTTTATAAGAATTATGTTGATGCATATTATGATTTTATTATCGTTTTTACAATATTACTTATGAATTGAATATGAATATGATTTTGCACAGAGATTATTTGAAATGCAGGTCCCATATGGATGTACCTCTGAATTGTAATTTTCAATGTATAAAGTTTTAAAATAAAAAGTACATCCATATGTTGACCTAAGAGATCATAGGAGGTATTATCTACTTACTGAGTTGTAAAACTCACTACACGTGGTTGATATGTTTTTCAGATAAAGACCCAGAGTTTGGTCATGTGGTTTCTTGACCGACTAAGTGTTGTATTTCCGTGGTGAGCCTAAATTGTTTTTGGGCTCTCAGTGTTTAAATTGTAATATAATTGTACTCTAAAGTTGCTCTGAACACCACAGGCAGGATATTTGCTTCCGTTGTAATATTGTTAAGTATAGCATTGTCATGTATAATTAGTAATATTTATAACTTGCAAACGTATGATATTATTCTGATATGTCATCATATGAAGTTAATTGCAAATAGATAAAGATAAAGTTATTGGACAATAGTGTTATTCACGTTCCTAAAATTAGGGGTGTGACAAGTTGGTATCAGAGCATTAGGTTTCCCTGTGGCTATCAGAGCAAAGGATTCTTTAGTAGGACCTTTAGTATGGATATGAGCTGGACATATTTATACTTCAGGTACTGCTGAGGGATTCTATAGGATATTAACTTCCTTTCTATTCTAAGTTTTCTTAAGTTCCTAGAGTAAGGTTTGATTGAATGTTCTGGTATCCTAAAAAAGTGTTTTGTTCTTTATAGTCGAGGATGCCGCCAAGAACTAGAGCAATTACTAGAGAAGCTATAGATCGTGCACCCTCTATAGAAGAGTTTGAACAATCTACAATTATAGTACAAAGAGGTCGTGGTAGAGGTTGGCCTAGAGGAAGAGGCAGAGGTCGAGGGCATGCACAGGGTATGAGAACCCCAAGACAAGATGAACAGGTCCATGTATCTGATAAAGTTCTTGAGGAAAGAGTTGAACACCCTCAGGAGCCACATGATAGAACAGTTGATATGATTTCTGGTATACATAGAAGTTTAGAGACATTGGCTGGATTCATAGTGAAACAGGGCAAAAGGGAAGGCCAGCCACCAAAAAATGCTCCTGAAGTGCAAGAACTGGGAAGAACAGCTAAGTAATAAGACAAGCTAACAGGGATTGAGGCGTCATTACTGCAATTCCTTAAGATGAAATCTCTGACTTTCTCTGGGTCAGATGTTCAAGAAGACCCATAGATATTTATTTATGCTATGGAACGAGTCCTAAGAGCTTTAGGGCGCTCTAGTAGAAGATCTGTTGAACTGATGTCTTTTCAACTATCTGATGTGGCCTAAGTTTGGTTTGAGACATTTGAACAAGGACGGGCAGTTGTTTTATCACCAATGGAGTGGGAAGAATTTAAGGAAGCATTTATGAATCGCTTCCTACCAATGAGTGAAAGAGACAAGAGGGCTAGAGAATTTGAAGAATTAAGACAGACACCAAGTATGATAGTTTCTGAATATGACATCCGTTTTACTCGATTGTCCAGATATGCACCATTTCTGGTTCCTACAAAAAAGGATAGGATTAAGAGGTTTGTTTTGGGATTGATACGCCTGTTGTTTAAATCAGTGGGCCCTCAGATGAATCATTTTTCAACTTATTCAGCAGCTGTAGACTGTGCTAGAGTGATGGAAACATGAGAACAAGCTGATATTAAAGGTTTAAAGAGAAGAAAAAGAGAGCGAGATAGTAGTGTACAGACAAGTTATAATCCCAATGTTAGAGGATCAAGATTTCAAAATCTATAGTTCTTAACTCAAACAGGAACTGATAGCTCTAACCAGACACCAGTTAATATCAACAAGCAAAGAATGAATCAGAGAGATATAAGACTCGTTAGCCAACAAGATTCAAGATAAATTCCACCATGTCCTAATTGTGGCAGGCCTCATACTGGATAGTGTCACAGAGAAACTAGTGCATGTTTTAATTGTGGACAAATGAGTCATCTGATGAGAAATTGTCCACAACTACGAAGTTTTAGTCAAGCATCAGTACAACCAGTTTCACCTTCTGCATCTGTGCCAGCACAACCAAATATAGCAGCTTTAGTTCAAACAAGTAGTGGTGGTACTGATAGAGGATCAGGAAGTCGAGGTCGAGAACCAGCTCGTGTTTTTTGCTTTGAAATGACAGGATGCTCAAGCTTCAAATGCAGTTATGACAGGTACATTAACCGTACGTTCCCATAGAGCATATGTCCTGTTCGATTCTGGTTCTACTCATTCTTATATATCACCATGCTTTGCTAAGAAATTGGATATAGATCTTGTTAGTTTACATTGTTCTTTCATGATTGCTACTCTAATGGGAGAATTCTTATTAGTAAATGACGTGTATAAATCATGCGAGATTTCGATAGAAGATAAGGAGACTCTTGTAGTTTTGGTAGTTCTAGATATGGTAGATTTTGATGTGATACTAGGAATGGATTGGTTGTCATCATGTTATGCCATTCTAGACTATCACCATAAGGTGAATAAGTTTAATGTCCCTGGAGAATCTTCCTTCATGATACAAGGAGATCGTAGTAAGGAGTCTAGTAATTTAATTTCAGCTTTAACGGCTCATAAGCTGTTACAAAAAGGATGCCAAGGGTATTTAGCAGTAGTCAAAGATGTCGATATGAAGTACACCAAGGTAGAGCAAGTTCTAGTGGTTAGGAAATTTTCTAATGTGTTTCCTGATGAGTTGCCGGGTTTACTTCCAGAACGAGAAATTGAATTCAATATTGATTTATTTCTTGGAACTCAACCAGTGTCTATACCTCCATCTAGAATGTCACTGACTGAGCTCCAGGAGTTGAAAATCCAGTTACAAGACTTGTTAGACAAGGGATTTATAGGCCCTAGTACTTTTCCTTGGGGTGCTCCGGTTTTATTTGTGAAAAAGAAAGATGGATCGTTACGGCTGTGTATTGATTACAGATAGTTGAATAAGATGACAATACGTAATAAGTATCCATTACCTCGTATAGATGATCTATTTGATCAAATACAAGGTGCCCAGTGTTTTTCAAAAATTAATTTGAGATATGGGTATCATCAATTGAGGATAGGGAAGGAGGATATTCCAAAAACTGCTCTTAGAACTCGATATGGGCATTATGAGTTCTTAGTAATGCTATTTGGTCTAACCAATGCTCTAGCTGCATTCATGGATTTGATGAATAGGGTATTTAAACCTTTTATGGATCAATTCGTCATTGTTTTCATAGATGATATCATGGTATATTCAAAGAGTTCAGAGGAGCATGAGCGACATTTAAGAATAACATTGCAAACCCTGAGGGAAAACTAGTTGTATGCTAAGTTTTCAAAATGTGAATTTTGGCTTAGTAGTGTTACCTTCCTAGGGCATGTAATTACTAAAGATGGTATTCAAGTTGATCCAAAAAAGGTAGAAGCGGTGCAAAAAATGGCAACACCCTACAACAGTTACAGAGATTCGTAGTTTTCTTGGTTTAGCAGGCTATTACCGCAGATTCATTAAGGATTTTTCAAAGATAGCTGCTCCTTTGACAAGGTTGATTAGAAAAGGAATAAAGTTTGACTAGTCAAATGAATGTGAAAGAAGTTTTCAGAAACTCAAAGAATGTCTGACTACGACGCCAGTATTGGCTATTCCTTCAGGTACTGGAGGATACACAGTATATTATGATGCATCGAAAATTGGATTGGGATGTGTGTTAATGCAAAATGGTTGAGTCATTGCATATGCATCTAGACAACTTAAAACACATGAAGAAAACTATCCAACTCATGATTTGGAGATGGCAGTTGTAACAACTCCAAATTATGTAACAATTTTTATTTATTTATTTATACAACATAAAGTTTACACACACGTCATTAATCAAAACGTACGTACAACATATCAAACACATAAATATCCACATCTTATTTATTCTGGTTGACCAATTCCGGAGATACATGTGCAGGTGGTTGCACCTTCACCGGGATCTGAGCCAACTTGACCACAAACATTTTATTTGATTCTAGGATCTACCCAACATAAAGTAACTCGATCCAACGTGCACTAAAAGCCAAAGCCATAGAAAAATCTGCATAACTAATTTTCTGAACATGACATGGAAATATAGTGAGAATTAAATCCCAGTAAGTTCAACAATAAATCATCATCAATATAGATCATCACGTCATGTTCAGCTATATAAACTACTGTAAATATCTTTGGTCACATGAATGCACTATATCTATGCACATGAGAATCGTACAATAATGACATGTATGACATGATTAACTATTTTCAGAATATTATATGATAACTATCAATTTATTCTCATATCAAGCTACCCCGGTCATGGTGAGTATTTTTTACTCTCTGGTACGGGATTTTCTCGCTCCGTCCGACATGGCACACTTTTTCTTTCTTGTCTCATTAGCATAATTATAACCGTTGGTAGGGCGTTCCCTACTAGTGGACCACATGGATTGCCATGTGACCGTGCTCATTTATTTTCTTTTCATAATAATAGCCAAAAGTATGCTTTCAATAACAAGTATGTTCATCAAAATATAATTATTACCAAAAATCATTGGTAATCATGCCATGAACATAACCATTTCAAATATCACTTTATAAAATATTTTCATGTCAAAATTTCACACTTAAGATGGTAAGAAGTTCATACAATGGCAATGGCTATGGCATATACTAGTAATTTATTATTTTCATTTATAAGATTCTTCTTATTTTTTAAATACTAATTTTATTTCTTTATTTTCTTAATACAGGTTTTCATCCTATCTGACCTTCTCTTACTAATCAAAGCAGAAATCCCTCAATTTAACTTTGATGTAGGTGATCTTGGTGTCAATTTAAAGATAACACAATTCTCTAAAACTATTATGTCTAACCATTTAGTGAATTATTAAGAAATCAAGGTGATATTACTCCCTCAAAGTACAAGTTATTTCTTCTCGGGTAGTTTCTGATCTCTACCTACTAATCTGTCCATATCTCCCTCATAAGAATTCGAAATTAAGTAATTCCAGTGGCTTAAAATCCCTGACACATATAGAAATAAGTTTTATGTTAATCATTTATTTTAAATCCTTACAGAATGTTCCCAAAAATTAAAACACAGAATCCATCCTAAAATATTCTTCCCTGATTAACCAATTTCTGACCACTGCATACAAATAGGACTATATCTACCTCATACGAACTCCAAATTGAGTTATTCCAGTGGTGAAAAATCCATGACACATATATCTATAATTCTTATGTTAACCATTTATTTTAATTCCCTATAGAAGGTTTCCAGAAATTAAAACACCAAAGCTATCCTAACATATTCTTCCCTGATTAACCATTTTCTGACCACAGCTTACTAATCGGACCATATCTACCTCATATGAACTCCAAATTGAGTGATTTCAGTGGCTAAAAATCCATGAGAAACAGATCTACATTTTTCTTGTTAACCATTTGTTTTAATTCGATATCTATTCTTCCCAGAAGTTTAAAAACAGAAGCTTAAAATTTTTCCACCCATCGCCATACCTTTGCAGAACTATCTACACCAGCCTAAGTATTCAAACATACATAATATGTAACACGATATAGCAATATCCATGACCAATCATCAAAGTTCTAAGATCAAAATCTCATATAAAAATTATAAGATTCAAAACTTTTCTTCAAAAAGAAATATTGTTAAACTTACCTTGAGCACTTAATCCTCTAGACTTCTCCTTCCTCTTTCTTCCTTTCTTCCTCTCCTTTCCTCACTCTATCTTGCTTCTATTTTTCCTCTCCCTCACTTGGACGAAAATTCTAATGTTATAAGGTTGGGTTTTGCTTATATAGACTATCAAATAATTCACCTTTCATAATCATGGGTCTACCTTATCACAATTAGGATGCACTTGGTTGAATTTTTGGAAAACAAACAACTCATGTTCTTGTCTTCCTCTTCCTTAGTCAAGATATGCATAGGAAAAGGAGATTTGTATTTTGAAAATTATGATAATATTTTCTTAAGATAAGGGACAAGGTTCCTTTGATTTAGGGATTCATTTCCTTTTTCTTTTGTCTTAATCAATAATGATAGGTTTGCCTTTTTAGGTGGCAAATTTCCAACCCTTGAATCTTCCTTGCTTAGCTAAAATTATTTGTGTAGGACAAGAATGTTTTGTCATAATGCTATGTATTATTATCAACTTGCTAAAATTATGAGTGTAGGATATAGATGTTTTGTCCTAATACCATGTATTATCATATGACTTTCTAAAATTATGAATGTAGGATATCACACCACTTGCTAAATTTTCGTCTTAATGCCTTGCCACCTAATCCTGATTACACCATTATTTCATCACTTTATTTTATTTTTATTTTTATTTTTCCTCTTGGGTTTGTGCTCATTCTTGCCCATTTTCTTTACTTTGGTTAGAATTCTACTTTTCATAATGGGCTTAGTCACATTTTCATGATTTTTGGGCTACCGGTTCAATTTCTATATCTTAGTCCAAGTCTATGTTTTATTTCTTCTTTGGGCTATCCTATTGGCTTGCTAAAAATTCATGTGAAGTAGAAAAACTCTATATGAAGTGTCCATAGGTGAAAGCCCAATTTATGTGTGGAGATACTAAACTTAGTAACTTTAACTCTTAAATTAGGAAAAATTACCCTAATCCAATCTTCTTGAAATTTTAATACCTTTACTTACTTCACAAAAATTTATCTTCCTTACTCAAGAATTTTACCTGTCTTTAGTATATTTATTTCTACCTTTTTCTCTTAGGATTTCTCTCTTTACCTATTCCATTAATGTTAGAACATTTCTATGCATACACGTAAGGTGAAGAATTTCTATGGATTATATTTCCTTAGATATCTAAAAAATTTCTAATAAATTTTATTTCTTTAATTAATTATTTATGTACCTTTATCAATAAAAGAAATGAAATTAGGGATGTTACTTTGAATACATTAAACGAAATTAGGGATGTTATATTTCTCTCCCCCTAAAAGAAATTTTGTCCTCAAAATTTTAGAAATTACCCAAAAATAATTTCGGATATGTCTTCCTTATGACTTCTTCTAGCTCTTAAGTTGCTTCTTCCAGAGTCAAACCTTTCCATAACACCTTAACTAGGTGAATAGTTTTGTTCCATAATTGCTTCACGTCAGTGTCTAATATAGATGCTAGTACTAGCTGGTATGTCATGTTCTCCTTTATTTGGATTGGTTCATCTCGTATCACATGTGAGGAATCTGGAAGATACTTCCGGAGCTGTGATACATGGAAAATAGTATGCAAGTTAGACAAATTAGGTGGGAGAGCAACTTGATATGCTGACATCCCTACTTTCTTCAAAATTTGGTAGGGTCCTAAAAATCGCAGATTTATCTTTTTGGTCTTGAGAGACCTACCAACTCCAATGGTCGGGGAAAGTTTTAAAAATACATGGTCCACTTCCTCAAACTCCAGAGGTCTATGTCTCTTATCGTAGTAACGCTTTTGCCGACTCTTAGCTGTGAGCATTTTGGCTCGTATAATCTTGATTTGTTTAGTGGTTTGTTGAACTAGTTCAGGACCCAACAAGTTCTTTTCTCCTACCTCAAACCAACATAATGGAGATCGGTACTTTCTACCGTATAAAGATTCATATGGGGCCATCTTAATACTAGAGTGATAGCTATTATTATAAGCAAACTCCACTAAAGGTAGGTATTTATCCCATCCTTTACCTTGCTCTATCACACAGGCCCTCAACAAATCTTCAAAGGTTTGAATGGTTCGTTATGTCTGCCCATCAGTCTGAGGATGGTTGTAACATCCTTAATTTCATTTCTTTTATTGATAAAGGTACATAAAAAATTTAATTAAGGAAATAAATTTTATTAGACAATATTTTAGATATCTAAAGAAATATAATCCTTAGAAATTATTCACCTTAGGTATATGCATAGAAAATGTTTCTAACATTAAGAGAACAAATAAAGAAGGAAAATCTAATAGGAAAGAAATTAGAAATAACATACTAAAGAGATGCAAAATTCTTGGATAAGGAAGATAAATTTTTAGAAACAAGTAAAGGTCTTAAAATTTCAAAGAACATTGAATTAGGGTAATTTTTCCTAATTCAAGAACTATAGTTACTAAGTTTAAAATCTTTACCCATACATTGGGCTTTTACCTATGGACACTTCATATAGAGTTTTTTCACTTCACATAAGTTTCTAGCAAGCCCATTGGATAACCTAAACAAGAAATTAAACATAGACTTGGACTAGGATATAGTAATTTCACAAATAGCCCAAAAATTATGAAAATGTGACCAAGCCCACCAAGAAAGGAAGAATTTTATCCAAAGCAAAGAAAATGGGTAGGACAAGCCCATAATGGGTAGGAATAAGCCCAAATCCAAGAGGAAAACTAAAATAAAATAAATTAGATGATGATATAATAATAAGAATAAAGATTAGGTTACATGGCATTAAGACAAAAAAAATTTAGCAAGTGGTGTGATTCTACGTTCATCACTTAAGTAAGTGGCATGATAATACAAGGCTTTAGGACAAAAACATCTATATCCTACACTCATAATTTTAGCAAGTGGTATGATAATACATGGTATTAGGACAAAACATTCATAGCCCACACAAATAATATCAACCAAATAATGAAGATTCAAGGGCTAGAAATTTGCCACCTAAAAAGGCAAACCTATCATACTTGTTTAAGACAAAAGAAAATGGAAATGAATCCCTAAATCAAAGGGACCTTGTCCCATATCTTAAGAACATATTATCATAATTTTCAAAATACAAATCTCCTTTTCCTATGCATATCTTGACTAAGGAAGAAGAAGACAAGAACATAAGTTGTTTGTTTTCCAAAAATTCAACAAAGTGTATCCTAATTGTGATAAGGTAGACCCATGATCATGAAAGGTGAATTATTTGGTGGTCTATATAAGAAAACCCACCCTTACAACATTAGAATTTCGTCCAAGTGAGGGAGAGAAAAAAATAGAAGCAAGGTAGAGTGAGGAAAGGAGAGGAAGAAAGGAAGAAAGAGGAAGGAGAAGTCTAGAAGACTAAGTGCTCCAAGTAAGTTTAACAATATTTCTTTTTGAAGAAAACTTTTGAAACTTATAATATTTGTATGAGATTTTGATCTTAGAACTTTTATGATTGGTCATGATGTTGCTATATCATGTTACATATTGATCTTGCATGTGATGTATGTTTGAATACTTAGGTTGGTGTAGATAGTTCTGCATGGTTATGGCTATGGGTGGCAGAATTTTAAGCTTCGGTATTTTAATTTCTGGGAACAATCTATAAGGAATTAAAATAAATGGTTAACATAAGAATTAAAGATAAATGTGTCATGGATTTTTAGCCACTGGAATCATTCCATTTGGAGTCCATATGAGGTAGATATGGTCTGATTAGTAGTCAAAGGTCAGAAAATGAATCATCAGGGAAGAATATGTTAGGATAGCTTCGGTAATTTAATTTCTGGGAATTATTCGTAGGGAATTAAAATAAATGGTTAACATAAGAATTAAAGATATGTATGTCATGGATGTTTAGCCACTGGAATCATTCAATTTGGAGTCCATATGAGGGAGATATGAGCTGATTAGTAGACAAAGGTCAGAAAATGGGTCATCAGGGAAAAATATGTTAGGATAGCTTTGGTATTTTAATTTCTGAGAAGTATCTGTAAGGAATTAAAATAAATTATTAACATAAGAATTAAAGATAAATGTGTCATGGATTTTTAGGCACTGGAATCATTCAATTTGAAGTCCATTTGAGGTAGATATAAGCTGATTAGTAAGCAGAGGTCAGAAAATGTTTATTCAGAATATGTTATTAAAGCTTTAGTTTTTGAATTTCTGGAAAATATTCTGTAGGGAGTTAAAATCGTACGCCAAGATAAAAATTATAGATATAGGGCTCATGGATTTTTACCAACTGGAATAACTCAATTTGGAGTTTAAATTTGGGAGATATGGTCTAATTAGTCAGTAAATGTCAGAACTTACACGAGAAGAAATAATCTGTACATTTAGGGAGTAATATCACCTTGATTTCTTAATATTTCGCTACAATGTTCAACATAATAGTTTTAGATAATTGTTTTATCTTGAAATTGACACTAAGATCACCTACATCAGAGTTAAATTGAGGGAGTTATGCTCTGATTAGTAAGAGAAGGTTAGATAGGATGAAAACCTGCATCAAGAAAATAAAGAAATAAAATTAGTATTTTAAAAAGAAGATGAATCTTAACAAATGACTAGTATAGCCATAGCCATTGCCATTGCATGAACTTACTACCATTTTAAGTGTGTAATTTTTAACATGGAATTTACCCTAGTACTCATATAAATTTACAAGAAGTTTTGAAAGTGCCGGTTTTATTTGAAAAATCTTAGTATGCTCCGTGGTTGCAGTATTTTCACATCAGAAAAGAATTATTCTAGTTACTGGAAAACAAAATTGTGATTTGTGAAAAGTGCATGTCTAAGGAAAGCTCTGGCAAGGAAAGACATGGTACTTAAGCGTGTCCATTAGTGACCCACCTCTCTTTCCTGGGAACTTTTCTGGTGCGCTGTTTACAGACTACAATTACTATCCAGTTACCAAGGTATTAGTATGGAATTTTGACACGGAAATGTTTTATAAACTGATATTTTAAATGGTTATGTTCATGGCATGATTACCAATGATTTATGGTAATAGTTATATTTTGATGAACATACTTGTTATTGAAAGCATATTTTTGGCTATCATTGTGAAAAGAAAAGAAATGAGCACGGTCACATGGCAATCCGTGTGGTGCACCAGTAGGGGACGCCCTACCAACGGTTATGATCATGTTAATAAGAAAAGAAAGAGAAAGTGTGCCATGTCGGACGGAGCGAGATAAGCCCGTACCGAAAAGTAGAGAATACTCACCCTGACCGGGGTAGCTTGAAGTAAGAATAAGTGGATAGCCATCATATGAAATTCGAAAAATAGTTATTCATGCCATACATGTCATAACTGTATAATTTTCATGTGCATGATAAAGTGCATTCATGTGACCTAAAGATATTTTCTGTAGTTTATACAGCTGAACATGACGTGATGAACTATATTGATGGTAAATTATGATTTATTGTTGAACTTACTGGGATTTAATTATCACTATATTTCCATATCATGTTCAGAAGAATAAATATGCAGATATTCTCTATGACACTTATTATCTCTGTACGTTGGATCGAGGTGCCTTACCTTGGGCAACTTCCAGTTATTTCTGATGTAACTGTCGTAGATGTAACTGAGATTCCGGTGGACGTGCCACCCGAACCAGTGTCCCCGGAAGTAGTCGATATAAACGATTAGAAATGTTTGTAAAATAATGGTGTGTAGTTTGTAAAATAATAGTGTGTATGGAAACTCAGTATTGTATAAATTAAATAAATGTTATATTGAGTTAAGTTGTAACGAGGTAATAACTTCATGGTATTTTAAAAAAAAAAAAATTTACATAAATGGAGTTGTTACATAATTGGTATCAGAGCAGGTCGATCTTAGATAGCCAGTAGTTAGATGGTTATCTGAATCGATCTGATAGTGTCTTGAGTATGTTGTGGTTGTGCTGTGTAGGGGATCAGTGATTCATATAGGTAAGAAATTACTAGTGTTTCCTATCTATATGCCGAGGTGGTGTTATGACTGCTATTAAATATTTTTGAACTAACTATTGGGCTTGATCACCTCAATAGCAGCATAACTTTGTTTTGTACCATAGTAGGAAATGGCACCACCAAGGAGGAATCCAGCAACCAATGCAGAGGAAACCCTGCAAAACCTGGCCACGGCAATTCGAGACCAAGTTATGACCACCAACCAAATTTTACAACATCTCCAGAATGCTAATAACACAAATGTTGAGATTGGTCCTAACAACCGGACGGTTGGAAAAGATAATGGCATATCCGAGTTCCTGAGGACTAGACCACCTTGTTTCCAAGGTGGTTATGACCCAACGATAGCCGAAAGGTGGATTAGGGAATTAGAGAAAACCTTTGAAGTGATGGGCTGTACTGAAGAGCATCAAATCATTTTTGCTGCATATATGTTAAAGGATGAAGCAGAATACTGGTGGCGTGGAGCTAGAGAACTTTTAGCTCATCAGGGAAGACAGATCACCTGGCAAGTGTTCAAGGACATTTTTTTTGAAAAGTACTTTCCAAGTACTGTACGGGCAGAGAAAGAGATCGAATTTCTCCAACTCAGGCAAGGAAGCATGACCGTGGACCAGTATATCGCAAGGTTCGAGGAGCTGTCTAAGTTCTCCTCTTATCTGCGATATAACCCAGATGAAGCATGGAAGGCGGTTAAGTTTGAAGCGGGACTAAACCTGGAGTTAAAGAATGCTGTTATAGCTATGGAGATCAGGGAGTTTGTACCTCTGATAAATAAATGCAGACTCCTGGAAAAGAGTTTAAGGGCAGTGGAGGACGAGAAGCAAAGGTGAAACCTATTGAAAAGGAAGAAAAATTTTCCCAACCCTAGAAAGAACGTGAGAAGAAGTGGATATGGAGCTGGTAAGAGGCCATTGATTGCGGGTCCTAGGCCTTTTCAACAAGACCTCGCCTCAGTCAAGTGCGCTAAATGCGGACGCATGCATGGTAACCGGCCATGCTACATGGGACAAGATGTCTGCTTCAATTGCGGACAGAAGGGACATTTTGCGAAAAACTGCCCACAGAATGTAGGAAAGCAGCCAGAACAGAGGCCTCAGGTGAAAGGAAGGATTTTCACCCTGAGTGGCCAAGAGGCAGCTCAATCTTCTGAAATGATTCAAGGTACATGCTATATTTATGGATTTGCTCTGATGGTGTTATTTGACTCTGGTGCTAGTCATTCATTTATATCAGAAGAATGTATTAGGAAGTTTCAGTTTCCTATTTCTGAAACTCCCTATGAGCTATCTGTAGTAACCCCTACAGGGGAACGGGTATTAACTTCCTCTGTATGTAAGGACTGTCAAGTCACCATCCAGGAGAAAACTTTTTCTGTAGACCTCGTCATTTTACCTTTAAGAGGTATTGAGGTCATTCTGGGGTTAGACTGGATGTCTAGGAATCGATTCTTGTTGAATTGTTGTAACAAGACCGTTGAATTTCTACCTTCACTCCAAAAGAGGAGGTCCAGTTATTGATGTTAAATGCCAATCAAGTTAATAGGGAGTTGAAGAATGGAGTACTTGGATACATTCTCTTGTATTTATCAAACCTAGAAGTCGAATCGAAGCTTGATGAAATTCCAATAGCCAACGAGTTTCCTGAGGTGTTTCCATCAGATATTCCAGGCTTACCTCCCAAGAGAGAGATAGAGTTCTCTATTGATCTCCTACCTGGGACAGGGCCTATCTCTATTGCACCATATCGAATGGCCTCGAAGGAACTACAAGAACTAAAGAAGCAGTTGGAGGAACTATTAGACAAGCAATTCATTAGACCGAGTGTATCACCTTGGGGAGCTCCTGTATTGTTTGTTAAGAAGAAAGACGGGAATTTGAGACTATGCATAGATTACAGACAGCTGAATAAGGTGACTATCAAAAATAAGTACCCTCTCCCTAGGATAGATGACTTATTGGATCAATTAAAGGGTGCCTCCATCTTTTCTAAAATTGACTTGCGGTCAGGATATCATCAGATTAGGATTAAGGAGGAGGACGTACCAAAAACTGCCTTCAGGACTAGGTATGGGCACTATGAGTTTCTCGTAATGCCCTTTGGGTTGACTAATGCACCTGCAATTTTCATGGATTACATGAATCGTATTTTTCGACCCTACCTAGATCAATTTGTTGTAGTGTTCATTGATGACATCTTGATATATTCTAAGAGTGAGAAAGAACATGAACAACATCTCCGAATCGTGCTGCAAGTGCTGAAAGAGAAAAAGTTATATGCTAAATTGGAGAAGTGTGAATTTTGGCTGTCAGAGGTGAAGTTTCTCGGACATGTCATCTCTAATAGAGGGGTAGCCGTAGATCCTAGCAAGACGGAAGCAGTGATTAAGTGGGAGACACCAAAGACGGTTACGGAAATCAGAAGTTTCCTTGGTTTGGCAGGATACTACAGGAGATTTATACAAAACTTCTCTCGTATAGCCTTGCCATTGACTAAATTGACCAAGAAGGGAAGTCCTTTCAAATGGACTGATCAATGTGATGCTAGTTTTCAGGAGCTGAAGACAAGACTGACCACTCCTCCTGTTTTAATTATTCCAGACCCCACAGGATATTTTGAAGTGTATAGTGACGCTTCAAAGAAAGGGCTAGGATGTGTGCTGATGCAAGATAAGAGAGTACTTGCTTACGCCTCTAGGCAACTGAGACCTCACGAAGGAAACTATCCAACCCATGATCTTGAATTAGCGGCAGTAGTGTTTGCCTTAAAGATTTGGCGACACTATTTGTACGGGGTAACCTTTGAAGTATATTGTGATCATAAGAGTCTTAAATACCTCTTTGATCAGAAGGAGTTAAATATGAGGCAACGAAGATGGGTAGAATTCCTCAATGACTACAAGTTTGAGATAAAGTATCATCCCGGAAAGGCGAATGTTGTAGCAGATGCCTTGAGTCGAAAATCTCTGCATATGGGTCAGATGATGGTGTATGAGATGCAGATGCTAGAGGAGTTTCGAAATTTAAAGCTAGCCCCTACTCTTACTCCAAAGAATCTAGTCATTAATGGTTTAAGTATAGGGTCTGACCTTAGAGCCCAGATCAAAGAAGCTCAAGCTCACGATCAATACTTACAAGATCATAAAGACCAAGGTAATTTTTCTGTAATGGAAGATGGAGCAATCATGTATCAGGGAAGGATTTGTGTCCCTCAAGAACAAGAGTTGAGGACTAAGATACTGCAGGAAGCGCATCAAAGTAAATACACAATCCATCCTGGATGCACTAAAATGTACCAGGATTTAAAAAGGATGTATTGGTGGCCAGGGATGAAAATTGACATTGCTGAGTTTGTGGCGAAATGTCTCATTTGTCAAAAGGTGAAGGTGGAGCACCAAAAGCCAGCGGGATTTCTACAACCTCTTGAGATCCCTAAATGGAAATGGGATAGTATTTCGATGGACTTTGTTGTAGGTTTACCTAAGACCTCAGTGGGACATGACTCTATCTGGGTAATAGTTGACAGATTAACCAAATCTGCTCACTTTTTGCCCATAAAAATTAACTTTTCACTAGATAAATTGGCCCAATTGTACGTTCAGGAAATAGTTAGACTCCATGGGATTCCCTTAAATATTGTTTCTGATAGAGATCCGAGGTTCACGTCGAGGTTTTGGAAGGCGTTGCAAGAAGCTTTTGGTACTCAGTTGCAGTTCAGTACTGCCTACCATCCTCAAACTGACGGGCAGACAGAACGAACCATTCAAACCCTAGAAGATATGTTGAGGGCCTGTGTGATAGAGCAAGGTAAAGGATGGGATAAGTACCTACCTTTAGTAGAGTTTGCTTATAATAATAGCTATCACTCTAGCATTAAGATGGCCCCCTATGAAGCTTTATACGGTAGAAAGTGCCGATCTCCACTATGTTGGTTCGAGGTAGGAGAAAAGAACTTGTTAGGTCCTGATCTAGTTCAACAAACCACTGAACAAATCAGGATGATACGAAACAAAATACTTACAGCTCAGAGTCGGCAAAAGAGTTACTACGATAAGAGACATAGACCTCTAGAGTTTGAGGAAGGAGACCATGTATTTCTGAAACTTTCCCCGACTACTGGAGTTGGTAGGTCTCTCAAAACAAGAAAGCTAAGTCCGCGATTTTTAGGACCCTACCAAATTCTAAAGAAAGTTGGGACATAAGCATATCAAGTTGCTCTCCCACCTAATTTGTCCAACCTGCATAATGTTTTCCACGTATCACAGCTGCGGAAGTATCTTTCAGATTCATCACATATAATACTGGATGAACCAATCCAAATAAAGGAGAACATGACATACCAGCTAGTACCTGCATCCATATTGGACACTGACGTGAAGCAACTGAGAAATAAAACCATTCCCCTAGTTAAGGTGTTATGGGAAGGTTTGACTCCGGAAGAAGCAACTTGGGAGCTGGAAGAAGTCATGAGGAAGAAATATCCGCAATTGTTCTTATAAGGTAATTTCTGAAATTTTAAGGACAAAATTTCTTTTAGGGGGAGAGAAATGTAACATCCTTAATTTCGTTTCTTTTATTGATAAAGGTACATAAAAAATTTAATTAAGGAAATAAAATTTATTAGACAATATTTTAGATATCTAAAGAAATATAATCCTTAGAAATTCTTCACCTTAGGTATATGCATAGAAAATGTTTCTAACATTAAGAGAACAAATAAAGAAGGAAAATCTAATAGGAAAGAAATTAGAAATAACATACTAAAGAGATGCAAAATTCTTGGATAAGGAAGATAAATTTTTAGAAACAAGTAAAGGTCTTAAAATTTCAAAGAACATTGAATTAGGGTAATTTTTCCTAATTCAAGAACTATAGTTACTAAGTTTAAAATCTTTACCCATACATTGGGCTTTTACCTATGGACACTTCATATAGAGTTTTTCCACTTCACATAAGTTTCTAGCAAGCCCATTGGATAACCTAAACAAGAAATTAAACATAGACTTGGACTAGGATATAGTAATTTCACAAATAGCCCAAAAATTATGAAAATGTGACCAAGCCCACCAAGAAAGGAAGAATTTTATCCAAAGCAAAGAAAATGGGTAGGACAAGCCCATAATGGGTAGGAATAAGCCCAAATCCAAGAGGAAAACTAAAATAAAATAAATTAGATGATGATATAATAATAAGAATAAAGATTAGGTTACATGGCATTAAGACAAAAAAAATTTAGCAAGTGGTGTGATTCTACGTTCATCACTTAAGTAAGTGGCATGATAATACAAGGCTTTAGGACAAAAACATCTATATCCTACACTCATAATTTTAGCAAGTGGTATGATAATACATGGTATTAGGACAAAACATTCATAGCCCACACAAATAATATCAACCAAATAATGAAGATTCAAGGGCTAGAAATTTGCCACCTAAAAAGGCAAACCTATCATACTTGTTTAAGACAAAAGAAAATGGAAATGAATCCCTAAATCAAAGGGACCTTGTCCCATATCTTAAGAACATATTATCATAATTTTCAAAATACAAATCTCCTTTTCCTATGCATATCTTGACTAAGGAAGAAGAAGACAAGAACATAAGTTGTTTGTTTTCCAAAAATTCAACAAAGTGTATCCTAATTGTGATAAGGTAGACCCATGATCATGAAAGGTGAATTATTTGGTGGTCTATATAAGAAAACCCACCCTTACAACATTAGAATTTCGTCCAAGTGAGGGAGAGAAAAAAATAGAAGCAAGGTAGAGTGAGGAAAGGAGAGGAAGAAAGGAAGAAAGAGGAAGGAGAAGTCTAGAAGACTAAGTGCTCCAAGTAAGTTTAACAATATTTCTTTTTGAAGAAAACTTTTGAAACTTATAATATTTGTATGAGATTTTGATCTTAGAACTTTTATGATTGGTCATGATGTTGCTATATCATGTTACATATTGATCTTGCATGTGATGTATGTTTGAATACTTAGGTTGGTGTAGATAGTTCTGCATGGTTATGGCTATGGGTGGCAGAATTTTAAGCTTCGGTATTTTAATTTCTGGGAACAATCTATAAGGAATTAAAATAAATGGTTAACATAAGAATTAAAGATAAATGTGTCATGGATTTTTAGCCACTGGAATCATTCCATTTGGAGTCCATATGAGGTAGCTATGGTCTGATTAGTAGTCAAAGGTCAGAAAATGAATCATCAGGGAAGAATATGTTAGGATAGCTTCAGTAATTTAATTTCTGGGAATTATTCGTAGGGAATTAAAATAAATGGTTAACATAAGAATTAAAGATATGTATGTCATGGATGTTTAGCCACTGGAATCATTCAATTTGGAGTCCATATGAGGGAGATATGAGCTGATTAGTAGACAAAGGTCAGAAAATGGGTCATCAGGGAAAAATATGTTAGGATAGCTTTGGTATTTTAATTTCTGAGAAGTATCTGTAAGGAATTAAAATAAATTATTAACATAAGAATTAAAGATAAATGTGTCATGGATTTTTAGGCACTGGAATCATTCAATTTGAAGTCCATTTGAGGTAGATATAAGCTAATTAGTAAGCAGAGGTCAGAAAATGTTTATTCAGAATATGTTATTAAAGCTTTAGTTTTTGAATTTCTGGAAAATATTCTGTAGGGAGTTAAAATCGTACGCCAAGATAAAAATTATAGATATAGGGCTCATGGATTTTTACCAACTGGAATAACTCAATTTGGAGTTTAAATTTGGGAGATATGGTCTAATTAGTCAGTAAATGTCAGAACTTACACGAGAAGAAATAATCTGTACATTTAGGGAGTAATATCACCTTGATTTCTTAATATTTCGCTACAATGTTCAACATAATAGTTTTAGATAATTGTTTTATCTTGAAATTGACACTAAGATCACCTACATCAGAGTTAAATTGAGGGAGTTATGCTCTGATTAGTAAGAGAAGGTTAGATAGGATGAAAACCTGCATCAAGAAAATAAAGAAATAAAATTAGTATTTTAAAAAGAAGATGAATCTTAACAAATGACTAGTATAGCCATAGCCATTGCCATTGCATGAACTTACTACCATTTTAAGTGTGTAATTTTTAACATGGAATTTACCCTAGTACTCATATAAATTTACAAGAAGTTTTGAAAGTGCCGGTTTTATTTGAAAAATCTTAGTATGCTCCGTGGTTGCAGTATTTTCACATCAGAAAAGAATTATTCTAGTTACTGGAAAACAAAATTGTGATTTGTGAAAAGTGCATGTCTAAGGAAAGCTCTGGCAAGGAAAGACATGGTACTTAACCGTGTCCATTAGTGACCCACCTCTCTTTCCTGGGAACTTTTCTGGTGCGCTGTTTACAGACTACAATTACTATCCAGTTACCAAGGTATTAGTATGGAATTTTGACACGGAAATGTTTTATAAACTGATATTTTAAATGGTTATGTTCATGGCATGATTACCAATGATTTATGGTAATAGTTATATTTTGATGAACATACTTGTTATTGAAAGCATATTTTTGGCTATCATTGTGAAAAGAAAAGAAATGAGCACGGTCACATGGCAATCCGTGTGGTGCACCAGTAGGGGACGCCCTACCAACGGTTATGATCATGTTAATAAGAAAAGAAAGAGAAAGTGTGCCATGTCGGACGGAGCGAGATAAGCCCGTACCGAAAAGTAGAGAATACTCACCCTGACCGGGGTAGCTTGAAGTAAGAATAAGTGGATAGCCATCATATGAAATTCGAAAAATAGTTATTCATGCCATACATGTCATAACTGTATAATTTTCATGTGCATGATAAAGTGCATTCATGTGACCTAAAGATATTTTCTGTAGTTTATACAGCTGAACATGACGTGATGAACTATATTGATGGTAAATTATGATTTATTGTTGAACTTACTGGGATTTAATTATCACTATATTTCCATATCATGTTCAGAAGAATAAATATGCAGATATTCTCTATGACACTTATTATCTCTGTACGTTGGATCGAGGTGCCTTACCTTGGGCAACTTCCAGTTATTTCTGATGTAACTGTCGTAGATGTAACTGAGATTCCGGTGGACGTGCCACCCGAACCAGTGTCCCCGGAAGTAGTCGATATAGACGATTAGAAATGTTTGTAAAATAATGGTGTGTAGTTTGTAAAATAATAGTGTGTATGGAAACTCAGTATTGTATAAATTAAATAAATGTTATATTGAGTTAAGTTGTAACGAGGTAATAACTTCATGGTATTTTAAAAAAAAAAAAATTTACATAAATGGAGTTGTTACAATGGTAGGAAGTACTGAACCGTAACTTGGTTCCAAAAGCTTCTTGCAACGCCTTTCAAAACCTTGACATAAACCTCAAATCTCTATCTG
This sequence comes from Gleditsia sinensis, assembly GCA_037074535.1. Taxonomy (NCBI): domain Eukaryota; kingdom Viridiplantae; phylum Streptophyta; class Magnoliopsida; order Fabales; family Fabaceae; genus Gleditsia; species Gleditsia sinensis. The sequence goes on along the minus strand of CM073469.1, from coordinate 36,041,085 downwards.
AAACGATATTTGAGGGAATCCCATGTAGTCTAACTATTTCCTGGACATACAACTGGGCCAATTTGTCTAGTAAAAAGTTAATATTTATGGGCAAAAAGTGAGCAAATTTGGTTAATCTGTCAACTATTACCCAAATAGAGTCATGTCCAACTAAAGTCTCAGGTAAGCCCATGACAAAGTCCATTGAAATGCTATCCCATTTCCATTTAGGGATCTCAAGAGGTTGTAAAAATCCCACTGGCTTTTGATGCTCTACCTTCACCTTCTGACAAATTAGACATTTTGCCACAAACTCAGCAATGTCCTTTTTCATCCCTGTCCACCAAAACATCCTCTTTAAATCCTGGTACATTTTAGTGGATCCAAGATGGATTGAGTATTTACTCTGATGCGCTTCCTGTAGGATCTTAGTTTCAACTCTCGGTCTTCAGGAACACAGACCCTTCCTTAGTACATGAATACTCCATCTTTCGAAATAGAAAAAACATCCTGATTATTATGATTCCGTAAGTATTGGTCGTGACCTTGAGCCTCTTTAATCTGGGCTCTAAGGTCACACTCTATACTTAACCAATGGATGATTAGCTTCTTTGGAGTAAGAGTAGTGGCTAGCTTCAAATTTCAAAACTCCTCTAGCATCTGCATCTCATACACCATCATCTGACCCATGTGCAGAGATTTTCGACTCAAGGCATCTGCTATAACATTCGCCATTCCTGAATGATACTTTATCTCAAACTTGTAGTCATTGAAGAATTCTACCCATCTTCGTTGCCTCATATTTAACTCCTTCTGATCAAAGAGGTATTTAAGACTCTTATGATCACAATATACTTCAAAGGTTGCCTCGTACAAATAGTGTCACCAAATCTTTAAGGTAAACACCACTGCCGCCAATTCAAGATCATGGGTTGGATAGTTTCCTTCATGAGGTCTCAGTTGCCTAAAGGCGTAAGCAACTACTCTCTTATCTTGCATCAACACACACCCTAACCCTTTCTTTGAAGCGTCACTATACACTTCAAAATGTCCTGTAGGGTCTGGAATAATTAAAATAGGAGGAGTGGTCAATCTTATCTTAAGCTTCTGGAAACTAGCTTCACATTGATCAGTCCATTTGAAAGGACTTCCCTTCCTAGTCAATTTAGTAAATGGAAAGGCTATATGAGAGAAGTTTTGAATAAACCTCTTGTAGTATCCTGCCAAACCTAGGAAACTTCTGACTTCCGTAATCGTCTTTGGTCTCTCCCTTGAATCACTGCTTTTGTCTTGATAGGATCTATGGCTACCCTTCTATTAGAGATGACATGTCCGAGAAACTTTACTTCTGACAGCAAAAATTCACACTTCTCTAATTTGGCATACAACATTTTCTCTTTTAGCACTTGTAGCACGATTCAGAGATGTTGTTCATGTTCTTTCTCACTCTTAGAATATATCAAGATGTCATCAATGAACACTACCACAAATTGATCTAGGTAGGGTCGAAAAATGCGATTCATGTAATCCATAAAAATTGTAGGTGCATTTGTCAACCCGAAAGGAATTACGAGAAACTCATAGTGCTTATACCTAGTCCTAAAGGAAGTTTTTGGTACATCCTTCTCCTTGATCCTAATCTGATGATATCCCAACCTCAAGACAATCTTAGAAAAGATAGAGGCTCCCTTCAATTGATCCAATAAGTCATTTATCCTAGGGAGAGGATACTTGTTTTTGATAGTCACCTTATTTAGCTGTCTATAGTCTATAATGATATCACAATCTCAAGTCAATCTTAGAACTCTATCTCTTTCTTGGGAGGTAAGCCTAGAATATCTGATAGAAATACTTCAGGAAACTCATTGGCTATTAAGATTTCATTAGGCTTCGATTCGACTTCTAAGTTTGATAAATACAAGATAATGTATCCAAGTACTCCATTCTCTAACTCCCTATTAACTTGATTGGCATTAAGCATCAATAACTGCACCTCCTCTTTTGGAGTAGGAGGTAGAAATTCAATGGTCTTGTTACAACAATTCAGCAAGACCCAATTTCTAGACATCCAGTCTAATCCTAGAATGACCTCAATACCTCTTAAAGGTAAACAGATGAGGTCTATAGAAAATGTTTTCTCCTGGATGGTGACTTGACAGTCCTTACATACAGAGGAAGTTAATACCCTTTTCCCTGTGGGGGTTACTACAGATAGCTCATAGGGAGTTTCAAAAATAGGAAACTAAAACTTCTTAATACATTCTTCTGATATAAATGAATGACTAGCACCAGAGTCAAACAACACCATAAGAGCAAATCCATAGATAAGGCATATACCTTGAATCATTTCAGAAGATTGAGCTGCCTCTTGGTCGCTCAGGGTGAAAACCCTTCCTTTCACCTGAGGCCTTTGTTTTGGCTAGTTCCCCACATTTGGTGGGTAGCTCCTTACAAAATGGTCCTTTTGTCTACATTTAAAATAAACATCTACTCCCATGTAGCATGGCCGGTTACCATGCATGCGTCTGCACTTAGTGCACTTGACTGAGGTGAGGTCTTGTTGGAAGGGTCAAGAACTCACAATCATTGGCCTCTTACTAGTTCCCTATCCTTTTCCTTTAACATTTCTGCTAGAATTTTGTGTTTTGTTCTTCCTTTTCCAAAAGTTTCGTCTTTGTTTCTCATCCTCCACTACCCTCAAACTCTTCTCCAAGAGTCTGCATTTATTTATCAGAGGTACAAACTCCTTGATCTCTATAGCTATAACAGCATTCTTTATCTCTGGGTTTAGTCCCACTTTGCCTTTTCTCTCGCGATGTACTAGTCTACAGTCATGCTGCCTTGCCTGAGTTGGAGAAATTCAATCTCCTTCTCCGCCCGCATAGTACTTGGAAAGCACTTTTCTGAAAAGGTGTCTTTGAACACCTGCCAAGTGATCTGCCTTCCCTGGTGAGCTAAAAGTTCTCTAGCTCCACGCCACCAGTATTCTGCTTCATCTTTTAGCATATATGTAGCAAAGATTACTTGCTGCTCCTCAATACAGCCCATTACTTCAAATATTTTCTCTAACTCCCTTATTCATCTTTCAGCTTCAATCGGGTCAAAGCCACCTTGAAAACAAGGTGGCCTAGTCCTGAGGAACTCAGATATGCCGTTATCATTTCCAGCCATCTGGTTGTTAGCACCATTCACACTATTCGAGTTATTAGCATTCTAGAGGTATTGTAGAATTTGGTTAGTGGTCATGACTTGGTCTCGAATTGCCATGGCCAGGTTGTGCAAGGTTTCTTCTGCATTGTTTGCCGGATTCCTCCTTGGTGGTGCAATTTCCTACTGTGATAAAAACAAAGTTATGCTGCTATTGAGGTGATCAAGCCCAATAGTTAGTTCAAAAATATTTAACAGTAGTCATAACACCACCTCGGCATGTGGATAGGAAACACTAGTAATTTCTTACCTATATGAAATCACTCATCCCCTACACAGCACAACCACAACATACTCAAGATACTATAAGATCGATTTAGATAACCATCCACCCACTGGCCATCTAGGATCGACCTCCTCTGATACCAATTATGTAACAACTCAAAATTATGCACTATTTTTTATTTATTTATACAACATAGAGTTTACATACACGTCATTAATCAAAACATATGTACAACATATTAAACAGATAAATATCCACATCTTATTTATTCTGGTTGACCAATTTTGGAGATACAAGTGCGGGTGGTTGCACCTTCACCGGGATCTGAGCCAACTTAACCACAAACATTTTATTTGATTCTGGGATCTGCCCAACATAAAGTAACTCGATCCAACGTGCACTAAAAGCCAGAGCCATAGAAAAATCTGTATAACAATTTTCTGAACATGACATGGAAATATAGTGAGAATTAAATCCCAGTAAGTTCAATAATAAATCATCATCAATATAGCTCATCACGTTATGTTCAACTGTATAAACTACAGTAAATATCTTTGGTCACATGAATGCACTATATCTATGCACATGAGAATCATACAATAATGACATGTATGACAGGATTAACTATTTTCATAATATCATGTGATAACTATCAATTTATTCTCATATCAAGCTACCCCGATCAAGGTGAGTATTTTCTACTCTCCAGTACGAGATTTTCTTACTCCGTCCGACATGGCACACTTTCTCTTTCTTTTCTCATTAGCATAATCATAACCGTTGGTAGGGTGTCCCCTACTGGTGCACCACATATCCATAACATTAGATGGTGCTTGCATTTTTTGGATTACCTCAAATTTTACTCTGTCCACCTCAATCCCTCTCTCACACACTAAGTGTCCAAGTACAATTCCTTCCCTTTGGAAAGTGGCTGGTGCATTCCATAGTCTGAATGGCATCCTTCTATATGCAAAGGTGCCATAGGGACATGTGAATGTCGTCTTTTCTTAGTCGTCTAGATGGATAGGGATCTAAAAGAATCTTGAATATCCATCCAGATAACAAAAATGTGAATGTTTAGCCAACCTTTCCAACAATTGATCAATAAAGGGCAAAGGGAAGTCATCCTTACTGGTGGCCTTATTCATTTTTCTATAATCAATGCACATACACCAACCCGTAATAGCAGTCATACCTCCATTCTTAGGGACTACATGAACAAGGCTTACCCACTCACTATCTAAAATAGGATTTATGATATCTGCATCAAGTAATTTAAGCACTTCCTTCTTGACTACTTCTTTTATGTTTGGATTTAGTCTCATTTGGTGCTCTCTAGAAGGTTTATGATCATTATCAAGTATAATGCGATGCATACAAATAGATGGACTAATCCCTTTTATGTCATCAATGTTATACCCAATTACTTTCTTAAACTTTCTTAGTACATCCAATAACTTACCAGTTTCTTCAGCACTCAAATCAACATTCACAATTACTGGATATGAAGAGTCAGGGTCTAGAAATTCATACCTTAAATTGGATGGAAGTGGTTTGAGTTCTACCTTAAGTGCCTTAACTTCCTCTGCAGTTGCTAATATTTTATTGAGACCCAATTCCATCTTTTCATCATTTACTTTTGAGGTGAGCATGAGACTTTCATCAAGCATTTGAGTATATGCTTCAGCTTCTACCTGTTCAGCACAAAGAAAAAGACTATCTACAAGGCAAAGTGATGTGATCTTAATTAAGCATGATATTAATACCTTTAAACTTACTTTTTGTTTGATTGAAGTAAAATATAATTAGGAATTAGTTTTGTTTTGTGTTTTGTGTTGTAGGAACAAAGGAAGAAGAAAAGAGAAGAAAAATATAAGAAATTCATGGAAAAATGCTACATTGCAGCGATTCCAAACCTTTCAGCATTTTTTTGAGTATATATCCCTCTTATAAACTCCAATCAAAATGATTCAAGTGGCTGTGAACAGATAACACTATCATCTACAACTGTTATCACTTGGTCAAATTCGGGAGATGTCATAGCTTTATAGAGTTAGCAAATTAGAATCACAGTGCAGCAGGATGAATTCTTACCTTTGGTCACTAAATTTAGGATATCTCCTTAAATTTTGATTGGATTAAGGTGATTCCAGCGGCTATGGAAAGAAGAGACATAGAGCTACAACTTTCCTATTTGGCACTTCGGCACATTCTGGAGTTTTCTAGGCGCCACACGGCGCTCGTAAAAGAGTGCCGCGACGCTACTCCATTGCAGGTTTGGAGGGCCGCGGCGCTCCCTAGCGCGCCGCGGCATTTGTTGCCCAAAAGCACCGAGCGCCGCGGTGCCTGATGCCCAGCACTGCAGCACCCGAGCGTCAGAATCCAGAGTGCGCCAGAGCTAGCCTAGGTGCCGCGGCACCCTGTCAGAAGCTTTTTGTAGTGCTACGGCGCCCGTGTAGCGTGCTGCGACGCTCGCTGCCGCATCAGATTGTTGAATTCGCGATTTTTAGGTCTTCTTGACTCTAATTGAAGCCCAATGAGCTGGGAGTTGACCTAGAAACACTCCTACTTTGATTAGGAGGAGGGAATCTATAAAAAGGGAGGAAAGCAAGCAGAGAACTCATTCAATCATCCAATTCTTCATCCAAATTCTTAGTTACATTCTTCAATTCTTCTTTAGATTTTCTTATGGCCCTGCATCGCTAGTTCTCTTTAGATGGTTGAGGTAGATTGAAACCTCAAGGGATTTTCATACATTGTGAGATTTGGATTTGATTTTATTGTTTCGATTTGAATTGAGTATTGATTATTCATCTGTTCTTCTTCTTAATGATTGTTCATATGATTGCTAGGAGGCCTACTAGTATATTGTCTGTCTTAATCTACCACTGAATTGTGTTTTGAACAAATTCTTCAATTCTACAATTCATGAGGCAAATAGGTTTGAGGATTTTGGATTATAAATCATTGAACCTATGATGAATGATTAACTAAATTAGATATAGCTGATGTGTTTATATTTGTTTAGCTCTGTCAGTTTCTATAGTTCTTCATACGATTAATAAGTTATGCTTTACCGATGTGCTAAAGGATTGCTTGTTAATTAGGGTTTAATTAGTGCGATTGTCATTAATTTACTAGACTTAAGGAGGAACAGGGTGAGAAACCCAATGATAGATATTCAATTACAGATTAATTATATTGTCAATGATCAATGTAATCCCTTGACGGTGGATATCAACCGAAACCAACGCTTTTCTCATCAATTACTCTCTTGATTATTTTCATTATTAGTTACTTTATTTTAATTGCAACAATCAATCCCCCCATTCTTAATCACATAAGGTAATTCCAGTCTCTGTGGGATCGACCCTTACTCCCACTACTACAGGTTAGTTTTGAGGTAAGGTATCAATTTGGGTGTACCTGCGACAATACGCACCCCAAAGCTCAAGTGGATTAGTAGAATAAAAAATTACTGTATTATCAACCATATTCTGCTTAATTACATCAATCATACAACAAGAATCACCTAAAGATGGGCATTTCATTGTATCATTCAAATTGAACTTAATCTTTTCATCCCCTACATTCAAGAAAAGCTTTGCATCTTTTACATTGATAATTGCACTTGCAGTGGCTAGGAAAGGACTTCCAAGAATGATGTGGATTTGGTTACCTTCCTCCATCTCTAAAATAACAAAGTCAATAGGTATGAAAAATTTACCCACTTTTAGAGGAACATTCTGTAATATACCTATCGAATGCTTAACGATTCGGTTCGTCAACTAAAGAGAAAGAGTGGTAGGCTTCAAATCACCCATTTGGAGCTTCTGGCATATAGATAATGGCATGAGACTCACACTTATTCTAAGATCATATAAGGCTCTAGTAATATGCACATCTCCAATGGAATAAGGTATAGAGAAGCTTCTAAGGTCCTTGAGTTTAGGAGGCAATTTATTTTGGATCAATGCACTGCACTCTTTAGTTAATGCTACTATAGTATACTCCTCAATCTTCCTCTTATTTTGGAGGATTTCCTTCAAAGATTTAGTATAAGAAGGCATCTGAGAGATAGCTTCCAAGAATGAAATATTAATATACAATGTTTTCAGCACATCTAGGAACTTTCTGTACTGCTTTTCTAATTTGGCTTTAGCATGTCTTTAGGGGGAAAGGTGTAACATCCTTAGTTTCGTTTCATGTACTAATAAAAGTACAAAATTATTCAAAGTAACATCCATAATTTCATTTCTTTTATTGATAAAGGTACATAAATATTTAATTAAGGAAATAAAATTTATTAGACAATTTTTAGATATCTAAGGAAATATAATCCTTAGAAATTCTTCACCTTACGTGTTTGTATAGAAATGTTCTAATATTAATGGAATAGGTAAAGAAAGAAAACCTAAGAGAAAATATTCGAAATAAACATACTAAAGAAAGGTGAAATTCTTAGGCAAGGAAGATAAATTTTTGTGAAGTAAGTAAAGGTCTTAAAATTTCAAGAAGATCGGATTAGGGTAATTTTTCTTAATTTAAGAGCAAAAGTTACTAAGTTTAGTATCTCCACCCATAAATTGGGCTTTCACCTATGGACACTTCATATAGAGTTTTTCTACTTCACATAAATTTTTAGCAAGCCAATAGGATAGTCCAATGAAGAAATAAAATATAGACTTGGACTAGAATATAGAAATTGGATCAGTAGCCCAAAAATCATGAAAATGTGACCAAGCCCATTATGAAAGGTAGAATTTTAACCAAAGTAAAGAAAATGGGCAAGAATGAGCCCAAACCCAAGAGGAAAAATAAAAAAATAAAAATAAAATTAAAGTGATGAAATAATGGTGTAATCAAGATTAGGTGACATGGCACTAAGACAAAAATTTAGCAAGTGGTATGATAATACAAGGCTTTAGGACAAAACATCTATATCCTACACTCATAATTTTAGCTAGTGGTATGATAATACATAGCATTAGGACAAAACATTTCTATCCCACACAAATAATTTCAACCAAATAATGGAGATTGAAGGGTTAGAAATTTGCCACTTAAAAAGGCAAATCTATCATAATTGATTAAGACAAAAGAAAAAGTAAATGAATCCCTAAATCAAATGGACCTTGTCCCATATCTTAAGAACTTATTATCATAATTTTCAAAATACAAATATCCTTTTCCTATGCATATCTTGACTAAGGAAGAGGAAGACAAGAACATAAGTTATTTGTTTTCCAAAAATTCAACCAAGTGTAACCTAATTGTGATAAGGTAGACCCAAGTGAGGGATAGGAAAAATAGAAGCAAGGTAGAGTGAGGAAAGGAGAGGAAGAAAGGAAGAAAGAGGAAGGAGAAGTCTAGGGGACTAAGTGCTCCAGGTAAGTTTAACAATATTTCTTTTTGAAGAAAACTTTTGAAATTATAATATTTATATGAGATTTTGATTTTAGAACTTTAATGATTGGTCATGGATGTTGCTATATCATGTTACATATTATGTATGTTTCAATACTTAGGCTGGTGTAGATAGTTTTGCATAGGTATGGCTATGGATGGCAAAAATTTTAACTTCTGTTTTAAAATTTCTGGGAAGAATCAGTAAGAAATTTAAAGAACTGGTTAACATAAAAAATGTAGATCTTTGTCTCACGGATTTTTAACCACTAGAATCACTCAATTTGGAGTTCGTATGACGTAGATATATTCTTATTAGTATGCAGTGGTCAGAAATTGATTAATCAGGGAAGAATATTTTAGGATTGCTTCTGTGTTTTAATTTTTGGTAACAGTTTGTAGGGAATTAAAATAAATGGTTAACATAAGAAATATAGATATATGTGTCACGGATTTTTAACCACTAGAATCACTCAATTTGGAGTCCATATGAGGTAGATATGGTCTGATGAGTAAGTGACATGCTTTAAATTAAGCATGTATTTAGCATATTTTATGTTTCTTTTTTATTTTATTTAAATGATAAATAGATAGGTTTTAATTAAATTGTGTGTTTTATGTTTTTAGGAATAATAAAGAAGAAAAGAAGAGAAAAATAGAAGAAAATCATGAAAAATGCTGATTTCTGACCTTTCGTCACTAATGGAAGCATATCTCACTCATTTGAGCTCCGATTGAGCTGATTCCAGCGGCTATGGAAAGAAGAAACATAGAGCTACAACTTTCGTGTTCGGAACTTTGGCAAAATCCGGCGTTTTCTAGGCACCGCGGCGCTCACAATACAGCGCCGCGGCGGCCCGTCATGGATACTCGTAGCGCCGCGGCTCTGGTTCTTGGCGCCGCGGCGCCCTTGCCCCAGAACCACGAGCGCCGCGGCGCTGCATGGGAGCGCCGCGGCATCCCGTGGATGAAGTTTCGCAGCGCCGCGGCGCTGAACTTATGCGCCGCGGCGCCGCCGCTCCGGAAGTCGTGATTTTAGGTTTTTTTCGCCTGATTTGAAGCCCAGTTGATGGAGATTTGACCTAAAAACTTTCCTACTTCGACTAGGAGGGTTTAATCTATAAAGAGGAAGGAAAGTAAGCAGAGAAGATATGGATTCATTCAGCAAAGAATTCATTCAAGTTCTCAACTCTTTTCTTTACTTCTTGTTTAGTTGTCTATGGCCCTGCGCGGCTAATTTACTTTAGTTGGTTGAGGGAGATTGAAACCTCAAGGGATTTGATGTCATTGTGAGATACGAATTTGATTTCATTGCATTCAATCTTAACCGGGTATTGTTTATTCATCTGTTCTTGTTTTCTTAATATTATGCATGTGATTGCTAGGAGGCCTACTAGTATATTGTATGTGTAGCTGCTGAATTAGGTTTTGAACAAAGCTTTTATTACTTGATTCGTGAAGCAAATAGGATTAAAGATTTTGGATTATAAATCGTTAACCCTATGATGAATATCAACTAAATTGAATATAACCGATGTGCTTGTATTCGGTTAGCTCTATTAGTTTCTCTTGTTCTTCATGCGGTTAATAAGTGATGCTTTACCGATGTGCTAAAGGATTGCTCGTTAATTAGAGTATAATTAGTGCGATTGTCATTAATTTACTAGGCTTAAGGAGGAACTGGGATGGAATCCCAATGATAGATATTTGGTTTAAGATTGATAATTTTGTCAATGATCAATGCAATCCCTTGATGGTGAATATCGACCGAAACCAACGCTTTTCTCATTAATCACTTTCTCTCAATTATTTTTGCTATTGTTTACTTAATTTTAAATTGCAACTATCAATCCCCCCTTTCTGAATCACATAAGGTAATTCCAGTCTCTGTGGGATCGACCCTTACTCCCACTACTACAGGTTAGTGTTGAGGTAAGGTTTTAATTTGGGCGTGCCTGCGACAGTGCGCACCAAATTTTGGCGCCGTTGCCGGGGACTGCGTCAATTTACCTTTTGTGATTTTTTTTCTACTTTTCTTTTTGTTCATAACTTTGAATATGGCAGCCAATTTTCAACAATTTGGCACTAGGCTGAGCTCTCCATTAAGATATGCTGGTGAGGTATGTAGTTCTTCTCTTGAAGAGCAACTTGCAAATTTAACTTCTCTTGTTCGTCAACGTGTAGAAAATATGCAAAGAGAGAAGTGCTATGGAAATTATCCAGCCATAGGGCATCCTTCTTTTGGGTACCCAACTTTCTATGATGAGTCATTTGAGCAGGTAAATATGGTTAATGGTTTCCATGAACCACAACAAGTGAGGTATGATTCCTATTCAAACATGTACAATCCTGGATGGAAGGATCATCTTAACTTCAGGTATGGGAATGCACAAAATAGTCCTGTAGAACAAAATTTTGCAAATTTTCAGCATACCCAACAGGCCTATTATTCTAGACAGTCTGCATATCAGGATTTTCAGGTAAGTAGTTCTTTAGAAGATATTGTTGAATCTCTTACACAAAATACTCATCAATTTCAACAAGAGGTAAGGGCCAGTATTCAAAGCTTAACAAATCAGATTGGGCAATTAGCAACAACAGTCAGCAGGCTAGAGGCTCAAAATTCAGAAAGTGAAAGTCTAGCCCCAACATCATTAATGCAAAAAGAGGAAAATTCTGCACTTAATAAAAAAGATGACTTGAAAGTTGACAATAATAAGCCTACTAATAAAGAGGCTATGGAATATACCCTGAATGCCAAATTCGAAGAGAATGTTATAGTGGGAGAGGAAGCACCAGAAGTGCAGCAAACAGGTAAGGATTTTTCTATGTTGTTATCAATCTCTAATAAGATGCCTGTACCTTCTATTTTGCAGTATTCTGACCTAGGCTTAAAGAACCTCCCTAGCCATTTTAAGGGCATATACAGTGGAGAACCACCCGTAGTTATAACCTCAGATATATATGCCTTACTCAAAGATAGAGGAAAGTTACCGCATGCTTTGGTAGAATCTCAAAAGGATGAAATTAAATTAGATGCCAAAAGCTACTCAAGACATCGGTTATTTCCAGGTAAGTTGAGTTCTCATTTAATTAAATCTTTGACTAATGCTAACTTCCCTCTTCATAATGCAGCTGAACCTCAGCATTCTATACATTCAAAGGCAACCCAATTCAAAGTTGACATCAAGGATCCTCCTTGAATGACATAAGGAGCCTTGAGTCGAGCCAACGACGTTAAACAAAGGCGCTGGTTGGGAGGCAACCCAACATCTATTTTTCTTCTTCTTATTATTTTTTCTTTTCATAGTTTAATCTGTTTTAAAAAAAAAAAAAAAAAAAAAGCTGTGGACGCACACGAGCGCCACGGCGCTCAAGAACAGCGCCGCGGCGCCCCTACCCAGATTGGGTCAGCGCCGCGGCGCCTGAAGATAGCGCCGCGGCGCTCCGCGTTTCAGCAGAGAGCGCCGCGGCGCTCTCTATAAGAGGTTCGCGAGAACCTCTTCTCCTACCCGCGGTTTTTGCTCTTTCTCACCCCCAAATCCCTTTTCTTGCCTCCAATCACCCATACTCACCTCCCATTCGATTATATTGCTTGCATAACTTGATTTTTCATCTTCTTTTGCAGGATTATACACCTCATATCAGCAATTGAGTCGAATTCAAAGACACTTGATCAGGGAAGTTTCCCTGGACCCCTCCTTATTTTATTACTTGTCTCTATTGTGTTTTTTCTTTAATATTCTTACATTGAGGACAATGTATGTTTTTAAGTGTGGGGGGGTCACTTTATGATTCAGCTGGATGACTGTATAATAACTCATACACTTGTGCACTTTTCTACTTTGATGCATTACTATAATTCTATGATGTGTGCACTTTTATTCCTGTCATGAGGTGAGCATGTGAACAAAATTTCAATTTATGGGTTTGTATTAGTGAAACCAATAGCCAATGATATAAATGTTTAAATTGCTAATAGCTCCTAAGAAACGTAGGAAAATCATAATTATGTGTAATTTTAATTTTTTTGCAATTTATTATCCATTTTCTAGAATCCTGAATCTATTTTGCACAACAACTTTGAGTATTTAATTTATCTTTTATTTAAAGAAAATTTATACAACTTAAAGAAATTTTTTATGATCTCAACAGGATTCTAGAACTTATTTGAATGCTGCTTGAGGCGAAATCCTAGGTTAATACTATTATTTAGGAGATGATTTAGGCATTATTGGATAGATTGAGCCTTTCAAGCCTAACCTAAGTAATAAAATAACACTAGTTCCTTTATTTTGAGCTTAATGAACTTTTCCTTCTGAAAATCATTACTGAGCCATAAGCCAAAGTTTGTATATCCTTATTTTTTTCTTTACCCTATTCACTCACTCCATGATTATTTTGATGAATATTTGTATTGTATTGCTTTATTTACAAAAAGGGTGGAAGGGTGGAGCAAGGAAAAGAAAAGAAATTTTCAAAAGAAAAAAAAAATTATATATATATATAAGAACAAATGTTGTGGGTGAAAGAAAAAGAGGACAATGATGGATTGAAGCAGGAAAAGTAGTGTGGGGAGAAAATCTTCCCAAAATTATTGGAGGAAAGCAAAGAGCTCAAGAGATCAATTTTAATCATGTGGTGCTGGGTGACTGATCCTACATTGATATCCTTTATCCCACCCTTCACCTTGGCCACATTACAAGCTAAATAAAGTCCTTTTGATCCTAAAAGTAGTTTTGACCTACATTAGTGGAGAGCAGCAGGAAAAATAAGCTTATGGAAATCCTACGAAGAGATCCATACTTGATTTCTTGAGATATATAAACTCATTTGAATGAAAGATGATTGAACTGCTCAAAACACACACACACTCAGGGCTCTAGAAAAATGAATTTTGAATTGCATTTAAATTGAATATTGCACATAGTCATTAAATTTTCTGAAATTTCTTTAAGAGCATTCAATTTTCACTATGAGGCAATATATTGGTAAGACTTTCACTTACCTTATTTATTGAATATTGTTCACATGATTTAATTTGCTTGAGGACAAGCAAAAGAGCAAGTGTGGGGGTATTTGACATGCTTTAAATTAAGCATGTATTTAGCATATTTTATGTTTCTTTTTTATTTTATTTCAATGATAAATAGATAGGTTTTAATTAAATTGTGTGTTTTATGTTTTTAGGAATAATAAAGAAGAAAAGAAGAGAAAAATAGAAGAAAATCATGAAAAATGCTGATTTCTGACCTTTCGTCACTAATGGAAGCATATCTCACTCATTTGAGCTCCGATTGAGCTGATTCCAGCGGCTATGGAAAGAAGAAACATAGAGCTACAACTTTCGTGTTCGGAACTTTGGCAAAATCCGGCGTTTTCTAGGCACCGCGGCGCTCACAATACAGCGCCGCGGCGGCCCGTCATGGATACTCGTAGCGCCGCGGCTCTGGTTCTTGGCGCCGCGGCGCCCTTGCCCCAGAACCACGAGCGCCGCGGCGCTGCATGGGAGCGCCGCGGCGCTGCATGGGAGCGCCGCGGCATCCCGTGGATGAAGTTTCGCAGCGCCGCGGCGCTGAACTTATGCGCCGCGGCGCCGCCGCTCCGGAAGTCGTGATTTTAGGTTTTTTTCGCCTGATTTGAAGCCCAGTTGATGGAGATTTGACCTAAAAACTTTCCTACTTCGACTAGGAGGGTTTAATCTATAAAGAGGAAGGAAAGTAAGCAGAGAAGATATGGATTCATTCAGCAAAGAATTCATTCAAGTTCTCAACTCTTTTCTTTACTTCTTGTTTAGTTGTCTATGGCCCTGCGCGGCTAATTTACTTTAGTTGGTTGAGGGAGATTGAAACCTCAAGGGATTTGATGTCATTGTGAGATACGAATTTGATTTCATTGCATTCAATCTTAACCGGGTATTGTTTATTCATCTGTTCTTGTTTTCTTAATATTATGCATGTGATTGCTAGGAGGCCTACTAGTATATTGTATGTGTAGCTGCTGAATTAGGTTTTGAACAAAGCTTTTATTACTTGATTCGTGAAGCAAATAGGATTAAGGATTTTGGATTATAAATCGTTAACCCTATGATGAATATCAACTAAATTGAATATAACCGATGTGCTTGTATTCGGTTAGCTCTATTAGTTTCTCTTGTTCTTCATGCGGTTAATAAGTGATGCTTTACCGATGTGCTAAAGGATTGCTCGTTAATTAGAGTATAATTAGTGCGATTGTCATTAATTTACTAGGCTTAAGGAGGAACTGGGATGGAATCCCAATGATAGATATTTGGTTTAAGATTGATAATTTTGTCAATGATCAATGCAATCCCTTGATGGTGAATATCGACCGAAACCAACGCTTTTCTCATTAATCACTTTCTCTCAATTATTTTTGCTATTGTTTACTTAATTTTAAATTGCAACTATCAATCCCCCCTTTCTGAATCACATAAGGTAATTCCAGTCTCTGTGGGATCGACCCTTACTCCCACTACTACAGGTTAGTGTTGAGGTAAGGTTTTAATTTGGGCGTGCCTGCGACAGTGCGCACCAGTAAGCAGTGTTCAGAAAATGGTTAATCAGGGAAGAACATGTTAGGATAGCTTCTATATTTTAATTTCTGGGAATATTATGTAGGGAATTCAAATAACTAGTTCACATAAGAATTATATATATATGTGTCATGAAATTGTAGGCACTGGAATTATGCAATTTGGAGTCCATATGAGGTAGATATGGTCTGATTTGTAAGCAGTGGTCAGAAAATGGTTAATTAGGGAAGAATATGTTAGGATAGCTACTGTGTTTTAATTTCTGGGAACATTCTATAGAGCGTTAAATATATAGTTAACATATGAATTATAGATATATATGTCACGGATTTGTGTCCACTAGAATCACTTAATTTGGAATTTTTATGAGAGAGATATGGACCGATTAGTAGGCAGAGGTCAGAACCTATCTAAGAAGAAATAACCTGTACCTTGAGGGAGTAATATCACCTTGCATTATTTCACTAAACGGTTCAACATAATAGTTTTAGATAATTGTTTTATCTTGAAATTGACACCAAGATCACCGACATCGGAGTTAAATTGAGGGAGTTATGCTCTAATTAGTAAGAGAAGGTTAGATAGGATGAAAACCTACATCAAGAAAATAAAGAAATAAAATTAATATTTAAAAAAAAGAAGATGAATCTTATAAATGAAAATAATAAATGACTAGTATATGCCATAGCCATTGCCATTGTATGAACTTCTTACCATCTTAAGTGTGAAATTTTGACATGGAAATATTTTATAAAGTGATATTTGAAATGGTTATGTTCATGGCATGATTACCAATTATTTATGGTAATAGTTATATTTTGATGAACATACTTGTTAATGAAAGCATATTTTTTGCTATCATTGTGAAAAGAAAATAAATGAGCACGGTCACATGGCAATCCGTGTGGTGCACCAGTAGGGGACACCCTACCAACGGTTATGATCATATTAATGAGAAAAGAAAGAGAAAGTGGGCCATGTCGAACGGAGCGACAAAAGCCCGTACTGGAGAGTAAAAAATACTCACCCTGACCGAGGTAGCTTGATGTGAGAATAAATTGATAGTCATCATATGATATTCTGAAAATAATTAATCCTGTCATACATGTCATTACTGTACGTTTCTCTTGTGCATAGATATAGTGCATTCATGTGACCAAAGGTATTTACTGTAGTTTATACAGCTGAACATGACGTGATGAGCTATATTGATAATAATTTATTGTTGAACTTACTGGGATTTAATTCTCACTATATTTCTATGTCATGTTCAGAAAATTAGTTATGCAGATTTTTTTATAGCTCTGGCTTTTAGTGCATGTTGGATCGAGTTATTCTATGATGGGCGGATCCTAAATAAAATGTTTGTGGGCGAGTTGGCACAGATCCCGGTGAAGGTGCAACCACCCGCACCCGAATCTCCAGAATTGGTCAACCAGAATAAATAAGATGTAGATATTTATGTGTTTGAAATATTGTACGTACGTTTTTATTAATGATGTGTATGTGAACTTTATATTGTATAATAGTAAATAGAAAAAAAATGGTTGTTGCAAAAGTAACTGGTGGCTTGTATGGTTCAGGACCCACATAATTGGGCTCTTCCTCCTTTTTCCTCTCCCTTATTTGCACTTCTTCTATATTTGCTTGTTTAGGCATATATTTCAATTCTTCATCGTTAACCTTCTCTTTTTCCACTAATTCAACTAACTGCTTACCGCTTTTCAAAGTGATAGCCTTGAAATGTTCTCTTGGATTCTCAAGTTAGCCAAGGAATTTGCCAAAGTTCCTGTTTGAAGAGCTGGCTTGTCATGCTATCTGAGTTTCTAGCATTTTATTATGAGTAGCAAGTGAGTCAACCTTATAGCTTTATTCATTGAGTTATTCTTGGCTCTATTCATGGCTCTAAACTCTTTAACTCAATTATTCTTGGCTCTAAACTCATCATTTTGTTTACTCTGAGTAGCAATAAAATTTTCCATCAGATCCTCCAGATTTAACTTTGGCTATGGAAAAGTATTGAATGGCCTCTAATTTTGAAATCCAGGAGGTTGCTTGAATTTATTCTAAGGAGGCCGATTCACATTAAGCTTGTATGAGAGATTTGGTTGATTCCTCTATCCTGGATTATAGGTGTTGATGTATGGATTGTTTCTCTGGTTATTATTCACAAAATTTACCTGGTCATAATCCGGAGGTGCAAGGTTTCCAAGTTGGCATTCCGTAGCCACATGGCCAACACATCCACAAATCTCACATGCAGATGGAGAGGAACCAACAACATTAATGCTCAAAATATCTAGCTTTTAAAATAATGCATCAATTTTAGAAGTTAGATGATTAAATGCATCAACTTCATACATACCTATTGGTTTTCTAGATGGCTGCCTCTCATTAGACCAGGAGTAGTGATTTTGAGCCATATCTTCAATCAACTCATAAGCCTCATCAACTGTTTTATTCATTAAGGCTCCTCCTGCTGCAACATCTACATACATACAGATGTTGTATATAAGTCCATTGTAGAATGTATGGACTATGAGCCATTTTTCTAACCCATGGTGAGGGCATAATCTGAGGAGCTCCTTAAATCTCTCCCAACTTTATACAGTGACTCCCTATTTTTTGTGTGCAAATGTGGTAATCTGATTTTGGAGATGGGCTGTCTTACTTAGTGGAAAGTACTTGGCTAGAAAGGCTTGAGAAAGTTACTGCAAAGCAATGATAGACCCTGATAGGAGGGAGTGCAACCATGCTTGGGCCTTGTCCTGTAGAGAGAATGGGAATAATCTCAGTTGGATGGCATCAAATGATACTCTATTTAACTTCAATGTATCGTAGTATTCTAGAAATACTGATAGATAGAGATTCGGGCTTTCAGAAGGGGAGTGTAACATCCTTAATTTCGTTTGTTTTATTAATAAAGATACATAAATATTTAATTAAGGAAATAAAATTTATTAGAAAATTTTTAGATATGTAAGGAAATATAATCCTTAGAAATTCTTCACCTTATGTGTATGCATAGAAAAAATTTCTAACATTAAGGGAACAAGTAAAGAGAGAAAACCTAATAGGAAAAATTAGAAATAACATACTAAAGAGAGGCAAAATTCTTTGGTAAGGAAGATAAATTTTTGTGAAGTAAGTAAATATTTTAAAATTTTAAGAAGATTGGATTAAAGTAATTTTCCTAATTCAAGAGTGAGAAATTTCTAAGTTTAACATCTCCACCCATAAATTGGGCTTTCACCTATGGACATTTTATATAGAGTTTTTCCACTTCACGTAAGTTTCTAGCAAGAAATAAAACATAGACTTGGACTAGGACCTTATCTTGTCCCATATCTTAAGAACATATTATCATAATTTTCAAAATACAAATCTCCTTTTCCTATGCATATCTTGACTAAGGAAGAGGAAGACAAGAACATGAGTAGTTTGTTTTCCAAAAATCAACCAAGTGTATCCTAATTATGATAAGGTAGACCCATGATCGTGAAAGTTAAATTATTTGATAGTCTACTTAAGCAAAACCCACCCTTATAACATTATAATTTTGTCCAAGTGAGGGAGAGGAAAAATATAAGCAAGGTAGAGTGAGGAAAGGAGAGGAAGAGAGGAAGAAAGAGGAAGGAGAAGTAGAAGACTAAGTGCTCAAGGTAGGTTTAACAATATTTCTTTTTAAAAAGTTTTGAAATTTGTAACATTTATATGGGATTTTAGTCTTATAACTTTGATGATTGGTCATGGATGTTGCTATGTCAAGTTACATATTAATCTTGCATGTGATATATGTTTGAATACTTAGGCTGGTGTAGATAGATCTGCATAGGTATGACTATGGGTGGCAAAACTTTATGCTTCTGTTTTTAAAATTCTGGGAAGAATTGGTAGAGATTTAAAAGACATTCTTAACATGAAAAATGTAGATCTATGTTTCATAGAATTTTAGCCACTGGAATCACTCAATTTGGGTCCATATAAGTTAGATATGGTCTAATTAGTAAGCGGTGGTCAAAAAATGGTTAACCAGGGAAGAATCCGTCATGTATGCTTCTATGTTTTAATTTTTGAGATAAATCAGTAGGGAAAAAAACGAAATTCTTAACATGAAAAATTTATATCTATGTTTCATGGATTTTTAGCCACTGGAATCACTCAATTTGGAGTCCATATGAGTCAGATATGGTCCGATTAGTAAGCAGTGGTCAAAAAATGGTTAATCAAGGAAAAATATGTTAGGAGAGCTACTGTCTTTTAGTTTCTGAGAACATTCTATAGGGAATTAAAATAACCGGTTAACAAAAACATTATAGATATATGTGTCATGGAATGTTAGCCATTGGAATCACTCAATTTGGAATTCTTATGTGGGAGATATGGACAGATTACTAAGTAGAGGTCAGAACCTACCCGAGAAGAAATAACCTGTAATTTGAGAAAGTAATATTACCAAGATTCCTTAATATTTAGCTAAACTATTCAACATAATAGTTTTAGATAATTGTTTTATCTTTAAATTGACACCAATATCACCTAAATCGGAGTTAATATGAGGGCTTTATGCTATAATTAGTGAGAGAAGGTCAGACAGGATGAAAACTTGCATCAGGGAATAACTCAACATAAAGCATGGCCGTGTTTCAAGGCACGGCCAGGCCATGTTCTGGGCTAAAAATGCATTTTCAACCTAAAGCATGGCTATTTTATAGTAAATGGCCAAGCCGTGTTATAAGATATGTAACATCCATAATTTCATTTCTTTTATTGATAAAGGTACATAAATATTTAATTAAGGAAATAAAATTTATTAGACAATATTTTAGATATCTAAGGAAATATAATCCTTAGAAATTCTTCACCTTATGTATATGCATAAAAAATGTTTCTAACATTAAGAGAACAAATAAAAAGGGAAAACCTAATAGGAAAAACAATTAGAAATAACATACTAAAGAGATACAAAATTCTTGGATAAGGAAGATAAATTTTTAGAAACAAGTAAAGGTCATAAAATTTCAAAAACATTGGATTAGGGTAATTTTTCCTAATTCAAGAACTATAGTTACTCAGTTTAAAATCTTTACCCATACATTGGGCTTTTACCTATGGACACTTCATATAGAGTTTTTCCACTTCACATAAGTTTCTAGCAAGCCCATTGGATAACCTAAGCAAGAAATAAAACATAGACTTGGACTAGGATATAGTAATTGGACCAATAGCCCAAAAATTATGAAAATATGACCAAGCCCTCCAAGAAAGGTAGAATTTTATCCAAAGCTAAGAAAATGGGTAGGAATAAGCCCATAATGGGTAGGAATAAGCCCAAATCCAAGAGGAAAAATAAAATAAAATAAATTAGGTAATGATATAATAATGTAATAATAATAAAGATTAGGTTACATGGCATTGAGACAAAAATTTAGCAAGTGGTATGATTCTACATTCATAATTTTGGCAAGTGGCATGATGTGATCTTAATTAAGCATGATATTAATACCTTTAAACTTACTTTTTGTTTGATTTAAGTAAAATATAATTAGGAATTAGCTTAATTTTTTGTTTTGTGTTGTAGGAACAAAGGAAGAAGAAAAGAGAAGAAAAAGATAAGAAATTCATGGAAAAATGCTACATTGCAACAATTCCAGACCTTTCACCACTTGTTTGAGCATATATCCCTCTTATGAACTCCCATCAAAGTGATTCAAGTGGCTGTGAAACGATAACACAATCCTCTACAAATTTTATGTTGAACACTTGATAAAATTCGGGATATTTCATAGCATTACAGAGCTTGCAAATCAGAATCATAGTGCAGCAGGGTGAATTCTAATCTTTGGTCACTAATTTTAGCATATCTCCTTCAATTTAGATTGGATTAAGGTGATTCCAGCTGCTATGGAAAGAAACCACATTGAGCTACAACTTTCATGTTCGGTACTTTGCAAATTTTAGAGTTTTCCAGGCGCTGCGGCGCTCGCAAGTGAGCACCACGGCGCTGCGTCATTGCAAGTTCGGAGGGCCGCGGCGCTCCTTAGCATGCCGCGGCATTTGTTGCCCAGAAGCACCGGACGCCGCGACGCATGAGCGTCAGAATTTAGAGTTCACCAGAGCTAGCCTAGGCACCGCGGCGCCCCATCAGAAGCTTTCCGGAGCGCTGCGGCGCCCGCCGCCGCACCAGTTCATTGAATTCGTGATTTTTAGGGTTTCTTGACTCCAATTGAAGCTCGATATGCTGGGATTTGACCTAGAAACACTCCTACTTCGATTAGGAGGAGGGAATCTATAAAGAGGGAGGAAAGCAAGCAGAGAATTCATCCAATTCTTCATCCATGTTCTTCAATTCTTCTTTAGATTTTCTTGTGGCCCTGTGTGGCTAGTTCTTTTTAGTTGGTTGAGGTAGATTGAAACCTCAAGGGACCTTTATGCATTGTGAGATTTAGAATTGTTTTCAATAGTTCAATCTTAACTAGGTATTTTTTATACATCTGCTTTTCTTTTCTAAATGATTTTTCATGTGATTGCTAGGAGGCCTACTAGTATATTGTATGTATAAGTCTACTACTGAATTAGGTTTTGAACAAATTTTTTATTACTTGATTCATGAAGCAAATAGGATTAAGGATTTTGGATTATAAATCATTGAACCTATGATGAATGATTAACTAAATTAGATATAACCGATGTGTTTATATTTGTTTAGCTCTATCAGTTTCTCTCGTTCTTAATGCAGTTGATAAGTTAGACTTTGCCGATGTGTTAAAGAAATTTTTATCAATTAGAGTTTAATTGGTATGATTGTTATCAATTCACTATGCTTAAGGAGGAACTGGGATAGAGTCCCAATGATAGATATTTGGTTTAAGATTGATAATTTTGTCAATGATCTATGCAATCCCTTGATGGTGAATATAGACCGAAACCAACGCTTTTCTCATTAATTACTCTTTTCACTATTTTCATTATTGTTTAATTTACTTTATTCACAATTATCAAACCCCCTTTCTTAATCACATAAGGTAATTCTAGTCTCTATAGGATCAACCCTTACTCCCACTACTACAGGTTAGTTTTGAGATAAGGTATTAATTTGGTTGTACCTGCGACAGTGCGCACCATGGCATGATAATACAAGGCTTTAGGACAAAAACATCTATATCCTACACTCATAATTTTAGCAAGTGGTATGATAATACATGGCATTAGGACAAAACATTCCTATGCCACACAAATAATATCAACCAAATAATGGAGATTCAAGGGCTAGAAATTTGCCAACTAAAAAGGAAAATCTATCATACTTGTTTAAGACAAAAGAAAATGGAAATGAATCCCTAAATCAAAGGGACCTTGTCCCATATCTTAAGAACATATTATCATAATTTTCAAAATACAAATCTCCTTTTCCTAAGCATATCTTGACTAAGGAAGAGGAAGACAAGAACATAAGTTGTTTGTTTTCCAAAAATTCAACCAAGTGTAATCTAATTGTGATAAGGTAGACCCATGATCATAAAAGGTGAATTATTTGGTGGTCTATATAAGAAAACCCACCCTTACAACATTATAATTTCGTCCAAGTGAGGGAGAGGAAAAATAGAAGCAAGGTAGAGTGAGGAAAGGAGAGGAAGAAAGGAAGAAAGAGGAAGGAGAAGTCTAGGGGACTAAGTGCTCCAGGTAAGTTTAACAATATTTCTTTTTGAAGAAAACTTTTGAAACTTATAATATTTATATGAGATTTTGATCTTAGAACTTTGATGATTGGTCATGGATGTTGCTATATCATTTTACATATTAATCTTGCATGTGATGTATGTTTGAATACTTAGGTTGGTGTAGATAGTTCTGCATGGCTATGGCTATGGGTGGCAGAATTTTAAGCTTTGGTTTTTTAATTTCTGGGAACGATCTATAACGAATTAAAATAAATGGTAAACATATGAATTATAGATATATGTGTCACGGATTTTTAGCCACT
Source organism: Gleditsia sinensis (assembly GCA_037074535.1). NCBI lineage: Eukaryota > Viridiplantae > Streptophyta > Magnoliopsida > Fabales > Fabaceae > Gleditsia > Gleditsia sinensis. Next base: position 36,017,727 of record CM073469.1, on the reverse strand, counting down.
GGAATAATTCAATTTAGAGTTCAGATGAGGTAGATATGTTCCAATTAGTAAACAAAGGTTAGAAAATGGTTAATCAGGGAAGAATATGTTAGGATAGCTTCGGTGTTTTAATTTCTGGGACAATTCTATAAGGAATTAAAATAAATTGTTAACATATGAATTATATATTTATGTGTCACGGATGTTTAGCCACTGGAATCACTTAATTTTGAATTCTTATGTGAGAGATATAGTCAGATTTGTAAGTAAAGGTTAGAACCTACCTGAGAAGAACTAATATTGAATTTAAGGGAGTAATAATACCAATATTTATTACTATTTTGATAATATGATTAACATAATAATTTTATATAATTTTCTTATCTTTCCATAGACACCAAGATCACCTCAATCGGAGTTAAAATGATGGAGTTATGATCTGATTAGTGAGCAAAGGTCACAGAACACGGCCAGGGCGTGTTCTGGGTGCTTCAAGCATGGGTTAGCCGTGTTCGGGGCTGTTTTGAGTACATTTGAAGTATTTTTAAGCATAGCCATGTCTTGGAACATGGCCAGACCGTGTTGGAAGCTGGTGAAGCCTATTTTCAACATTTTTCTACCCTAGATGAACCTCTTTAACTATAAGGTAATAGTAGAAATCAAATTGGAGGAAAATGCTCTATAAATTTGTAAGAACATGTTTTAGAAATGATATAAATAAGAAGAAATTGACTAAAGGCCAATCATAAAGAAAATGAAGAGATGAAATTAATATTTAAAAAAGAAGACGAATCTTATAAATGAAAATAAAATGATTAGTATATGCCATAGCCATTGCCATTGTATGAACTTCTTACCATCTTAAGTGTGAAATTCTGACATGGAAATATTTTTTAAAGTGATATTTGAAATGGTTATGTTCATGGCATGATTACCAATTATTTATGGTAATAGTTATATTTTGATAAACATACTTGTTATTGAAAGCATATTTTTGGCTATCATTGTGAAAAGAAAAGAAATGAGCACGGTCACATGGCAATTTGTGTGGTACACCAGTAGGGGACACCTTACCAACGGTTATGAATATGTTAATGAGAAAAGAAAGAGAAAGTGTACCATGTCAGACGAAGAGAGATAAGCCTATACCGGAGAGTAGAAAATACTCACCCTGACCGGGGTAACTTGATATGAGAATAATTTGATAGCCATCATATGATATTCTAAAAATAGTTAATCCTGTCATACATATCATTACTGTATGATTCTTATGTGCATAGATATAATGCATTCATGTGACCAAAGATATTTTCTGTAGTTTATACAGCTGAACATGACATGATGAACTATATTGATGATGATTTATTGTTGAACTTACTGGGATTTAATTCTCACTATATTTCCATATCATGTTCAGAAAATTAGTTATGCAGATTTTTCTATAGCTCTGGCTTTTAGTGCACGTTGGATCGAGTACTTTATGTTGGGCAGGTCGAGTTGGCTTAGATCCCGGTGAAGGTGCAACCACCCACACCTGTATCTCCGAAATTGATCAACCAGAATAAATAAGATGTAGATTTTTATGTGTTTGATATGTTGTACGTATGTTTTGATTAATGACATGTATGTGAACTCTGTATTGTATAAATTAAATAAATGTTATATTGAGTTAAGTTGTAATGAGGTAATAACTTCATGGTATTTTTAAAAAAAAATTGATACTTAAATGGAGTTGTTACAAGATACGTTTAGGCCGGTTTAGAAGTTGGTAAAAATTATTTTCAACATTTTGTCTACTCTAAGTGAATGTAATTAATTATTGGATATTATTATAAACCAAATTGATGAAGAATGATGTATTGAATTTGTGAGAACGTGTGTTGGAAATGATATAAGTAGGAAAAAAGTGACTAGAGGCCATGCATAAAGAAAATGAAGAGATAAAAAGAATATTTAAAAAAGAATAATAATCTTATAAATGACTAGTATATGCCATAGCCATTGCCATTGCATGAACTCCTTACCATCTTAAGTGTGTAATTTTGACATGGAAATATTTTGATGAAACATTATGGCATGTGAGTATAATGAACATACTTGTTATTGAAATTATATTTTTGGCTATTAATGTGAAAAAAAAAAAGAAATAAGCACGGTCACTTGGCAATTCGTGTGGTGCATCAGTAGGAGACGCCCTACCAACGATTATGATTATGATAATGAGAAAAGAAAAAGAAAGTGTCCCATGTCAGATAGAGCGAGAAAAGTCCATACCGAAGAGTAAAAAATACTCACCCTGACTGAGGTAGCTTGATATGAGAATAAATTGATAGTCATCATATGATATTCTAAAAATAATTATTCATGTCATCCATGTCATTATTGTATGATTTTCATGTGCATAGATAAAGCGCATTCATGTGACCTAAGGTAATTGTTGTAGCTTATATAGATGAACATGACATGATGATCTATATTGATGATGATTGTGATTTATTATTGAACCTACTGGGATTTAATTCTCACCATATTTTCATATCATGTTCAGAAAACTAGTTTTGCATATTTTCTTTGACTTTAGCTCTTAGTGTACGTTGGATCGAGTTACTCTATATTATATAGATCCCAAAAATTTATAAGGTGTCCGTGGTCGAGTTGGCTAAGATTCCGGTGAAGGTGCAACCATCCACACCCTTATTCTCGGAACTAGTCAACAAGGATGAATAAGATGTAGACATATATGTGTGTGATTTGTGTACAGATGTTGTTAATTAATGATGTGTAAACCTTAATTATGCTTGGTTAAATTAATTGAATGTTATTATGAGTTAAGTAAAGGTAATGACTTCATGGGATTTTAATATATGTATTTAAGTAAAAAAAATTGAGTTGTTACAGGGAGCTTCCAAATTGATTTTCTTGAACCATCTACAAAAGAAAAGGCTTCAGCTCAAAGTTGTTGGCCTCTACAATAGTTTTGACAATACTTAGATTCAGGCCATGAGTATCCGGGGTAGTGAAATCTTTAAGAAATTGGTTATCTCTATCTGCCATAGTAGGTGTAGCATGTTGCTACTTTCTTCTCCTTCCCCTTCGTAAGGTGCATTCAATCTCCAGGTCAAATTTAGTAAAGAATTCACAATCCCTTCACATAAAAGAGTAGCACACCTATAAAGGAAGAAAAAGTAACAAAAATCAACAAGATAGAATTATGCACAAAAACTAAAAGAAAAAGGATCTCGTCTAGCTATTTTGCAAAATATCTAATATTGAACTATTGTGTCCCCAACAACGGCACCAAAAACTTGTCGTGTGTGTTTCGCTAATTAACCACAAATGCACGGCGTAACTGTAGCTAGTTCGGCGAGTACGGGTCATATCCTATAGAGACCAAAGATTAATTACTAGAGTTCTATGAAGCAAGCTATCTAAATCAATCTAATTTGATAAAGAAAATCAAAATTAAGCAAATAAGATAATCAATTAATAAAAGCCTAGGGTTAGGGTTTACCGCACTTAAGATATTCAACAACCAATATATACCTCTAATTATAATTATCTAGGTAATTAGGGATGGTTTAGTGTCAATTAATTAATATCCTCTTTCAAGCATTACTAATTGTATCGAGATTAATCCAACTACCTAGTTTCGTGGTTCTTAGTTCAACCTAAATCCCTTAAGTTCCATGCTTACCGTGTAATTCAATTAATAGAGGTTCTTGTGCCTACCAATTGATTCAATTCCAAGAGAACCTTAAATTACGTTCATGATTAAGATATCTATAATTAACTATTAAGTTCTAGCATTAACTTTCACTTTTCAGCTCATCAGTTAATAACCTAAGACGTGATAAAACGATGATCAGGCATTCTATCAACTCGTATACATGCATAGTAGTTAATTAAATTAACCATAGAAAATCACAATTAGGGTTTCACAATTCAACTAATGCAGTATCATTATACCATAAGTGGGCTTACCAAAACCCTAGATTAAATATACTTACACATAATTAAAAGAAAACTCATAATAATCATCAATGTTCAATACAAACTAACAGAAAGGAGTAGAAGTAGAGATAGGTGTAGAGATAAAGAGATAAAACCTAAACTGAATAATTTAATGAACTAGGTATACACAACTTAAATCAAACTCAATTCTACTCTAAGAACATAAATTAAACAATAATTCTAGTAAAAACCTAATTTAATGGTGTTTCCTAAGCCTAAACTGAGTTTAAAAATATCTATGTATATGTTTCTCCATGCTTCCCTATGTATTTATAGCGCTTTGGCTACTTAAAACCCTAGAAATTGCAGATTGTATAGACACGAAGCACAATCATGTTGCAGGACCCAACTTGGCCATGCTTTGGGCTGGATTCTGAGAATTCACTCTATGTTTTGTACAGAACACGGCCTGGTCGTGTGTGATGTTGCCAAGCTCAATTCTATCCAATTTCTTCTGGGTTTCCCCATTACTTCTTCCTTAACTTGTTCCTAGTCCATTTAACTCTTCGCATGAATGTTTTCCCTTGATTCTTGACCTCTTTTGCTCACCAACAAATAGAAAACAAACCAAAGCAGTATCCAGAGCAAGCAAAACAAAATAGAACAAAAGAAAGAAAATAATCACAAGTTCACTATAAATTAGGGGATAAAATATAACTATTAAACACTCAATTTTCCCCTTTATAACAGATTTTTGGAAAAATCATAGCATAGGGTGTCTATAAGTGGCATTTCAAATTTTCAGCAACGGGGTGCCACGACACTCCCTTTCCATTGCAAAAAAAAGTGTTATTTTAAGCCCTGTTTTATCTCAATTGAAGCCTAAAATCCTGAGAACTGATCAAGAATCAATTTTACATCATTTAGAACTCTTCCAACCTATAAATAAGATGGAAAATAAGCATGGAAAGATCATCCAATCATCCAATTATCAATTTATCAATCATATTCAATTCTTCTCTAAAATTTCTTATGGCCCTGTGGAGTCAATTTACTTTTAGTTAGTGGAAGAAGATTGAAACCTCAAGGAATCTTTATGCATTGTGAGTTTTAGATTTGATTTTATTAGTTCAATCTTATTTGAGTATTGATTATTCATCTATTCTTCTCTTTTCAATAATTATTCATATAATTGCTAAGGAGGCCTATTAGTATATTATTTATTTTAATATACTACTGGATTATATTTTGAACAAAGTTTTCATTATTATGATTCAAGAGGCAAATAGGATCAATGATTATGGATTATAAATTATAGAACCTATGGTGAATAATCGACTAAATTAGATATAACCGATGTGTCTATATTCATTTAGCTTTGTCAATTTTTCTAGTTCTTCATGCGATTAGAAGGTTAGAATTTACCGATGTGCTAAAGGATTTCTTAATAAGTAGGTTTAATTGAGGTGATTGTCATCAATTACTAGACTTAAGGAGGAAAAGGGTTAGAATCCCAATGATAGATATTCAAATTAAGATTGATTATGTTGTTAATGATAATGTAATTCCATGACGGTGGATATCAATTGAAACCAGCATCTCTATTATTAATCACTGCCTTTTTAATTACTTTCATTCTCTTTTATTTTGTTTTACTTTTATTTATCAAACCCCTTTTAGAATCACAAAAGGTAATACCAATCTTTGTGGGATTGACCCTTACTCCTACGACTACAGGTTAGTTGAGAGGTAAGGTATTAAATTTGGTGTACTTGCAATAGTTCGCACCAAAGGTCTTACCTATAAAAGGGTTTATGAGGTTTGAAAGAATAGAAAGCTAAGCCCTCAGTATACAAGCCCATTTGAGATTTTGGATAAGGTTGGCCTAGTGGCATATTGATTGGCCTAGCGGCTATTTTGGATAGATAGGTGAATAATTTATGATCAAAGGAGATCCTTATAGTAAAAGTGATATGGCATAACCATACGATAGAAGAAGTCACATGGGAAGTAGAAATTGACATGCAAATGAAATACCTACATCTATTAAAATGATAAGGTTAAGAATTACGGTTTATGTTATTAAAATTTAGGGACCGTATTTCTTAAGGGAGAAGAATGTTATAACATTAAGCATTGTTGCTTAAGTTTTGTTGTTCATTTAATGTTTCAAAGAACATTGGTGATGAACTTCTTGGAATGGTTGTTTTAGGTATATGTATGTGAAATTTAGGTTGAATTAGAGGCCAAAACATGAAGAAGCTCTAGCAAGGTCATTGTTACGACACTAGCTCTCACTACCACGACGCTATTTACCATAGAAATTAATTTTGGAAATAAAAAAGGATAGAGTCATACTGCCAGCCATTTAGTGTCATGCTAGTAAAAATGCAAGATATAGGTGCAAAAAACCCTAGAGGTACAGTACCGCAATGCCAAGTCCTTACTATCATGGTGCCACAGATAGAAACTTGGAACCTCAAAAATACCCTCCATGTTTTTTTAAAATTCTTTTGTGCTTTCCCTCTTCAAAAGCCTTTCTCTTCCTCATCAATTTTTGTTGTCTCTACAAGAACCTTTTCCTTTTCATTAAGATATCTTGCCCTCTAGAGCTCCAATTGGAATACTAAATGTATTATTGGACTCATGGCAAAAAGTACTTCAATTTGCACTGAATAATTTCATCAAACAACCATTAGAATCTCATTGGAAAAATTAAAGAAAAATTGTAAGGAGGTAAGTTTCAAATAATCATGCTTGGAGACCTTATAATGGTAAAATAATATCATGGATAATCTTAGAAATGTCTAAAACACAAGTATTAAAAGTTTCATTGACATAGAATAACTTTACAACCAATGTGAATAATGTTTCCAACCAGTGTAAATAATGATTTCATGGTTGTGCATGGAATTATATCCCATGAATTTGTTTTTAATGTTTTTTAAACCTCCTAAGATCACCATTGAAGCCTACTTGGCCATTTGGATGTTTAAAGTTATAAAAAGGGGTTTACCTACCTTCAACCATTAAAGTTGTGAGTAGATAATACTTACTATAGCTTTATTTTAAATTTATCTCTTTAATTGTATTGAATCATCTATTTTTCCTACCATTAAATTTGATTTTAAACCTTTCTACCTTTTAACTTTTAATCTATTGCTTATTTATTTCTTTCCTATTGGAATACCTAGTTAGGAAGGATGAGCTTTCTATGTATAACACCTTCATTAGCATTGTTTAAATTGGAAAAATGAGAATCTTCTAATTCACATTGTCTTATGACTATATTGGTATAGATAAAACTAATTGATATGATATTGAAGAAGGAGCCTTATAAAGGGCCTACTATTAGAAATGGCTTTGCATATATTAATTAGATTGATGAGCTTTGTTTGCTTAATAGAGGAATTATTCCTATGAAGTTTCCTTTGTATCTCTTTGTATATTTCAAATATGTTTCTATTTATTGTTTTTCATCAGAGGAATGTTATTCAGAAACACTGTAAGCTAGTAGTAGTGAGTGCTGGCCTTAGTGCATCTTGAACATGAAATTATAGGCTTTTGCTAAACAAGTATTACAAGATTTTGCCTAACAAGAACTACAGCCTTCTACCTGATAAGTATTACAAGTTTTAGCTACATGATATTACAGGATTTTTGCCTAACGATATATAAGTTTTTGCATGATGACATGTAGGTTTTGCTTGATAGATGGTGATTTCCCTCCATCGCTATGTGCTTAAATATGATTATAATGTAGAGTCCTTGTGTATAAAACTATTTTCAAATAAATAATTGATTTATATGTGATTTTTAAATTATTTTCTTATGTGCTTATACAATTTCTTCAAAATGACTTGAAATGATTTCTTTTATGAAATTTAAGTTCTTATTATTTTAGAGGTTTTGATGAGCTATTTTATGACCATGCATACAATGCTCTTATTTACCTCATTTTTTCTTTGAACTTTATTTATGAAAAATTAATGCCCTACTAGTCATGTTTCTACCATAGCATGAATTATCCACTCATTAAGTTTCATAATCAATCATCTATATGTTCACATTTTTAGATAGAAACAAAGTCTAATCTAACTTCATCTGTTCAATAAGCTAAAGTAGTTTGTTGGTGAGCCTGAATTTGACTCTAAGGATTCTTTGTTTTGGTTGTTTATTGTTAATAATTTGTATTCTATAGCAATTTTATGAACTATAGATAGGATCTCTACTTTCATGTGTATTCTAGTTTTATGTAATAACTATGGTTTTGTTTGGATAAAAAGAATTTCCTTAAGATTGTGGCTTTCAACTAATTGTGAATATGATGAATATATTTAATGTATCTTCATGCATGTTATGTGATTGTGAGTTTATCTAATATTTTGGCTTGATTTTGGGGACTTGTGGGACATGACAACCCATTATTTGTGTTGGTTACATACTCCTTTAATTGGGGTTATGATAGAGACCCCAACATATGCTATGAATATGGCAAACTTGATCACATGAAATGGAAGTTCAAAAAGTTTCTAAAAAGGAAAGAATCATTTGACAAAAGAAGAGGAGATGAAAAGGATATATGGCCACTTGGGTAGATAATGACATTGAGTCTCATGATGATGACGAAGAAAATCTCTACTTAATGGCAAAAGACGAGGTAAGTAGTTTAAAACCATTTTATGATGAATTGCAAGATGCCTTTGAGGAATTGCATGATGAGTATCTCATTATTGCAAAAATACTTACCATATTGAAAAGTAAATGTTATTCTTTTAAAAAGAAAGCTTCTAATTTGGAAAATGAAAATGAAACTTTGAAATAAAGGAATTCAGTCTTAAAGCTAGAAATTACTTCTCTAGAAAAAAATGAATATGTCTCTCTTTCTTGTGCAAATTATAAGAAACTTAAGAAAGACGAAGTAGACTTAAATAATGTGCTTGCTATGTTCACTAAAGGAAGAGATAATCGAAACATGTTACTTGGTAACCAAAGATATGTGTTTGATAAAGCTAATATAGGTTATAAACCAAAATCTAGAGAAAAATACTATAAGAATTTCTTTGTGCATACTGCTATGACAAATAATAAAATATAACTAGTTCTTATTGCTTTAAAAAGGGTCATAGTGAAAACTTGTGTTTAATCAGAGTGATCTTGTGTATGGGAACAAAATGAAATAAGTACCTAAAGGTACTATTGATGCTTTTAACCTTTAAAGTCCTAAAAAAACTTGGGTACCTGTGAGAAAGAGATAATAAATTTTGTAGGTAGGACTTAGACATTAATTTCTTATCTTAGCCCAAGTGTCTAAGAATTTATTGCCATTTGTTGTTTAGAAACCTCTTAAAGCAAGAGAAATAAGTGAGATCCTTCCATCTTCACTATTTTTAAATTATGATTGTTTCCCATTGATGTGCTAGTATATTCTAAAAGTTTTTTTAACTTAGGCTTTGGAGTAGCTTTAAATTTTATTTTTCTGGTCCCCTTACTATTTAATATACTTACTATTAAGCATCTTAACTACTTTCATGCTCCAAGAGTTGAAAGGGTTCAAGAAGAAGAGTTTTGAAGAGTTTAGATAAGTCATCAAGAGAAAAATAGAGATACATATGCTTCTACTAAGCCTATTGAATGCCCAATGAAGAAGTTTAAGGAAAAGCAGTAACTAATAGATGCCTAACGAAGTGTTTGGATGCCTGTTAGTTAGGAAAAGAAGGATTAAGGGAAACATAGAGAGTTGTAAATGCATGTAAGAACGCTTAGATGCATATTAGCTAGTACTTTTAAAGTAAGGAGAGTAAAAGAAAAGGTGATAGATGCCTACTCTATTTTATAAACACCTAAAGAACCCCTTAGAAGATTTTTCTGTTAAAAATAAAAGACAACAGGCACCCAATGAAATCTATAAGTACCTATAAGTTTGAAAAAGATCTTAAATTGCTAAAAGTCCTTCATTTCATTCTTGAAAAACCGAGTTCTCTCTTTTAAATTCTCTTAACCTCCTGTATTTCCTACAAACTTCTTTGAAAAATCATTTCATAACTCAATGAAAAACAAAACTTATATTCAATTGAGTTCTTTTATCATAATTTGAAGCTACATTCTTTAGATCACTTTCGACATTATTGAGTTTGTAACATCCCGTAATTTTTATTTTTAAATAATAATGTTTTGCTATAAACAAATATATTTTTATTTATTTAAAAAAGATTATGTTCTACTAAAAGCAAGTATATTTTTAATTAAAGTAATTATTGTTTTGCTTGAAATAATTATATTGGCCTTTAATAAATTTTTATTGTATTTTTAGAAATATTCTTTCTTTTATTATGTATAAAAATATTTATTTTTTGATTTGTTTTATTAATATTTTTATCAAGAAAAGTCATGATTTAAGAGTTTAACTAAATGTTTATGAGAATGTAAAATTTTAGAAATTTTTGGGATGTTTTAAGATGAAAAACAGTATTTATATGGATAAATATAAAATAAAATTCTATTATTCAATTATTAAATAATAATAATTATTAATATTATAAAATAAATAAAAAAAGGGAAAGGAGTACAGAAGGGAGACGAAAACTGAGAGAAATCAGCAGAAATGAATAGTGATGAATAGTATCCTTCAACTTTCTCTCTAGATCTGGAGTGCCTATTGGCTTCCGATCTCAAAACTGAGGGTACCACTGAATTTAGGACACAGAATACTATGGTTTTGACCGATTAATTTTTGAAATCAGCCATTGAATCATTGTAGATCTGAAGTAAAAAATCTCAGAAAAAGGTAAACTATAAAACTCTTACTTAGAGATCTCCAATTGAAAATTTGACACTGTAGATAGATTCAAGAGCTAGATAAACCTTAGGATATGAAATTTTTTAGCTATCTGACAACTTTTTATTCTTGTTAAATAGAGTTTACCAGCGATAAATAGTGTTTTTCGGCTGTGGATAGTGACCAAACTCCCAGAGTCATTTCTTAAGTTTTTGGACCCTCTGAACACATTTTTGAGGTCTAATTGGTCAAATTCGAATTGGAAAAGTACACTTTGGTTTTGTCCAATCTGGATCCCTTACCCTGTGAGTTGATAATTCTTTATATGACTTGCCATATACTCTTCTTGATCTTTAAACATGTATTTGATTATATTTATAAGATATTTACACTTTTATATGTTTTTGAAATGCATTAAAATTATCTAATTGCTTACAATTTTGATTATAGTTCAAGAAGAGTATAGTTTTGAGAAATGGCTTTTTGAACTCATGGTATATCTGATTTCACATATATTTCTCATTAAATGGTGAAATGAATATTTATGCACGTGATATTGATTTATAAAGCTATATGATTGCCTCGAGAAATGGCATCCATATGTGATTCTAAATTTATTTATCATTATTTGGCAAAGTAAATATTATGTGCATGAGGTATTGATTTGTAAAACTATAAAGTTACTAATTATGATTGAATGTCAAGCGTAAAGCTGATGGCGAGTTGCTTGATAATTTTACATGTATTTATATGTATGGATGAATATCGATGGGTTGTATGGCTTATGACAGTACCGAATAGGGGACGCCCTATTAGCCTGAGTGAGCCGGGGGAGGGCCGCTCCAACTGAGTGACAGTGGTAATGTAGGGGGCCAGGAGGGTGATGTACTCATATTTCCTGATCACTTATTATGACTGTAGTCGATCAGTCAATATGCGTATAGCAAATGAGTTATGTTTTCATTGCATTGACCAGATCGCCATGTGAGGCAAGTCATTTTAAAAGTTATAACTTTATCTCAAAGGCTTATTATTTTACTATAGCTTATACAGCTAAGCATAACAACATTTGTTTAATGATCATATCGTGTTGTATATGGTTTTGGATATCTGAATATCCTTTGAATTGAGAATATTTGAAATACGGGTCCCATATGAATATACTTTCTGAACTATATTTACTTTGTGACAAATTTTAAAATATAAGTACATCCATATGCTGACCTAAGAGGTCATAGGAGAAATTATTTACTCCCTGAGTTGTCAAACTCACTTCACAATATTTCCACATTTTTCATATGAGAATACAAAGTCTGATCCTGCAGATAGGTGACCAGTTAGGTGACATATTCTTTGGGTGAGTCTACATTGCTTCTAAGGCTCACAGTTTTTGAATTATAATGTGTTTGTATTCTAGAGTGCTTTCAACGCTATAGGCAGGATCCCCGTTTCTGCTGTACATTGATGTTTATAAACTTAGTCTGTATATTGTGTATACATGAGAGAAATGACAAAGAATTGAATTGTGCATCTTTATGGAGATTATCTGATTGCGAGGAATAAAAAAATTTATTTTATGTAACGTAAATTGGGGGCGTTACAAGTTGGTATCAGAGGATTAGGTTTCCCTGTAGCTATCAGAGCAAAGAATTCTATAGTAGAACTTTGAGTATGGGTATGTAATTGTAACAACTTTTTTTTTTTTTTTTTTTACAATATTGAGTTCACATAGACGTCATTAATCAAAACGTACATGCAAAATATCAAACACATAGATATTTACATCTTGTTTATTTTGGTTGACCAATTCCGGAGATATAGTTGCGGGTAGTTGCAACTTCACCGGGATCTGAGCCAACTCGACCACAAACATCTTATTTGATTCTGAGATCTGCCCAACAAAAAGTAACTTGATCCAATGTGCACTAAAAGCCAGAGCCATAGAAAAAGCTGCATAACTAATTTTCTGAACATTATAAGGAAATATAGTGAGAATTAAATCCTAGTAAGTTCAATAATAAATCATCATCAATATAGTTCATCACGTCATGTTCAGCTGTATAAACTATAGAAAATATCTTTGGTCACATGAATGTATTATATCTATGCACATAAGAATCATACAGTAATAACATGTATGACAGGATTAACTATTTTTAGAATATCATATGATGGCCATTAACTTATTCCCATTTCAAGCTACCCCAGTCAGGGTGAGTATCCTCTACTCTCTGGTATAGGCTTTTCTCGCTCCGTCCGACATGGCCCACTTTCTCTTTCTTTTCTCATTATCATGATCATAACCGTTGGTAGGGCGTCCCCTACTGGTGCACCACACAGATTGCCATGTGACCGTGCTCATTTCTTTTCTTTTCACAATGATAGACAAAAATATGCTTTCAATAACAAGTATGTTCATCAAAATATAACTATTACCATAAATCACTGGTAATCATGCCATGAACATAACCATTTCAAATATCACTTTATAAAAAATTTCTATGTCAGAATTTCACACTTAAGATGGTAAGAAGTTCATACAATGGCAATGGTTATGGCATATACTAGTCATTTATTATTTTCATTTACAAGATTCGTCTTCTTTTTTAAAAATTAATTTCATCTCTTCATTTTCTTTATGCTTGTCCTTTATTCAATTTCTTCTTATTTATATCATTTCTAACACATGTTCTTATAAATTTATAGAGCATTTTCCTACAATTTGATTTCTACTATTACCCTATAGTTAAAGAGGTTCATCTAGGGTAGAAAAATGATGAAAATAGGATTAACCAGCTTCCAACACAGTCTAGTCAAGTTTTAAGACACGGCCATGCTTTAAAAATACTTCAAATGTACTCAAAAACAGCCATGAACACGGCTAACCCGTGCTTGAAGCACCTAGAACATGGCCTGCCCGTGTTCGGTGACCTTGGTTCACTAATCAAAGCATAACGCCCTCATTTTAACTCCGATTGTGGTGATCTTGGTGTCTATGGAAAGTTAAGACAATTATCTAAAACTATTAGGTAAATCATATTAGCAAAATAGTAATAACTCTTAGTGTTATTACTCCCTTAAATTCAATAATATTTTTTCTTGGGTAGGTTCTAACCGTTACTTACTAATCTGACTATATCTCCCACATACAAATTCCAAATTAAGTGATTTTAGTGGCTACGAATCCGTGACACAAAAATACATAATTCATATGTTAACCATTTATTTTAATTCCTTATATAATTTTCCCAGAAGTTAAAACACCAAAGCTATCCTAACATATTCTTCCCTGATTAACCATTTTCTAATCTTTGTTTAGTAATAAGAACATATCTACCTCATATGAACTCTAAATTGAAAGATTCCAGTGGCTGAAAATCCGTGACACATATATCTATAATTCATATGTTAACCATTTATTTTAATTCCATACATATAATTCCCAGAAATTAAAATACAAAAGCTATCCTAACATATTCTTCCCTGATGAACCATTTTCTGACATTTGACTACTAATCGGCTCATATCTCCCTCATATAGACTCCAAATTGAATGATTCTGGTGGATAAAATCCGTGACATACATAGCTATAATTCTTATGTTAACCATTTATTCTAATTCTATACAGATAATTCTCAGAAATTAAAATGTAGAAGCTTAAAATTTTTCCACCCATAGCCATACCTATGCAGAACTTTCTATACCAGCCTAAGTATTCAAACATACATCACATGCAAGATCAATATGTAACATGATATAGCAACATCCATGACCAATCATCAAAGTTTTAAGATCAAAATCTCATATAAATATTATAAGTTTCAAAAGTTTTCTTCAAAAAGAAATATTGTTAAACTTACCTGGAGCACTTAGTCCCCTAGACATCTCCTTCCTCTCTCTTCCTTTCTTCCTCTCCTTTCCTCACTCTACCTTGCTTCTATTTTTCCTCTCCCTCACTTGGACGAAATTCTAATGTTGTAAGGGTGGGTTTTCTTATATAGACCACCAAATAATTCACCTTTGATGATCATGGGTCTACCTTATCACAATTAGGATACACTTTGTTGAATTTTTGGAAAACAAACAACTTATGTTCTTGTCTTCCTCTTCCTTAGTCAAGATATGCATAGGAAAAAGAGATTTGTATTTTGAAAATTATGATGATATGTTCTTAAGATAAGGGACAAGGTCCCTTTGATTTAGGGATTCATTTCCATTTTCTTTTGTCTTAAACAAGTATGATAGGTTTTCCTTTTTAGGTGGCAAATTTCTAGCCCTTGAATCTCCATTATTTGGTTGATATTATTTGTGTGGGATAGAAATGTTTTGTCCTAATGCCATGTATTATCATACCACTTGCTAGAATTATGAGTGTAGGATATAGATGTTTTTGTCCTAAAGCCTTGTATTATCATGCCACTTGCCAAATTATTAATGTAGAATCACACCACTTGCTAAATTTTTGTCTTAATGCCATGTAACCTAATCTTTATTATTATTACATTATTATATCATCACCTAATTTTTTTTATTTTATTTTTCCTCTTGGATTTGGGCTTATTCCTACAAATTATGGGCTTATTCCTACCCATTTTCTTTGCTTTGGATAAAATTCTACCTTTCTTGGAGGGCTTAGTCACATTTTCATAATTTTTGGACTATTGTTCCAATTACTATATCCTAGTCCAAGTCTATGTTTTATTTCTTGCTTAGGTTATCCAATGGGCTTGCTAGAAACTTATTTGAAGTGGAAAAACTCTATATGAAGTGTCCATAGGTAAAAGCCCAATTTATGGGTGGAGATACTAAACTTAGTAACTTTTACTCTTAAATTAGGAAAAATTACCCTAATCTAATCTTCTTGAAATTTTAAGACCTTTAATTCACAAAAATTTATCTTCCTTACCTAAGAATTTCACATTTCTTTAGCATGTTTATTTCTAATATTTCCTCTTAGGTTTTCTTTCTTTACCTATTCCCTTAATATTAGAACATTTCTATGCATATATGTAAGGTGAATAATTTATAAAGAAAATATTTAAAAATTACGGGATGTTACATTCTTCCCCCCTTAAGAAATTCGGTCCCCGAATTTCAGTCATCCTACCACATGTAGGTATTGAAATTAAGGTATTATTCAGAGTTACCAACCTTATTACCTAAATAATTAGGGATATCTTTTTTTTGTATAACATCTTTACTTTTTAATATGTTTATTCACTTGAGTGATTTTGCCATATAACTTAACCATAACGATTTCTTTCACTCATAAGTTCTTCAATTTATATCCTCTAGCTCGCATGGATATATATATGGGTCGATATTAGAAAACACACATATAAAGGAACATATTCACCTTCATATTGGGTAACTATCTTTTCTTATTCCAAACTTCTACCAAGTCATTTTTTTTGTTTTTATATATCAACATCATCCCCTGAATATCATCATCTTAATCTATCATCTATTTTTTTTTCCTCAAATCCTTTAATTAATATGTTAAACATACATAGCAATAAATCCTTCAAACCTTTAATAACATTTATGTACCATTGACACATGTCTAATAATTCCAACTTACCTCATCACAGTAATTCTATACAAGCTTATTAACACCATTAAACTCATTGTCAAAAATTTCAGTTATTTCTTCTATCATATCCAAAAGCACATCATTCTAGCTTATGTCAATCCCATTTAATTCACCCAATCATTTCGAGAAGATTTTTCCTAACAATTACTCATACATGAATTCTCAATTCCAACATAATTCACATCCTAAATACTAGACTCAATTTAGCATGATATATTCCTTTAACACAAATATCTTGATCACTTACATTATTTTCGGACATGGTTCTCAGAATATTCTCTATATTTCCAAATAGACTAACATAAATCCTACTTCCTATATTTTATTCCTCAAGAACTTCAACACCACTAATTCTCTTGATTACATTTGTCAAAACACCATAAGACCATCATCCATCCATTCCTTACAAACTTTTTATTTCTTTAACCTACTAACCTCTTGGACACCAAAATAACTGAGTTTCAGAGCAAATAAGTTAACTTTTCTTGTAATGAGGGAAAAAAACTTTGCATTTAATGTCAAACATTTATGTAGGACAATGTAACAGAAAATGTGGAATTCATAATAGAGCATGGTGCCAAAATAGGAAGTTAAAAATTTGGACGAAGCATTGAAATAAAATTAAAATCGTTGGCCGTAATTCTTGAAAACATGTAAACAAAATCTAGTCATTATTTCATTAAAAATCGGTGGCCACAAATTTTGAATATATGTGTAAAAATCTACTTTAAATCTGTTGGTATTTGGTAAAAAGATAGCACATGGAAAAAGAAATATTTCTGAGCTTATAAAAGTCTGTGAAAATCAAAGAATACGTAGTTAACTGGTAGGATGCAGTTGATTGCTTCAAAATAGATGTCATCAATCAACTGTAAGATAACCAGTCCAAATTAAAATTTCTCAGAATAGCTAGTCGATTTCATAATACCGATAGTCTACTGGCAAAAACATTGAGAAAACAAGAAAAATGTCCCTCTTCACTAATTATTTGGTTTGCATTTTTTTTTACAATGACGCCTATCATCTACAACTTCCCTACATGCCTCAAGACATCACTCCTTCATCAAGGACAACAAGAAAAAGAAAATTTCCTGGTGATATCCTAACCTTATTCTCTTTATGTGCTTAATATGGGTCATAGTCATAACTACTGTATATATACATGCTTGCTGTCATTTTTGAAATTTTTTTACCTTTAATTTAGTTGATATCCACCAATCACTCACATAGTTGTTCTAATAATACCCGGCCTATTCGCATAGCTATTATAAATATGTCCTTCTTTGAGTTCTATAAATACTTACATTAGTATCTTTGTCTATACTCAAAGTTAAGGTAATAGAAATTATGGAGGGAACCGCATTCCATCAGTTTCGAAATATTTGTGTCTTTTGTGGTTCCAGTCCTGGAAAAGATGGGGAGTATGTTAAAGCAGCACAAAATCTGGGTATGGTGCTGGCTAGAAGAAGAATTCATTTAGTGTATGGTAGAGGTAACCGTGGGTTAATGGGGTGTGTGGCTACAGCTGCACATGTAGGAGGATGCCAAGTTCTATTATTCCTACAGCTCTAGCTGCATCCAGCATTATAGGGAAAACAATTAGGGAAGAATATAGAGTAACTTCCATGCATGAACGCATGGCTAGAATGATGAGCAATGCTGACGCCTTCATTACCTTACCAGGTGGTTTTGGTACTTTAGAGAAGATTTTCTAAATAGTCTCTTAGGCACAACTGAATATGCATCACAAACTGATAGGTTTGTTAAATGTTAATCACTTCTTTGATGGTCTGTTATCTTTTCTAGATCAAGCTATGGAACAGAGGTTTATCCTACACTCAGCACGACGAATTCTCATCTCGGCTTCAAATGCTAAAGAGTTGATTGATGCTTTACAAGCCTATGTTCATGTACCTGATCCAACTATGACTCAAATAGAATGGACGGCAGATAACCGCAGGAAGCGTAAATTGGATTTGGATCTTCATCTTTAAATGTAGTAAAACGTAGCTATTATTATACTACTTTTACTTTCTTAGAGTCTACTTTGATACCATATTTACCAACCATACTCCTTTAGAGTTGGTAAAACTATCTTTGAATGTTGCTTATGATCCTCTGAACTTTTGAAATATTCTAGTATATCATCAATATATATAATAACAAATTGATCCAAGGATGACCTAATTATTATTCATTAAATCTATGAATGTAGCTAAAATATTTGTCAATTTAAATGCATCACCAAGAACTCATAATGCCCATAATAAGTCCTACATCCTCTTCTCTTATCCTTAATTAATGTTACTCATATTCCAAATCTATTTGTGGAAAAATATTGAACACCTTATAACTGGTCAAACAGGTAATCTATACGAGCTAATGGGTTTCTATTCTACATTGTCACCTTATTCAACTGTCTATAATCTATGCATAGTCATAGTGATCCATCTTTCTTTTTCATAGATAGAACTAGAGCACTCCGAATAAAAGTACTGGGGTATTTAAATACCTTGTCTAACAAGTCTTGTAACTATTTTTTTTTTAAATTTGATCGATATCATTCTATATAGGGATATAGATTCCAGTTGGGTTCTAAGGAGTAAATCAATATCAAATTCTCGAATTGCTGTGGCAAGGTTGTGCAAGATTTCCTCCGCATTGTTTGTCAGATTCCGCCTTGGTGGTGCCATTTCCTACTGTGGGAAAAAATAAATTTATGCTACTATTGAGGTGATCAAGCCCAATAGTTAGTTTCAAAAAAATATTTAACAGTAGTCATAACACCACCTCGTCATATAGATAAGAAACACTAGTAATTTCTTACCTATATGAATCACTGATCCCCTACACAGCAAAACCACAACATACTCAAGACACTATAAGATCGATTCAGATAACCATCCACCCATTGGCCATTTAGGATCGACCTGCTCTGATACCAATTATGTAACAACTTTTTTTTTTTTTTACAATATTGAGTTCACATACACGTCATTAATCAAAACGTACATGCAAAATATCAAACACATAGATATTTACATCTTGTTTATTTTGGTTGGCCAATTCTGGAGATACAAGTGCGGGTGGTTGCACCTTCACTGGGATCTGAGCCAACTCGACCACAAACATCTTATTTGATTCTGAGATCTGCCCAACAAAAAGTAACTTGATCCAATGTGCACTAAAAGCCAGAGCCATAGAAAAAGCTGCATAACTAATTTTCTGAACATTATAAGGAAATATAGTGAGAATTAAATCCTAGTAAGTTCAATAATAAATCATCATCAATATAGTTCATCACGTCATGTTCAGCTGTATAAACTATAGAAAATATCTTTGGTCACATGAATGTATTATATCTATGCACATAAGAATCATACAGTAATAACATGTATGACAGGATTAACTATTTTTAGAATATCATATGATGGCCATTAACTTATTCCCATTTCAAGCTACCCCAGTCAGGGTGAGTATCCTCTACTCTCTGGTATAGGCTTTTCTCGCTCCGTCCGACATGGCCCACTTTCTCTTTCTTTTCTCATTATCATGATCATAACCGTTGGTAGGGCGTCCCCTACTGGTGCACCACACGAATTGCCATGTGACCGTGCTCATTTCTTTTCTTTTCACAATGATAGCCAAAAATATGCTTTCAATAACAAGTATGTTCATCAAAATATAACTATTACGATAAATCATTGGTAATCATGCCATGAACATAACCATTTCAAATATCACTTTATAAAAAATTTCCATGTCAGAATTTCACACTTAAGATGGTAAGAAGTTCATACAATGGCAATGGTTATGGCATATACTAGTCATTTATTATTTTTATTTATAAGATTCGTCTTCTTTTTGAAATATTAATTTCATCTCTTCATTTTCTTTATGCTTGTCCTTTATTCAATTTCTTCTTATTTATATCATTTCTAACACAGGTTCTTACAAATTTATAAAGCATTTTCCTCCAATTTGATTTTTACTATTACCCTATAGTTAAATAGGTTCATCTATGGTAGAAAAACGATGAAACAAGGATTAACCAGCTTCCAACACGGTCTGGCCATGTTTCAGGACACATCCATGCTTTAAAAATACTTCAAATGTACTCAAAAATAGACCCGAACACGGCTAACCCGTGCTTGAAGCACCCAGAACACGGCCTGGCCGTGTTCTATGACCTTGGTTCACTAACCAGAGCATAACGCCCTCATTTTAACTTCGATTAAGGTGATCTTGGTGTCTATGGAAAGCTCCGACAATTATCTAAAACTATTATCTTAATCATATCTGCAAAATAGTAATAACTCTTGGTGTTATTACTCCCTTAAATTCAATAATAGTTTTTCTTGGGTAGGTTCTAACCTTTACTGAGTAATATGACTATATCTCCCACATAAGAATTCCAAATTACGTGATTATAGTGGCTATGAATCCGTGACACAAAAATACATAATTCATATGTTAACCATTTATTTTAATTCCTTATAGAATTTTCCCAGAAGTTAAAACACCGAAGCTATCCTAACATATTCTTCCCTAATTAACCATTTTCTGACCTTTGTTTAGTAATCGGAACATATCTACCTCATATGAACTCTAACTTGAATGATTCCAGTGGCTACAAATCTGTTACACATATATCTATAATTCATGTGTTAACCATTTATTTTAATTCTATAAATATAAATTCCAGAAATTAAATTACAGAACCTATCCTAACATATTCTTCCCTGATGAACCATTTTCTGACCTTTGACTACTAATTGGCTCATATCTCCCTCATATGGACTCCAAATTGAATGATTCTAGTGGCTAAAAATCCGTGACATACATAGCTATAATTCTTATGTTAACCATTTATTTTAATTCTATACAGATAATTCTCAGAAATTAAAATGTAGAAGCTTAAAATTTTTCCACCCATAGCCATACCTATGCAGAACTTTCTATACCAGCCTAAGTATTCAAACATACATCACATGCAAGATCAATATGTAACATGATATAGCAACATCCATGACCAATCATCAAAGTTTTAAGATCAAAATCTCATATAAATATTATAAGTTTCAAAAGTTTTCTTCAAAAAGAAATATTGTTAAACTTACCTGGAGCACTTAGTCCCCTAGACATCTCCTTCCTCTCTCTTCCTTTCTTCCTCTCCTTTCCTCACTCTACCTTGCTTCTATTTTTCCTCTCCCTCACTTGGACGAAATTCTAATGTTGTAAGGGTGGGTTTTCTTATATAGACCACCAAATAATTCACCTTTGATGATCATGGGTCTACCTTATCACAATTAGGATACACTTTGTTGAATTTTTGGAAAACAAACAACTTATGTTCTTGTCTTCCTCTTCCTTAGTCAAGATATGCATAGGAAAAAGAGATTTGTATTTTGAAAATTATGATGATATGTTCTTAAGATAAGGGACAAGGTCCCTTTGATTTAGGGATTCATTTCCATTTTCTTTTGTCTTAAACAAGTATGATAGGTTTTCCTTTTTAGGTGGCAAATTTCTAGCCCTTGAATCTCCATTATTTGGTTGATATTATTTGTGTGGGATAGGAATGTTTTGTCCTAATGCCATGTATTATCATACCACTTGCTAGAATTATGAGTGTAGGATATAGATGTTTTTGTCCTAAAGCCTTGTATTATCATGCCACTTGCCAAATTATTAATGTAGAATCACACCACTTGCTAAACTTTTGTCTTAATGCCATGTAACCTAATCTTTATTATTATTACGTTATTATATCATCACCTAATTTATTTTATTTTATTTTTCCTCTTGGATTTGGGCTTATTCCTACCCATTATGGGCTTATTCCTACCCATTTTCTTTGCTTTGGATAAAATTCTACCTTTCTTGGAGGGCTTAGTCACATTTTCATAATTTTTGGACTATTGGTCCAATTACTATATCCTAATCCAAGTCTATGTTTTATTTCTTGCTTAGGTTATCCAATGGGCTAGCTAGAAACTTATTTGAAGTGGAAAAACTCTATATGAAGTGTCCATAGGTAAAAGCCCAATTTATGGGTGGAGACTAAACTTAGTAACTTTTACTCTTAAATTAGGAAAAATTACCCTAATCCAATCTTCTTGAAATTTTAAGACCTTTAATTCACAAAAATTTATCTTCCTTACCTAAGAATTTCACATTTCTTTAGTATGTTTGTTTCTAATATTTCCTCTTAGGTTTTCTTTCTTTACCTATTCCATTAATATTAAAATATTTCTATGCATATATGTAAGGTGAAGAATTTATATGGAAAATATTTAAAAATTACGGGATGTTACAGTAATCACAGACATATTTATACTCACGGTGCTGCAATGGAATTCTATAGGGTGTTTTCCTCTTCTTCCTTCTGACTATTTTCCTTAGATATGCGATGTTTAAGAACCAATAATTATGTCCTAGACAATGTTTCTTGAGTGTGGACTACCAGTTCAGCTTTTAAACTCGTGTTGATGAACAATGATAAAGAGAACACTCTTCGGTATAAAGAAAACGAATTAGTTAAAAATAAGAAAATTTCATCCAAACACAAAGGTAATGGCGTGTTCGGATGTCAATTAGGTTTGAATTGATTGTTTGATTTGTTTATGTGAAACTATATGACGAATGGTTAATACAATTTTGATAGTGGGTTATGATGTGATCAAGGTTGTTATCTCCAAGATAAAGATTTGTAATAAAGTGAGTGTTTTGAAAATAGATTTAAATCTCTTTTTGGATGGTTGAGTTGGAATCTATATATAAAATTGGATTTGGTAAGTTATAGGTTGGATTGAATTTGAGAGGAGAGAATCTATGAAGATAATATTTTCAATGATATATTTTGTTGATATAAAGAATTCAAAGACAGTTTGGTTTTCAATAATATTATGTATAAACATTATGATAAAGGAAGGTTTACCCATGGAAATTTAAAATTTAAGGTATGCAAAATGGGTAATTCATGTGAAGGGCTCTTGGATAGACATAAGTTTTTCATGATCGATTGTTAAGACATTGCATAAGAATGTTAAAGAATAAAGTCAAAATGGGTTGACCTTGTTTAAGTGTTTTGAAATGCGTTTTAGCTAATACAGTATGAAGATGTCATCAATAGCATAAAAGGTTAGTAAAAAAAAGTTGCAAGTAGTGAACAATTAGTGGAAACATGTACCCAGTAATTTAATTTCAGTTTTAGCAGTCCATAAGTTATTATAAAAAAGGGTGCCAAGGATATTTGGCAGTGGTGAGAGATGTTGATGTAAATTATACTAATGTAGATCAGGTTCCAATGGTTAGGAAATTTCCTGATGTGTTTTTAGAAGAATTGCTTAGATTACCCCCGAAACGAAAAATAAAATTTGATATTGATTTACTCTTTGGAACCCAACTAGTATCTATATCTCTATATAGAATGATATCGACTGAATTTAAAAAAAAAATAGTTTCAAGACTTGTTAGACAAGGGATTTAAATGCCCTAGTATTTTTATTCGGATTGCTCCAGTTCTAGCTGTGAAAAAAAAAGATGGAACACTACGACTATGCATAGATTATAGACAGCTAAATAAGGTGACAGTGTGGAATAAAAACCCATTACCTCGTATAGAAGACCTGTTTGACCAATTACAAGGTGCTCAATATTTTTTCCAAAAGTTGATTTAAGATATGAGTAACATTAATTAAGGATAAGAGAAGATGATGTACGAAAATTTTCTTTTAATACTCATTATAGGCATTATGAGTTCTTGATGATGTCATTTAGTTTGACAAATATCCTAGTGGCATTCATAGATTTAATGAATAGTAATTAGGTCATCCCTGGATCAATTTGTTATTATATTTATTGATGATATACTAGAATATTTCAAAAGTTCAGAAGATCATAAGCAACATTCAAAAATAGTTTTACCAACTCTAAGGGAGTATGGTTGGTAAAGATGGTATCCAAGTAGACTCTAAGAAAGTAAAAGTGGTACAATAATAGCTACGTTTTACTACATCTAAAGATGAAGATCCAAATCTAATTTGCGCTTCGTGCGGTTGTCTGCCGTCCATTCTATTTGAGCCATAGTTGGATTAGGTACATGAACATATGCTTGTAAAGCATCAATCAACTCCTCAGCATTTGAAGCCGATATGAGAATTCATTGTGTTGAGTGTGAGATGAACCTCTGTTCCACAGCATGATCAAGAAAAGA
This sequence comes from Gleditsia sinensis, assembly GCA_037074535.1. NCBI lineage: Eukaryota > Viridiplantae > Streptophyta > Magnoliopsida > Fabales > Fabaceae > Gleditsia > Gleditsia sinensis. Next base: position 35,993,208 of record CM073469.1, on the reverse strand, counting down.
CAACAGACCATCAAAGAAGCGGTTAACATTTAACAAACCTATCGGTTTGTGATGCACATTCAGTTGTGCCGAAGAAACTATTTGACAAATCTCTTCTAAAGTACCAAAACCACCTGGTAAGGCAATGAAGGCATCAGCATTGCTCATTATTCTAGCCATGCGCTCATGCATGGAAGTTACCCTAAACTCTTCCCCAATTGTCTTTCCTACGATGTTAGATGCAGCTAGAGCTATAGGAATAATACCTAGAACTTGGCATCCCTCTATATGGGCAGCTGTAGACACACCTCATTAATCCATGGTTACCTCTACCATAGACTAAATGAATTTGTCTCCTGGCCAGTAGACTAAATGAATTTTTCTCCTAGCCAGTGCCATACCCAGGTTTTGTGCAGCTTTCACATACTCTCTATCTTTTCCAGGACTGGAACTACAAAAGACACAAATATTTCAAAATTGATGAAACGCAATTCCCTCCATAGCTGAACACACCTTAACTTAGAGTATGAAAGTAAAGAAATAAACGTGTGCATTTATAGAACTCAGAGAATGGCATACTTATGATAGCTATGTGAATAGGCCGGGAATAATTAGAACAGTATGTGAGTGATTGGTGGATATTAGCTAAATTGAAGGTGAAATTTTCAAAAATGATGGCAAGCATGTATTTGTACAATAGTTGTGATAGTCGCTCATATTGGGCATATAAAGAGAATAAGGTTAAGATATTACCAGAAATTTGTCTTTTCCTTGTTGTCCTTGATGAAGCATTGATGTCTTGATTCTTGTAGGGAAGTTGTAAGTGATAGGCGTAATTGTAAAAAAAAATAGTTAAAATGCAAACAAGTTAGTTGTTGAAGAGGGATAATCAAATGATTTATTTTATTTTCCCAATGTTCTTGCTAGTTGACTATTGGTATTATTAAGTCGACTAACTACTTTAAGAAATTTTAATTTGGACTGGTTATTTTACAGTTTATTGATTATATTTATTTTGAAACAATCAATTGCATCCTACCAGTTAACTACGTATTCTTTGATTTTCACAAACTTTTATAAGCTTAGAAATGCTTCTTTTCAATATGATATTATTCCACCGAATGACAGTAGCTTTGAATTAAATTTTGGTATATATATTCAAAATTTGCGGCCACTGATTTTTGTCAAAATAGCAGCTAGATTTGTTTACAGATTTTCAAGAATTACATCCACCAATTTTAATTTTAGTTCAATGCTTTGTCTAAATTTCTAACTTCCTATTTTGGCACCATGCTCTTTTAAGTATTCCTCATTTTCTGCTGCATTGTCCTACGTTAATATTTGGTATTAAATGCAAGATTATCTTTCCATATTATAAGGAATGTTAATTTATTTTCTTTGAAACTCAGTTATTATGGTGTCCAATTGTTTAGTAGGTTAAAGTAATAGAGATTTTGAAAGGAGTGGACAGATGATGACCTTATGGTATTTTGAAGAATGTAATCAAGAGACTTAGTGGTGTTGAAGTTCTTGAGGAATAAAATATGGGAAGTAGGATTTAAATTAATCTTTGAACTCTTAATTTAAAAATATGGAGAATACTATGAGAATCATGTCCGAAAATAATGTAAGTGATTAAGATATTTGTGTTAAAGGTTTATAATATGCTAAATTGAGTCTAGTATCTAGGATGTGAATTATGTTGAAAGTGAGAATTCATGTATGAGTAATTGTTAGGAAAAATCTTCTTGAAATGATTGGATGAATTAAATGGGATTGATATAAGTTAGAATGAGGTGCTTTTAGATATGATAGAGGAAAGGTTTGATATTTTTGATAATGAATTTATTGGTGTTAATAAAAGGGTATAGAGTTACTGTGATGAGGTAAGTTAGAATTGGTAGTCATGTGCCAATGGTACATAAACGTTAAAAAGGATTGGTGGATTTATTGCTACGTATGTTTAACATATTGATTAATGGATTTTAGGACAAAAATAGATGATAGATTAAGATGATGATATTCATAGGATGATATTGACATGTGAGAATCAAAGATGACTTGATAGAAGTCTGGAATAAGAAAAGATAGTTATCCCAATATGGATGTGAATATGTTCTTTTATGAGTGTGTTTTCAAATATCGATCCATAGATATATCTATGCGAGTTTGAGGATATAAAGTGAAATTGAGTAGAAAAGGAATACAAAAAATTCAATACAGGCCAAAAGTCTATAAGGACCATGAATGTTGAGCACAAGAAATTATCAGTTGGTGACCACATATTGTTGAAGGACTCACCAATGAAAAAGGTAATGAAGTTGGAAAGAAGGAAAAAGTTAAGCTTTAGTATATAGGCTCTTTTGGAAAAAAAAAACTTGAACAAAGTGGGCATAGTAGTATATTACCTAGCCTTGCCATCAAGATTGAGTAATATTGATATAGACTTTCTTGCATCAATGCTAAGGAAGTACCTATTAAATTCTTCTTATGTTACCTAATTTCAAGAAATTCAATTGGACAAAAATTTGGCTTAACTACGGGTACAATTGATGTTTATTGTTGATCAACAAGTAAAGAACTTATGGATGAAAGAAATCCCTATGATTAAGTTATATGAAAAAATCACTCAAGTGAATAGACATATTAAAAAGTAAAGATATTATAAAAAAAAGATATCCCCAATTATTTGAGTAATAAGGTTGGTAACTCCGAATTATTCCTTGATTTCATTCCGTACATGTGGTAGGATTGGTTGAAATTCGAGGACCGAATTTCTTAAGGGGGGAAGAATGTAACATCCCGTAATTTTTATTTTTAAATAATAATGTTTTTCTATCAAAAAATATATTTTTATTTATTTAAAAATGATTATGTTCTACTAAAAGCAAGTATATTTTTAATTAAAGTAATTATTGTTTTGCTTGAAATAATTATATTAGCCTTTAATAAATTTTTATTGTATTTTTAGAAATATTCTTTCTTTTATTATGTATAAAAATATTTATTTTTTGATTTGTTTTATTAAAATTTTTATCAAGAAAAGTCATGATTTAAGAGTTTAACTAAATGTTTATGAGAATGTAAATTTTTAGAAATTTTTGGGATATTTTAAGATAAAAAACGGTATTTATATGAATAAATATAAAATAAAATTCTATTATTCAATTATTAAATAATAATAATAATTATTATTATTATTATAAAATAAATAAAGAAAGGGAAAGGAGAACGGAAGGGAGACAGAAACCGAGAGAAATCAACAGAAATGAATAGTGACAAATAGTGATGAATAGTAACCTTCAACTTTCTCTCTAGATCTGGAGTGCCTAGTGGCTTCCGATCTCAAAACTGAGGGTACCACTGGATTTAGGATAGAGAATACTGCGATTTTGATTGATCAATTTTTCAAATCAGTCATTAAATCGCCATAGATCTAAAGTAGAAAATCTCAGAAAATGTAAACTTTGAAACTCTTACTTAGAGACTTCCAATTGGAAATCTGACACCGTAGATAGATTCAGGAGCTAGATAAACCTTAGGATATGAAATTTTTTAGTTATCTGACAACTTTTTATTCTTCGTGAATAGTATTTTACAGCGGTGAATAGTGTTTACCAGTGGTGAATAGTGTTTTTCGGATGTGAATAGTGACCTAGCTCCCGGAGTCATTTCTTAAGTCTTAGGACCCTCTGGACACGTTTTTGAGGTCTAATTGGTCGAATTCGGATTGGAAAAGTACATTTTGGGACTATCCAATCTGGAGCCTTTACCTTGTGATTGGATAATTCTTTCTATGACTTGTCATATACTCTTCTTGATCTTTAAACATGTATTTGATTATGTTTATAAGATATTTACACTTTTATATGTTTTTGAAATGCATTAAAATTATCTAATTGCTTCCAATTTTGATTATAGTTCAAGAAGAGTATAGTTTTGAGAAATGGATTTCTGAACTCATGGTATATCTGATTTCACATGTATTTCTCATTAAATGGTGAAATTAATATTTATGCACGTGATATTGATTTATAAAACTATATAATTGCCTCGAGAAATGGCATGCATATGTGATTCTAAATGTATTTATCATTATTTGGCAAAGTAAATATTATGTGCATGGGGCATTGATTTGTAAAACTATAAAGTTACTGATTATAATTGAATGGCAAGTGTAAAGCTCATGGCGAGTTGCTTGATAATTTTACATGTATTTATATGTATGGATGAATATCGACGGGTTGTATGGCTTGTGACGGTACCGAATAGGGGATGCCATATTATCCTGAGTGAGCTGGGGTAGGGCTGCTCCAACCGGGTGACAGTGGTAATGTTGGAGGGGCAGGTTAGTGATGTACTCACATTCCCTTATTACTTATTATGACTGTAGTCGATCAGTCAATATGCGTATAGCGAATGAGTTATGTTTTCATTACATTGACCAGATCGCTGAGTGAGGCAGTTCATTTTAAAAGTTATAACTTTATCTCAAAGCTTATTATTTTACTATAGCTTATACAGTTGAGCATAACAACATTTGTTTAATGATCATATCGTGCTGCATATGGTTTTGGATATCTGAATATCCTTTGAATTGTGAATATTTGAAATACGGGTCCCATATGAATATACTTTTGAATTGTATTTTCTATGTGATAAATTTTAAAATATAAGTACATCCATATGCTGACCTAAGAGGTCATAGGAGGAATTATTTACTCACTAAGTTGTTAAACTCACTGCACGATATTTTGACATTTTTCAGATAAGAATGCAGAGTCTAATCCTCTAGATAGGTGATCAGTTAGGTGACATATTTTGTGAGTGAGTCTATGTTGCTTCCAAGGCTCACGATTTTTGAATTATACTATGTTTGTATTCTAGAGTGCTCTAAACGCTATAGGCAAGATCATCGTTTCTACTGTACTTTGATGTTTATAGACTTGGTTTGTATATTGTGTATACATGAGAGAAATGACAAAGAATTGAATTATGCATCTTTATGGAGATTATCTGATTGCGAGGAATAAAAAATGTTTATTTTATGTTACGTAAATTGGTGGCATTACAGAGTTAGGGTTTAAGATTGGGTTATTTCGATTTTTTTTCAAAACCAGAGGTAATAAGGTAGCATGTTGTCACATGCACATGAAAATTAATTAAATACCTTCCCCTTATTAACATAAAGTAATGTTGTAACGAGAGTAAGGGTTGATCCCCAAAGAGTGGAATTCACTACCTTCGTTGTAAATCAAGGGTTGTCACTTATAAATAAGATATACAATAAATAATATAAGAAATAGGAATATAATGGATTAAACCTTATAAAAATGCAGAAGTTAAGCTTTTACCTCTAACTTTAGAGCAAACTACGAATTATTGATTATAGGTTATTCAATTCAATTGAGATATTCATTGATGAAATCTAACCTAATGTTTTCTTAAGTTTAATTAACTTTCATCTGAGTGAACCTTATTAACCCTGATTATCGAATAACCCCATCTAAGGTGATAGGATTCAACTTGATTAATAGCATTAAGAACTACAAAGATTGATAAAGTAGACCCTTTTAAGAAATCAAATAAGGTAAATAAAGTAAATATGCCTCAGAGACAAAATATAATAACCTTTTTTTTTATGTCTCTTGAAATTAATATAGAAAATATCATAATGAAAGCATTAACAGCACATAAGCGTAGAACCAGAACATATTTCATTATCATCATTTTCATGACCTACTTTAGTGAATAGTTTATGTACAAGGGTAACCTTGGGTACTTTATGTGATACAAAAAGACAAAATACTAGGTTACACCTAAAAAATGGATCTAGTCACATAGTTACATAATTTACATTATATAAACATTAGATTCTACTTAGCACATTACCCCTATGGTGCGAAGGGTATAGAAGGTGGTGATGTCGGTGTCGGTACCAGAATCATAAAGACGTTCAACACTATAATATCTGACACAATGGTGAACTGGCCTAGATAGGGAATATTTACTAGTTGTATCTCCAAGATCAAAGACAAAAAAATGACATGTATTTCAATTATCTTTATTTGAACATAATACCCAAAACAAATAATGAGAACAGAAGTCCCAATAGGTTTAACATCAACATATATAATATATTAATAAAATATTACGGAGTTATGTCCAGCTATATAGGAAACAGAAAAAGTTAACCTTTTTTTATAAAGGCATAGGATTTAAAAATGTATGACTAACATATTATGCACATATGCTCGACAATCATAATTACAATATACAGATCATTATGCTTAGTAGCTAATCATCTGACATTCGTCTTTGTCTCACTAACAGGGTAATGTGAGCAATTCTCCCACCTGTTACTCCCAAACCACTATTACATGGTTAGAGTGGTCATACTCACCCTCACCTAACTCAAGGCTAATAAGGTGTCTCCTATTTGGTATTATCTCAAGCCATATAACCCGCCTAGTCACCTTACTATTGTAAGGGTCATCTCGATAATTTTTTTTTGTCTCTTTATCATGTTTAGCCACATACATGATATCACATTCATCATCATCACCACAACATTTAATAAATATGTATTAATGCATCTACATCATTCCTTCTAAGCATTATCATCATAACATCATGTATGCATTAAGTAATTCATCAAGTTTACTATCATCTTTATCATATTATATAAAAAAATGTGTTAATATATAGTGTATGTCATGCTTAACATGGTAAAGAATGATGAAACTAGCATTGTAATACAATAATTTTTAGAGTATTCTTCTTTGATTTAGGTTCTCTAATTACCATTCAATTGATAGGGTTCATTTAGGATAGTTTGCAATTTTAACAAAGTTAAACTAGCACTGAGCACAGCCTAAACATGTCCTGGGCCATGGCCGTCCTTGGTGTTGCACACTCCCTTCACCAGCACAGAACACAATCATGTTTTGTGTATGCAAGTTACCCTTTTTGTTATGTTTACTCCTATTCACCCAGATATACACCAAAATAACGAAGAATGAAGTTATATATGCATACACAGGTCCTTAATTGAACACACACACACACACAGATATATATATATATATATATATATATATATATATATATATATATATATATATATATATATATATATATATATATATATATATATATCTGTGTGTGTGTGTGTGTGTGTGTACGTAAGAGGTTAATTAGCCTTAAGACTTCATAAATTGCTTCACTCACTTTCCTTTCTTATGATCAATCATTATTCATATGGTCATTCACAAACACATACTTAAACTACATCAATCAACATTAAACCACATGCAACATAGAGAGAGAGAGAGAGAGAGAGAGAGAGAGAGAGAGAGAGAGAGAGAGAGAGATATATATATATATATATATATATATATATATATATATATATATATATCATCAATTCAAGCAAACCTAAAAAGTATAATTCAATGTTAAACCTACAAAATGATTAGCTTTTTCTACTCACTTTCAACCCTTTTGCATTCTTCTTCCTTACCCATTCTTTTCTTTTCTTCGTTTATACTAAAACCCTACATTTTTATTACCAAAATCCATCTTTTAGGAAGTCTAACATGAGTAGAAAAGAAGACTAAAGGGGACTAAACACGTAGAAGATCACCTTGGGCCTTTTCTCTTGCTTTCTCTATCTTTTTTCTCTCTATTCCTTTCTATTCTTTCTCCCTCTCAATTTTTCCTCTCCTCCTTTGGCTGCTGCACCTTTACATGCCCTTTTGGTCGACTTCCTCATGGAGTCTCCTAAAAAATATTAAAAAAGTGTGGCTTTCTCAAGAAGCCACTTATTTCTTCCAACTATATCCTCCAACCAAATACATATTTACTAATTTGTCATTTCATCATTTTCTAACTACCCATTAGATAAGGCCTTGTTTGGTTATTGCAATTTCTCTAATAGCTTTTATCTTCTCTTGGAAGAATACCAATGAGCTTTTGAGTTCTACTCATAATATATCTTTAACTCATTTTTTTAAGCCCGACCCCAACCCTAAGAATTAAGAAATTACAATATTGCCCTTCTAGTATTTCTTCAAGAATAAAAATTCTTTTCCTTCATCTTCTATTATCATTTACTTAGGGGATAATAAAACCAACTCATTTTGATGGTTCTTATGGAAAATATTCTTGCCAGGGTTTCATTTTAGCTATTCAACCACTTTGTTAACTTTGTAAGGTTTTTCCTCCATGTCTTATTCCATTCTTTTTCCTTTTCTTCAATGTTTAAAGTTACTTTGCTATTTATTAAAAGATTGAAAAATAAAGGGATGTTATAACTCTCTACCCTAAAATAGAATTTCATCCTCAAAATTTAAGGCTTACCAGTCTACTTCTGTTCCCTATTATATTCTTTTTCCTATGTAGCTTGTTCTTTAATTAATCCATTCTAAGCTATCTTCACTAAAGGAATGGTTTTGTTTCGCAACTATTTTAGATCTTTACTTCAAACTATGATCAACTCTGATTGGTAGGCTAGATTTTCATTCACAGTTATTGATTCTTCCTAGACTATGTTCGACAAATCTTGGATGTACTTACAAAGTTGAGAAATGTGAAACATGTAACATCCCATAATTTTTATTTTTAAATAATAATATATTTTTATTTGTTTAAAAATGATTATGTTCTGCTAAAAATAAGTCTATTTTTAATTAAAATAATTATTGTTTTGCTTGAAATAATTATATTGGTCTTTAATAAATTTTGTTGTATTTTTAGAAATATTCTTTCTTTTATTATGTATAAAGATACTTATTTTTTGATTTGCTTTATTGAGATTTTTATCAAGAAAAATTATAATTTAGGAGTTCAACTAAAGGTTTATGAGAATGAGAATTTTTAGGAATTTTTGGGAGGTTTTAGGATGAAAAATGGTATTTATATGACTTTATATGAAATAAAAATGAAAATAAATTTAAATATTTAATTATTAAATAATTATTATTATTATAAACAAAAACTAAAAAACTAAAGAAGAGGGGGAGGGGGAGACGGCAATCCAAACGCCTGAAAAGAAAAATTGGATGAATAGTGAGTGAATAGTAACATTCAACTTTCTCTCTAGATTTGGAGTGCCTATTGGCTTCCGATCTCAAAACTGAAGGTGCTACTGGATTCAGGACGAAAAATATTACAGTTTTGACCGATCAATTTTTCAAATTAGCCGTTGAATCGTCGTAGATCTGAAGTAGAAAATCTCATAAAAAGGTAAATTTTGAAACTCTTACTTAGAGACCTTCAATTGAAATTTTGACACCGTAGATAGATTTAGGAGCTAGTTAAACCTTAGGATATAAAATTTTTCAACTATCTGACAATTTTTTGTTCGTTGTGAATAGTATTTTTTCGGCAGGTGAATAGTATTTTTTAGCGGTGAATAGTGACCAAGCTCCCGGAGTCATTTTCTAAGCCTTTGGACCCTCCGGACACGTTTTTGAGGTCTAATTGGTCAAATTCAGCTTGGAAAAGTACAATTTAGGGCTGTCCAATCAAGAGCCCTACCTTGTGAGTAGATAATTCTTTCTATGAATTGCCCCATGCTCTTCTTGAACTATTATTGTTTCTATTTATAAATTATTTATATTATTATAAGTTTCTGAAATGTGTTAAAATATCTGTTATACTTACGAGCTGGCACATAGTTCAAGAAGAGTATGGTTTTAGAAATGGATTTTAGAACTCATTGAATATGTGGTTCTAAATATATTTTTCATTATTTGATAAAGTGAATATTATGTGCACGATGCATTGATTTGTAAAGCTATATACTTTTGAAAATGATGCATGTCATATTATAAATGAAATTCAATTGCAAGTGTAAAGCTCATGTCGAGTTGCTTGATAAATATGACAAGCGTAAAGCTCATGGCGAGTTGCTTGATAATTTTACATGTATTTATATGTATTGATGAATATCGGCTGGTTGTATGGCTTGTGACGATACCGAATAGGGGACGTCCTATTAGCCTGACTGAGCCGGGGGAGGGCCACTGCAACCGGGTGACAGTAGTAATGTGAGGGGGCAGGAGGGTGATGTATTCACATTCCCTGATCACTTATTGTGACTAGGGTCGAGGTCACTATATGTATAGCAAATGAGTTATATTTTTATTGCATTGACCAGATTGCCGAGTGAGGCAGGTGTATTAAAAGTAATGATTTTACCTTCAAATCATAATATTTTACTATAGCTTATACAGCTGAGTATAACAACATTTGTTTAATGATCATAACATGGTGCATAAGGTTTTGGATATCTGAATACCCTTTGATTTGAGAATATTTCAAATACGGGTCCCATATGAATGTACTTTTAAACTATATTTTCTATGTGACACATTTTAAAATATAAGTACATCCATATGCTGACCTAAGAGGTCATAGGAGAAATTATTTGCTCACTGAGTTTTCAAACTCACTACACAATATTTCCACATTTTTCAGATAAGAATATTAGAGTCTGATTTGGTAGATAGATGATATATTCTCTAGGTGAGTCAACATTGCTTCCAAGACTCACGGTCTTTGAATTATACTGTGTTTTGTATTCTAGAGTGCTCTGAACGTTAAAGGCAGGATCCCCATTTCTGCTGTACTTTGATGTTTATAGACTTGGTCTATATATTGTGTAGACATGAGGGATCCTATATATATATGTTCCCATGATAAAGAATTGAATTATGTATCTTTATGAAAAATATCTAATTGCAAAAATAATTAAAAAAATGTTTATTTTTACGTAACGTAAATTGGGGGCGTTACAAGTTGGTATCAGAGCATTAGGTTTCCCTATGGCTAACAGAGCAAAGAATTCTGTAGTAGGACTTTGAGTATGGGTATGTAACTACAGACATATTTATACTCACGATACTGTTGTGGAATTTTATATGGTGTCATCCTTTTCTTCCTTCTAACTCTTTTCCTTAGATATGTGAGATTTAAACATATATGCGTATGTCCTAGATGGTACTTTTTGTGTGTGGACTACTAGTTCAGCTTTTGAACTTGTTTTGACGAAAAGTGATAAAGAGAACCCTCTTGGGAAAGTAGTTGAAAATAAGAAAATTCTATCCGAACACAAAGGGAATGGCTTGTTTGGATGTCAAGAAGGTTTGAATTGATTGTTTGATTTGCTTATGTGAAACAATATGACGAATGGCTAATATAATATTGATAGTGGGTTATGATGTGATCGAGATTGTTAACTCCAATATAATAATTTGAAATAAAGTGAGTGTTTTGAAAATAGATTTAAATCTCTTTTTGGATGGATAAGTTGGAATCTATATATATAAATGAATTTGGTAAGTTGTGGGTTGGATTGAATTTGAGAGTAGAGAATCTATGAAGATAATATTTTCAATGATATATTTTGTTGAGATAAAGAATTCAAAGATAGTTTGGTTTTCCATAATACTATGTATAAGCATTATGATAAAGGAAGGTTTATCCATGGAAATTTAAAATTTAAGGTATGCAAAATGGGTAATTCATGTGAAGGGCTCTTGGATAGACATAAGTTTTTAATGATCGATTGTTAAGACATTGCATAAGAATGTTAAAGAACAAAGTCAAAATGGGTTGACCTCGTTTAAGTGTTTTGAAATGCGTTTTAGCTAATACAGTTGAATAAGGTGACAGTGTAGAATAAAAACCCATTACCTCGTATAGATGACCTGTTTGACCAATTACAAGGTACTCAATATTTGTTTTGAAAAATTGATTTGAGATATGAGTAACATTGATTGAAGATAAGAGAAGAGGATGTATGAAAATTTTCTTTTAGGACTCAATATGAATTCTTGGTGATGTCATTTAGTTTGAGAAATATCCTAACTGCATTTATAGATTTAATGAATAGTAATAAGGTCATCCCTGGATCAACTTGTTATTATACTTATTGATGATATACTAGAATATTTCAAAAGTTTAGAAGATCATAAGCAATATTCAAAGATAGTTTTACCAACTCTAAGGGAGTATGGTTGGTAAAGATGGTATCCAAATAGACTCTAAGAAAGTAAAAGTGGTACAATAATAGCTACGTTTTATTACATCTAAAGATGAAGATCCAAATCTAATTTGCGCTTCCTGCAGTTGTCTGCCGTCCATTCTATTTGAGGCATAGTTAGATCAGGTACATGAACATATGCTTGTAAAGCATCAATCAACTCCTCAGCATTTAAAGCTGAGATGAGAATTCGTTGTGCTGAGTGTGAGATGAACCTTTGTTCCATAGCATGATCAAGGAAAGACAACAGACCATCAAAGAAGTGGTTAACATTTAACAAACCTATCGGTTTGTGATGCATATTCAGTTGTGCCCAAGAAACTATTTGAAAAATCTCTTCTAAAGTACCAAAACCATCTGGTAAGGCAATGAAGGCATCAGCATTGCTCATCATTCTAGCCATGCGTTCATGCATGGATGCAACCCTAAATTCTTCCCCAATTATCTTTCCTACGATGTTAGATGTAGCTAGAGCTATAGGAATATTACCTAGAACTTGGCATCATCCGACATGGGCAGCTGTAGACACACCCTATTAATCCACGGTTACCTCCACCATAGACTAAATGAATTTTTCTCTTGGCCAGTACCATACCCAGGTTTTTTGTAGCTTTCACATACTCTCCATCTTTTCCAGGACTAGAACCACAAAAGACACAAATATTTTGAAATTGACGAAATGCGATTCCCTCCATAACTGCACACAGCTTAACTTGAAGTATGAACGTAAAGAAATTAACGTGTGCATTTATAGAACTCAGAGAATGGCATATTTATGATAGCTATGTGAATAGGCCAGGAATAATTAGAACAATATGTGAGTGATTCGTGGATATTAGCTAAATTGAAGGTGAAATTTTCAAAAATGACGGCAAGCATGTATAAGTTCAGTAGTTGTGATAGTCGCTCATATTAGGCATATAAAGAAAATAAGGTTAAGATATCATCAGAAATTTATTTATTTATTTCTTTTTCTTTTTCTTGTTGTCCTTGATGAAGCATTGATGTCTTGATTCTTGTAGAAAAAATTGTAAGTGATAGGCGTAATTGTAAAAAAAATAGTTAAAATGCAAATAAGTTAATTGTTGAAGAGGGACAATCAAATGATTTATTTTGTTTTCCCAATATTCTTGCTAGTCGACTATTGGTATTATTAAGTCGACTAGCTATTTTGAGAAATTTTAATTTGGACTAATTATTTTACAGTTGATTGATTACATCTATTTTGAAGTAATCAACTGTATCCTACCAGTGAACTACATATTCTTTGATTTTCACAGGCTTTTATAAACTCAGAAATGTTTTTTTTCATGTGCTCTCTTTCCACTGAATACCAACAGATTTAAAGTAAATTTTGGCACATATATTCAAACCTTGCGGCCACCGACTTTTGCCGATATAACAGCTAGATTTTTGTTTACAGATTTTCAAGAATTACGGCTACCGATTTTAATTGTATTTCAATGCTTTGTCCAAATGTCTAACTTCCTATTTTGGCACCATGCTCTATTAAGTATTCCACATTTTCTACTGCATTGTCCTACATTAATATTTGGTATTAAATGTAAGATTCTTTTTCCATATCATAAGGAAGGTTAATTTCTTTTCTTTGAAACTCAATTATAATGGTGTCCAATTGGTTAATAGGTTAAAGTAATAGAGATTTTGAAATGAGTGGATGGATGATCTTATAGTGTTTTGACGAATGTAATTAAGAGACTTAGTGGTGTTGAAGTTCTTGAGGAATAAAATATAGGAAGTAGGATTTAAATTAATCTTTGAACTCTTAATTTGAAAATATGGAGAATACTATGAGAATCATGTTCGAAAATAATGTAAGTGATTAAAATATTTGTGTTAAAGGTTTATAGTATGCTAAATTGAGAATTCATGTACAAGTAATTGTTAGGAAAAATCTTCTTGAAATGATTGGGTGAATTAAACGGAATTGATATAAGTTAGAATGAGGTACTTTTAGATATGATAGAGGAAAGGTTTGATATTTTTGATAATGAATTTATTGGTGTTAATAAAAATGTATAGAGTTACTGTGATGAGGTAAGTTAGAATTGTTAAACATGTGCCAATGGTATATAAACGTTAAAAAGAATTGGTGGATTTATTGCTACATATGTTTAACATATTGATTAATGGATTTTAAGATAAAAATATATGATAGATTCAGATGATTCTATTCATGGGATGATGTTGACTTGTGAGAATCAAAGATGACTTGATAGAAGTCTGGAATAAGAAAAGATAGTTACCCCAATATGGATGTGAATATGTTCTTTTATGAGTGTGTTTTCTAATATTGATCCATAGATATATCCATGCGAGCTTGAGGATATAAAGTGAAATTGATTAGAAAAATGAATACAAATAATTCAATACAGGCCAAAAGTCTAATGGAATCATGTATGTTTTGCACTAGAAATTATTAGTTGGTGATCACATCTTTTTGAAGGAATCACCAATGAAAGAGGTAATGAGGTTTGAAAAGAAGTACATATTAGATTCTTCTTATGTTACCTAATTCTAAGAAATTCAATTGGACAAAAATTTGGTTTAACTATGGGTACAATTGATGTTTATTGTTGATCGACAAGTGAAGAACTTATGGATGAAAGAAATCCCTATGGTTAAGTTATATGAAAAATCACTCAAATGAAGAGACATTAAAAAGTAAAGATGTTATACAAAAAAGATATCCCCAATTATTTGAGTAATAAGGTTGGTGACTCCAAAAAATGTAACATCCCTAATTTCGTTTCATGTATTAATGAAAGTACAAAAGTATTCAAAGTGACATCCTTAAAAGGTTGAAAGAATCAATATCATGATTTGGTTGTTTCAAGGAAAGAAAAATGAAAACTTTCAGAAGAGGGATGATCATTGGTGGCGCAAAGTGACCCTTGGTCTTATGGCCTAAGTATTGGTACCAAAATAAATGATGCCCTATTCACAAACAAAGAAAATGTGATTTATGCCATGCCTGGATAGTGTGAGGCAAACACATTCCAGGTTAAGCTAGTTGCTCATTTAACCTCTAATAGTAGTGAGTTGGTTACTCGGTATGAGTTAATGCTCATTGAATTTTCAAAATAGTAAAATAGCCTGATGATGAGAAAGTATGATTTACGAAAATGTGGTTTATGGCTAAATGCATTTTGTAGTTTTTACAGCTGAACATGATCCCCTAATTTGGCACTAGGCATGATCTCCTAATTAGGGATAGCCATGAGGTAAGTATATTTTCCCTTAAACATAAGATGACTGAACTTACCTTTTTTGTCTCTTAATTTGTTACAAGTGCAATCCAACCAATTAAAGCATATGGTATTTTCTTAATGGTGGGTTATCCAATTAATATGTTCCCAACATTTTAAGGAGAACCCACAGAACAAGCCAATATGGTAAGTAGTTTCCTTGGACAATTAAGAATGTATGATTCCTATTCTAATACCTATAATGTGGGATGGAGACATAACCCCAATTATAGATAGCCTATAGCTTATCCTTCTAGATAGCCTATAGCTTAGGATTCCAATTTAGGTATGTATTTAGAGGAAATGCTTAAATCTCTTTCTAACTCCACTTTGCAAATGTACTAGGACTCACGGAAAATTTAACAAGAGACAAGAGCTAACATAAGCATATAGATAACAAATTGCATCAATTGCCAACTATAGTTAGCTAGCTAGAGGCCTAGAATTCAAGTTACCCTCTCAAACAGTGGTTAATCTAAGGAAAAATGTCATCATCATCATATTGAGGAGTGGTATGGAAGCTACAATACCAAAAAAAGAGGTACATGCACTACTAGAGTAAGGGGAAGAAAAAATAATGCAATCATAAAAGGTGAGCATCCAAAAGGTAAGTTCCCACCTCTCTATGAATATGAACCAATATCCCATTTCCCTAAAGCTCTCAAGGAAAGTAGGAAAAAATGAATGGAATTTTAACCTATATGAGATCTTCAGAAAGTGTGAAATAAATGTTCCTCTTTTAGATGCTATCAAATAGGAGCTCCATTATGCTAAGTTCTTAATGGAGCTATGGACCGAAAAAATAAGGAAAATTTTGAAAGGATGTGAGAAATTAAAAGTTAGGGAGCATGTTTCTGCAATATTCTAAGAAAAATCCTGACAAAGTACAAAGACCCAGGTATATTTTCTATCTCCTACACTATAAGCCACACTAAATATGAGAAGGCCATGCTAGATATAGGAGCATCTATTAATGTCATGCCATGCTTTGCTTATGCATATCTAGCACTTAGACCTTTAAAAGAAATTGGTGTGATAATTTAATTGGCTAATAATTCTTCTTGAGGGTGTCATTAAGGATGTTCTAGTGCAAGTTAATGATTTAATATTCCCTACTAATTTTTATGTGCTTAATACAGATAATGGTGATCAAACCACTCTAATTTTGTTAGAGTGACTATTCTTAAAGACATCTAAAGTTATAAAAGATATTCATAATGGCACACTAACAATGGAATTTGATGGCAAAATTATCAAGTTTAGTAATTACAATGCCATGAAAGATCTTACTGATAATCATCCTATAACAACTTCATTTTATTTATTTATTTATATTTGTAAAATTCCATAAAGTCATTACCTCTTTACTTCTAACTATTTAACTCATAATAACATTCAATTAAATTAACCAAACATAATTAAGGTTTATGAAATACCATTAACACTAATACAATTCTGAGTTCACATACATATTATTAATTAAAAACATCCATACAGAAAAAAAAATCAAACACATATGTCTACATCTTATTCATCCATATTGACAAGTTCTGAAGACACGGGTGCGGGTGGTTACACCGGCACCGGGATCTTAACCAACTCGACCCACATACGCTAAAAGTTTGTGATAGAGAATATCTACATAACTTAGTTTTTTGAACATAATATGGAAATATAGTGAGAATTAAATCCCAGTAGGTTCAACAATAAATCATAATCATCATTAATAATGCTCGTCATGTCATGTTCATCTGTATAAACTACAACAAATATCTTAGGTCACATGAATGCATTTTATATATGTACATGAAAATCATACAGTAATGACATGTATGGCATGAATAACTATTTTCAGAATATTATATGATGGTTATCAACTTATTTTCATATCAAGCTACCCTGGTTAGGGTGAGTACTTTCTACTCTCCGGTACGGGCTTTTCTCACTCCGTCCAACATGGTACACTTTCTCTTTCTTTTCTCATTAACATAATCATAACCGTTGTTAGGGCGTCCCCTATTGGTGTACCACACGGACCACCATATGACCGTGCTTATTACTTTTCTTTTCTTTTCTTTTGTCATTAATAGCCAAAAATATGATTTCAATAACAAGTATGTTCATTATACTCACATGCCATAATTTTTCATCAAAATATAATAAATACCAAAAATCAATGGTAATCATGCAATTAACATAATCGTTTTCACATATTACTTTATAAAATATTTCCATGTCAAAATTACACACTTAAGATGGTAACGAGTTCATGCAATGGCAATAGCTAGGGCATACCCTAATTATTTATTATTTTCATTTCTAAGATTCTTCTGTTTTTTAAAAAATATTATTTTCATCACATGTTCTTACAAATTTTATAAGGCATTTTTCTCCATTTTGGTTCCTATTATTACCCTATAGTTAATGAGGTTCATTTAGGGTTGAAAATTGTTAAAAATAAGCTTTACCAACTCTTAACACAGCCTGGTCATGTTCCAGGACACGGCCTTGCTAATACTTTAAACATACTCAAAAATAGCCCTGAACACGACCTACCAGTGCTAAAGTAAACCAGAACACGGCCTGGTTGTATTCTGTGACCATTCCTCACTTATTCAACCATATCTCCCTCATACAAACTCCAATGGAGGTGATTCCAAATCCTCTAAATCCATAAGAAACTTATTTACAACTTTAATGTTTATCATTTCTTCAGATTCCTTACGAATTATTCTCAAAAAATTAAAAATCAAAACGCTTACATTTACCACACTGGATTCTAGATAGATTCTTACGTCTACTTATTAATCAGCCATATCTCCCTCATATGGACTCCAAATTAAGTGATTTCAGAGCCTATAGATCTGTGAGACATATATCTATATTTATTGTGTTAATAGTTTTCTTTATGTCTTTACATATTCTTCCCTGGTTAACTAGTCTCTGACCACTACTATCTAATCGAACAATATCTCCCTCATCTAGACTCCAAGTTAAGTGATTCTAGTGGCTAGAAAACCGTGAGACATATATCTATAATTTTTATGTTAACCATTTCTTTTAATTCCTAATTGATTCTTCCCAAAATTTCAAAAATAGAAGCTTCCCTTGTTACTCCGAAATCCAGTTTCCTAACCAAACCTTTCCTAAGGTTTTAGTTCATCATTTTATTATGTCCTCTTTCATTTTATTCCTAATTTACATCTAATAATCTTCTATCAATTTTTCACCACATTCATATATACAAAATAGCAGCATAAAAATCCTAAAATTTTGCCAGCCATAGCCATACTTGTGCAGAACTTTCTACACTAGCTGAAATGTTTTCTTTTAAAGCCATATGACCTAATCTTGATTATTATTACACTACTATTTTCTCACATTATTCTTATATTTCCTTCTTGGATTTGGGATCATTCTTACCTATTTTCTTTCCTTTGGCTGAAATTATACCTTTCATGGAGGGCTTGGTCACATTTTCATGGTTTGTGAGCTATTGGTCCAATTTCTATATCCTAGTCCAAGTCTATGTTTTATTTCTTGCTTGGGCTATCCTATTGGCCTGCTAGAAACTCATGTGAAGTGGAAAAACTCTATATGAAGTGTCCATAGCTGAAAGCCAATGTATGGGTGGAGATGTTAAATTTAGGAACTCTAACTCTGGAATTAGGAAAAATTACCCTAATCCAATCTTCTTAAAATTTTAAGACCTTGACTTACTTCCCAAAAATTTATCTTTCTTACTCAAGAATTTTGCATCTCTTTAGTATGTTATTTCAAAGTTTCTTTTTTTCCTATTAGGTTTCTCTCTCTTTACTTATTCCCTTAATGTTAAAAACATTTTCTATGTATACACATAAGCTGAAGAATTTCTAAGGATTATATTTCCTTAGATATCTAAAAATTGTCTAATAAATTTTATTTCCTTACTAAATATTTATGTACCTTTAATAATAAAATAAACGAAATTAGGGATGTTACATTTCTCTTCCCTTAAAAGAAATTTTGTCCTCAAAATTTTAGAAATTACCTAATAAGAATAATTGTGGATATTTCTTTCTCATGACTTCTCCAAGCCCCTAAGTTGATTCTTCCAGAGTCAAACCTTTCCATAACACCTTAACTAGAGGAATGGTCTTATTCCTCAATTGCTTCACGTCGGTGTCCAGTATGGATGCCGGTACTACCTGGTATGCCATGTTCTCCTTTATTTGGATTGGTTCATCTCGTATTACATGTGATGAATCTGGAAGATATTTTCGAAGCTATGATACATGAAAAAATTATCTAAGTTGAACAAATTAAGTGGGAGAGCAATTTAATATGTCGACGTCCCCACTTTTCTTCAGAATTTGGTAGGGTCTCAAAAATCGAAGACTTAACTTTCTTGTCTTGACAGACCTACCAACTCTAGTAGTCGAGGAAAGTTTCAAAAATACATGGTCTCCTTCCTCAAACTCCAAAGGTCTATGTCTCTTATCATAGTAACTCTTTTGCTGACTCTGAGCTGTAAGTATTTTGTCTTGTATTATCATGATTTGTTTAGTGATTTGTTGAACTAGATCAGGACCCAGCAAGTTCTTTTCTCCTACCTCAAACCAACATAGTAGAGATCGAGACTTCCTACCATATAAAGCTTCGTAGAGGACCATCTTAATACTAAAGTGATAGCTATTATTATAAGTAAATTCCACTAAAGGTACGTACTTATCCCATCCTTTACCTTACTCTATCACATAGGCCCTCAACAAATCTTCTAGAGTTTGAATGGTATGTTCTGTCTACCTATTAGTTTGAGGATGGTAGGTAGTATTGAATCACAACTGGGTTCCAAAAGCTTTCTACAATGCCTTCCAAAACTTCAACGTGAAACTCAAATCTCTATCAAAAATGATATTTAAGGGAATTCGATGTAGTCTAAATATTTCCTAGATATACAACTAGGCCAATTTTTCTAGTGAATAGTTAATTTTTATGGGCAGAAAGTGAGCAGATTTGGTTAATTTGTCAACTATTACCCAAATAGAGTCACGTGCAACTGAAGTCTTAGGTAAGCCCACCATAAAGTGCATCGAAATACTATCTCATTTCCATTTAGAAATCTCAAGAGGTTGTAGAAATCCCGCTACCTTTTGATGCTCTACCTTCACCTTTTGACAAATTAAACATTTTGCCACAAACTCAGTAATGTCCTTTTTCATCCCTGGCCACCAGTACATCTTCTTTAAGTCTTGATATATTTTAGTGGATCCAGGATGAACTGTGTACTTACTCTAATGTGCTTCATGCAAGATCTTAGTCCTCAACTCTTGTTCTTGAGGGACACAAACCCTTCCTTGATATATGATTACACTATCTTCTGAGACAAAAAAATCATCTTATTTTTTATGATCCTATAAGTATTGGTTGTGAGATTGAGCCTCTTTAATCTTGTATCTAAGATCACACTCTATTCCTAACCCATTGATGATTAGCTTCATTGGGGTAAGAGTAATGACCAGCTTCAAATTTTAAAACTCTTCTAGCATCTGCATCTCAAACACCATTATCTAACCTATGTGTAGAGATTTTCAACTCAAGGCATCAAATACAACATTTGCCTTCCCTAGATGATACTTTATCTCAAATTTAGAGTCATTGAGAAATTCCACCAATCTTCGTTTCCTCATATTTAACTTCTTTTTATCAGAGGTATTTAAGACTCTTGTTATCATAATATACTTCAAAGGTTGCTCCGTATAGGTAGTGTCGCCAAATCTTTAAGGAAAATACTACCACCGATAATTCAAGATCATGGGTCAGGTAGTTTGCCTCATGCAGCCTCAGTTACTGAGAGGCGTAAACAACTACTCTCTTGTCTTGCATCAGCACACACCACAACCCTTTCTTTAAAGCATCACTTTATACTTCAAAATGTCCTATGGGGTCTGGAATAATTAAAACTTAAATAGTGGTCAATCTTGCCTTAAGCTCCAGGAAACTAGCTTCACATTGATCAGTCCATTTGAAAGAACTTTCCTTCTTGGTCAATTTAGTCAATGGCAAGGCTATATGAGAAACATTTTGTATGAACCTCTTGTAGTATCCTGCCAAACCCAAGAAACATCTAACTTCTGTAACCATCTTTGGTCTTTCCCATTGAATCACTGCTTCTATCTTGCTAGGATCTACGACTACCCCTTTATTGGAAAAGACATGTCCGAGAAATTTTACCTCTGATAGCCAAAATCCACACTTTTCCAATTTGGCATTGATGTGATCTTAATTAAGCATGATATTAATACCTTTAAACTTACTTTTTGTTTAATTTAAGTAAAATATAATTAGGAATTAGCTTATTTTTGTGTTTTGTGTTTTAGGAACAAAAGAAGAAAAAAAGAGAAGAAAAAGATAAGAAATTCATGGAAAAATGCTACATTGCAGGGATTCCAGACCTTTCATCACTGTTTTAAGGATATCTCCCTCTTATGAACACCAATCAAAGTGCTTCAAGTGGCTTTGAAAATATAACACAATCATCTATAACTTTTATGTTGAACACTTGGTCAAATTCGGGAGATTTCATAGCGTTAAAGAGCTCGCAAATCAGAATCACAGTGCAGAAGGATGAATTCTGACCTTTGGTCACTACTTTTGTCATATCTCCTTCAATTTAGATCCAATTAAGGTAATGCCAGTGGCTGTCGAAAGAATAAACATATATCTACAACTTTTGTGTTCAGCACATTAGCAAATTCTGGAGTTTTCTTGGCGTCGCGGCACTCACAATAGAGCACCGCAGCGCTGTATCATTGCAGGTTCGGAGGGCCGCGGCGCTCCCTAGCGTGCCACGACATTTGTTGTCCAGAAGAACCAGGCACCGTGGCGCTCGATGACCAGTGCCGCGGCACCTGAGTATCAGAATCCAGAGTGCACCAAAGCTATCCTAGGTGCCACGGCGCCACTGTAGTGCGCCGCGGCGCTCGCCCCCGCATCAGTTTTCCGAATTCACAAATTTTAGGTCTTTTTTATTCTAATTGAAGCCCAATGGACCGGGATTTGACCTAGAAACACTCCTACTTCGATTATGAGGAGTGAATCTAGAAAAAGGGAGGAAAGCAAGAAGAGAAATCATTGAATCCTTCATCCAAGTTCTTAGTTACATTCTTTAATTCTTCTTTAGATTTTCTTATGGCCCTGCGTGGCTAGTTCTTTTTAGTTGGTTGAGGTAGATTGAAACCTCAAGGGATCTTCATGCATTTTGAGATATGGATTTGATTTTATTATTTCAATTTGAATTGGGTATTGATTATTCATCTTCTCTTCTTCTCAATGATTATTCATATGATTGCTAGGAGGCCTACTAGTATATTATCTGTCTTAATCTACCACTGAATTATGTTTTGAACAAAGTCTTCAATTCTGCGATTCATGAGGCAAATAGGTTTGAGGATTTTGGATTATAAATCATTGAACCTATGATGAATAATTAACTAAATTAGATATAGCCGATGTGTTTATATTTTTTTAGCTCTATCAGTTTCTCTAGTTCTTCAGGCGGTTAATAAGTTATGCTTTACCGATGTGCTAAAGGATTGCTTGTTAATTAGGGTTTAATTGGTGCGATTGTCATTGATTTACTAGACTTAAGGGGGAACAGGGTTAGAAACCCAATGATAGATATTCAATTACAGATTAATTATGTTGTCAATGATCAATGTAATCCCTTGACGGTGGATATCAACCGAAACCAACGCCTTTCTCATTAATTACTCTCTTAATTATTTTCATTATTGTTTACTTTACTTAATTTGCAATTATCAATCCCACTTTTTTCTAATCACATAAGGTAATACCAGTCTCTATGGGATCGACCCTTACTCACACTACTACAGGTTAGTTTTGAGGTAAGGTATCAATTTGGGTGTACCTGCGACAGTACGCACCAGGCATACAACTTTTTCTCTTTCAACACTTGCAGCATGATTTGGAGATGTCTTGTTCTTTCTCAATTTTAGAATATATCAAGATGTCATCAATGAATACTACCACAAATTGATTTAGGTAGGGTCGAAAAATGCGATTCATGTAATCTATGAAAATTGCAGGTGAATTTTTCAACCCGAAGGGCATTACGAGAAACTCATAGTACCCATACCTAGTCCTGAAGGCTGTTTTTGATACATCCTCCTCCTTGATCATAATCTGATGGTATCCCGATCTCCAGTTAATTTTAGAAAAGACGGAAGCTCCCTTCTGCTGATCTAATAAAACATCTATCTTAGGAAGAGGGTTCTTAGTTTTTACAGTCACCTTATTCAACTGTTTGTAATC
Source organism: Gleditsia sinensis (assembly GCA_037074535.1). Lineage (NCBI taxonomy): Eukaryota > Viridiplantae > Streptophyta > Magnoliopsida > Fabales > Fabaceae > Gleditsia > Gleditsia sinensis. The sequence goes on along the minus strand of CM073469.1, from coordinate 35,969,598 downwards.
TATGCATAGTCTCAAGCTCCCGTCTTTCTTCTTAATTAACAATACAGGAGCTCCCCAAGGTGATACACTTGGTCTAATGAATTTCTTGTCTGACAATTCCTCTAACTGTTTCTTAAGTTCCTGTAGTTCCTTCGAGACCATTCTATAAGGTACAATAGATATAGGCCCTATCCCAGGTAGGAGATTAATAGAACTCTATCTCTCTCTTGGGAGGTAAGCCTAGAATATCTATTAGAAATACTTCAGGAAACTCATTAGCTATTGGAATTTCATAAAGCTTCGGTTCGATTTCTAGGTTTGATAACCATAAGAGAACGTAACCAAGTACTCCACTCTTGAACTCCCGGTTGACTCGATTTGCATTTAGCATCAATAGTTGCATCTCCTCTTGTGGAATAGGAGGTAGAAATTCAACGGCCTTGGTGCAATAATTTAGCAAGACAAGTTTTCTCCTAGATGGTGACCTAACAGTCTTTATATATATAGGAAGTTAAGACATTTTCCCTTGTGGGAGTTACTACATATAGCTCATAGAGGGTTTCAAAAATAGGACACTGAAGCTCCTTAATACATTCTTTCGATATAAATGAATGACTAGCACTAGAGTCAAATAACACCATAAGAGCAAATCTATAGATATAGCATATACCTTGAATCATTATAGAGGATTGAGCTACCTCTTGGCCGCTTAGGGTGAAACCCCTTCCTTTCACCTGAGGCCTCTGTTCTGGTTGCTTCCCCACATTCTCTGGGTAGTTCTTTGCAAAATGACCTTTATGTCTACAATTAAAGCAAACATATGATCCCATGTAGCATGGCATGTTACCATGCATACGTCTGCACTTAGTACACTTGACTGTGGAAAAGTTTTGTTGGAAAGGTCGAGGACTTTCAGTCATTGGCCTCTTGCCAATACCTTGTCCTTTTCCTCTAACATTTTTACCAGAGTTTTGTGGATTATTCTTCCTTTTTCAGAAGTTCTGTCTTTGTTTCTCATCCTCCACTGTCCTCAAGCTCTTCTCTAGAAGTATGCATTTATTTATCAAATGTACAAACTCCCTAATCTCCATAGCTACAACATCATTCATTATCTTTGGATTTAATCTCGCTTCAAACTTAACAGCCTTCCATGCTTCATCGAGGTTAAATCGTAGGTAAGAGGAGAACTTAAACAACTCCTCGAACCTTGTGATGTACTGGTCTACAGTCATACTACCCTACCTGAGTTGGAGAAATTCGATCTCTTTTTCTACCTGCACAGTACTTGGGAAGTACTTTTCCAAAAAGGTGTCTCTAAAAGCCTGGCAGGTGATCTGCCTTCCTTGGTGAGCTAAAAGTTCTCTAGCTCCACGCCACTAGCATTCTGCTTCATCTTTTAGTATATATGCAGCGAAGATAACTTGCTACTCCTCAGTACAGCCCATCACTTCAAAGATTTTCTTCAGTTCCCTTATCTACCTTTCAGTAACAATCGAGTTAAAGCCACCTTGAAAAGAAGGTGGTTGAGTCCTTAGGAACTCGGATATGCAGTTATCATTCCCTGCCATTCAGTTATTAGTACCATTCTCACCATTCTGGAGGTATTGTAGAATTTGGTTGGTGGTCGTGACTTGGTCTCGAATTGTCGTGGCAAGGTTGTGTAGGGTTTCCTCCACATTGTTTGACAGATTCCTTCTTGTTGGTGCCATTTCCTATTGTGGCAAAAATAAAGTTATTCTATTATTGAGATGATCAAGGCCAATAGTTAGTTTAAAAAATATTTAACAACAGTTATAACACTACCTCGGCATATAGATAGAAAAAACTAGTAATTTCTTACCTATATGAAATCATTGATTCCTTACACAGCACAACCACAACATACTCAAAACACTATAAGATCGATTAAGATAACCATACACCCATTGGCCATCTAGGATCGATCTTCTCTGATACCAATTATGTAACAACTTCATTTTATTATTTATTTGTATTTGTAAAATTCCCCGAAGTCATTACCTCTTTACTTCTAACTATTTAACTCATAATAATATTCAATTAAATTAACCAAACATAATTAAGGTTTATGAAATACCATTAACACTGATACAATTCTGAATTCACATACATATCATTAATTAAAAACATCCATATAGAAAAAAAAATCAAACACATATGTCTACATCTTATTCATCCATATTGACTAGTTCTGGAGACACGGGTGCGAGTGGTTGCACCTTTACCGAGATCTTAGCTAACTCGACTCACGTACGCTAAAAGCCGACCATAGAGAATATCTGCATAACTTAGTTTTCTGAACATGATATGGAAATATAGTGAGAATTGAATCCCAGTACGTTCAACAATAAATCATAATCATCATTAATAATGCTCAACATGTCATGTTCATCTTTATAAGCTACAACAAATATCTTAGGTCACATGAATGCATTTTATCTATGCATATGAAAATTGTACAATAATAACATGTCTGGCATGAATAACTATTTTCAAAATATCATATGATGGCTATCAACTTATTTTCATATCAAACTACCCCAGCCAAGGTGAGTACTTTCTACTCTCCGGTACAGGATTTTCTCTCTCCGTACGATGTCACATCCCAAAATTTAGAGCACGTGAGACACATACTTTACGAACATATAATTTCCATAACATGTATAATACACTCCTTTAGAGATAGGTATTCCCATGTATACACAATATACATACCAAGTCTATAAACATTAAAGTACAACAGAAGCAAGGTTACTACTTGTGGCATTTAGAACATAATCTAGAATAAAAGTACAAAATAATTTAAATACTATAATCCTTAGAAGAAATGTAGGCTCAACCAAAGAAAATGACACCTAATTGATCATGTAGCTGTAGGACCAAACTCTGTATCCTTATCTGGAAAAAAAATGTACGTATCGTGTAGTGAGTTTGACAACTTAATGAGCAGATAATACCTCCTATGACCTCTTAGGTTAACATATGGATGTACTTATATATTAAAATTTATCACATACAAGAATTACAGTTTAGAAGTACATCTATATTGGACTCGCATTTCAAATATTCTCATTTCAAATCACATTCAGATATCCAAAATCATATGCAATACGGTACGATCATTATTCAAATATTGTTATGCATCAAAATATTTCTCATGAAAACATTAGGAGGATCCTATATCAGAATCACTATATTAGAGTTCAAGTCCTTCCGTACTTTGATGGTGTAGGATTTTCCTATACTTAACATCTCAACCAAGGTTTACCCTACCACTATTTAAGAGGACAAGCAAAAGGACTCTAATATGGGCAATTTCCCAAGCACACAGCAAGGGAAGGCAAATCACATATAATATAGTCAACATCACGCCCAAATAGGAGGCATCTTGTTTTCCTTCACATATCATATCTCGTGTGTTGGCCGTCACACGAGGCTAGCACCACCGCTACTAGCTGAGGTATATCATCTTTTGTATATCATCTTTACTTTCTAAGAAGTCTCTTCACTTTAGTGATTTTGCCATATAACCTTAACCATAGGGATTTCCTTCAAACATAAGTTCTTCACTTATCGATCAACAATAGACATCGAATTCTACTAATAATTAAATCAAATTCTTGTCCAACTGAATTTCTTGGAATTAAATGACATAAGAAGAATCTAATAGTACTTCCTTAACATTGATGCAAGAAAGATTGTATCCACATTTCTTAATCCTTATGGCAAGGCTAGGCGATATACTATTATAACTATTTTTTTTCAAAATTTCAAAAGAACCTATATATTAGAGTTTAACTTTTTCCTTCTTTCTAAACCTCATTACCTATTTCATGGGTGAGTCCTTCAAGAATATTTGGTCATTAGCTGATAATTTTTTGTTAGTGCTTAACATTCCTAATCCTTATAGACTTTTGGCCTATATAAAAGAAAGAATATTTCTAAACATAAAACAAAAGTTTATTAGAAGCAAATATAATTATTTTCATCAAAACAAAAGTTATTTTAATTAAAAGTATATTTGCTTTCAGTAAAATGTAACAACCTTTTTTTTCTTTATTATTATACAATATTGAGTTCACATATACGTCATTAATCAAAACGTACATGCAACATATCAAACACATAGATATTTACATCTTGTTTATTTTGGTTGACCAATTCCGGAGATACAGGTGCGAGTGGTTGCACCTTCACCGGGATCTGAGCCAACTCGACCATAAACATCTTATTTGATTCTGAGATCTGCCCAACATAAAGTAACTCGATCCAATGTGCACTAAAAGCCAGAGCCATAGAAAAAGCTGCATAACTAATTTTCTGAACATGATATGGAAATATAGTGAGAATTAAATCCCAGTAAGTTCAACAATAAATCATCATCAATATAGCTCATCACGTCATGTTCAGCTGTATAAACTACAGAAAATATCTTTGGTCACATGAATGCATTATATCTATGCATATAAGAATCATATTGTAATGATATGTATGACAGGATTAACTATTTTCAAAATATCATATGATGGCCATCAACTTATTCTCATTTCAAGCTACCCCGGTCAGGGTGAGTATCCTCTACTCTCCCGTACGAGTTTTTCTCGCTCCGTCCGACATGGCCCACTTTCTCTTTCTTTTCTCATTATCATGATCATAACCATTGGTAGGGCGTCCCCTACTGGTGCACCACATGGATTGCCATGTGACCCTGCTCATTTCGTTTCTTTTCACAATGACAGCCAAAAATATGCTTTCAATAACAAGTATGTTCATCAAAATATAACTATTATCAAAAATCATTGGTAATCATGCCATGAACATAACCATTTCAAATATCACTTTATAAAATATTTCCATGTCAAAATTTCACACTTAAGATGGTAAGAAATTCATACAATGGCAATGGCTATGGCTATACTAGTCATTTATTATTTTCATTTATAAGATTCATCTTCTTTTTTTTAAATATTAATTTTATTCCTTTATTTTCTTGATGCAGGTTTTCATCACATCTAACCTTCTCTTACTAATCAGTGCATAACTCCCTCAATTAAACTCTGATGTAGGTGATCTTGTTGTCCATTTCAAGATAAAATAATTATCTAAAACTATTATGCTGAATAGTTTAGCGAAATATTAAGAAATCAAGGTGATATTACTCCCTCAAAGTCCAGGATAGTTCCTCTCGGATAGGTTGTGACCTTTAGCAAATAATCTATCCATATCTCCCTCATATGAATTCCAAACTAAGTAATTCCAGTGGGTAAAAATCCGTAACATATCTATCTATAATTCATCAGTTAACCATTTATTTTAATTTCTTATAGAGTGTTCCCAGAAATTAAAATATCGAAGCTATCCTAACATATTATTCCCTGATGAACCATTTTCTGACCTTTGCTTACTAATCGGACCATATATACCTCATATGGACTCTAAATTGAATTACTCCAATGGTTACAAATCCGTGACACATATATCTTGAATTCTTATGTTAACCATTTATTTTAATTCCCTACAGATAATTCCCAGAAATTAAAATACCGAAGCTATCCTAACATATTCTTCCCTGATGACCCATTTTCTGACCTTTGACTACTAATCAGCTCATATATTCGTCCTATGGACTCCAAATTGAATGATTCTAGTGGCTAAAAATCCATGACACACATATCTTTAATTCTTATGTTAACCATTTATTTTAATTCTCTACAGATAATTCCCATAAATTAAAATACAGAAGCTATCCTTACATATTCTTCCCTGATGAACCATGTTCTGACCTTTGTTTACTAATCAGACGATATCTACCTCATATGAAGTCTAAATTGAATGATTACAGTGGTTAAAAATCCATGACACACTTATCTATAATTCATATGTTAACCATTAATTTTAATTCCTTATAGATTGTTCCTAGAAATTAAAACACCGAAGCTAAAAATTTTGCCACTCATAGCCATAACCATGCAGAACTATCTACACCAACCTAAGTATTCAAACATACATCACATGCAAGATCAATATGTAACATGATATAGCAACATCCATGACCAATCATCAAAGTTCTAAGATCAAAATCTCATATAAATATTATAAGTTTCAAAAGTTTTCTTCAAAAAAATATATTCTTAAACTTACCTGGAGCACTTAGTCTCCTAGACTTCTCCTTCCTCTTTCTTCCTTTCTTCCTCTACTTTCCTCACTCTACCTTGCTTCTATTTTTCCTCTCCCTCACTTGGACGAAATTCTAATATTGTAAGGGTGGGTTTCCTTATATAGGCCACCAAATAATTCACCTTTCATGATCATGGGTCTACCATATCACAATTAGGATACACTTTGTTGAATTTTTGGAAAACAAACAACTTATGTTCTTGTCTTCCTCTTCCTTAGTCAAGATATGCATAAGAAAAGGATATTTGTATTTTGAAAATTATGATGATATGTTCTTAAGATAAGAGACAAGGTCCCTTTGATTTAGGGATTCATTTCCATTTTCTTTTGTCTTAAACAAGTATGATAGGTTTGCCTTTTTAGGTGGCAAATTTCTAGCCCTTGAATCTCCATTATTTGGTTGATATTATTTATGTGGGATAGGAATGTTTTGTCCTAATACCATGTATTATCATACCACTTGCTAAAATTATGAGTGTAAGATATAGATGTTTTTGTCCTAAAACTTTGTATTATTATGCCACTTGCCAAAATGATGAATGTAAAATCACACCACTTGCTAAATTTTTGTCTTAATGCCATGTAACCTAATCTTTATTATTATTACATTATTATATCATCACCTATTTTATTTTATTTTATTTTATTTTTCCTCTTGGATTTGGGCTTATTCCTACCCATTTTCTTTGCTTTGGATAAAATTCTACATTTCTTGGAGGGCTTGGTCACATGTTCATAATTTTTGGGCTATTGGTCCAATTACTATATTTTAGTCCAAGTCTATGTTTTATTTCTTGCTTAGGTTATCCAATGGGCTTGCTAGAAACTTATATGAAGTGGAAAAACTCTACATGATGTGTCCATAGGTAAAAACCCAATGTATGGGTAAATGTTTTAAACTTAGTAACTCTAGTTCTTGAATTAGGAAAAATTACCCTAATCCAATGTTCTTGAAATTTTAAGACCTTGACTTGTTTCTAAAAATTTATCTTCCTTATCCAAGAATTTTGCATCTCTTTAGTATGTTATTTCTAATTTATGTTTTTCCTATTAGGTTTTCCCTCTTTATTTGTTCTCTTAATGGTAGAAACATTTTCTATGCATATATGTAAGGTGAAGAATTTCTATGGAAAATATCTAAAAATTACGGGATGTTACATTAAACATAAACATTTAAAATAAAAATATATTCATTTATAGCAAAACATTATAAAAAATTACAGGATATTACATCCGACACGGAACACTTTCTCTTTCTTTTCTCATTAACATAATCATAACTGTTGGTAAGGCGTCCCCTACTAGTGTACCACACGAACTGCCATATAATCATGCTCGTCTCTTTTCCTTTTTTTTCTTTTCACATTAATAGTCAAAAATATGATTTCAATAACAAGTATGTTCATTATACTCACATGCCATAATTTATTATCAAAGCATAATCATTACAAAAAATCAATGATAAAATACAATATTGCCATGAACATTTTCATTTTCAAATATGACTATTTTTAAAATATCATACGATGGCTATCAACTTACTTTCATATTAAGCTACCCCGGTCAGGGTGAGTACTTTCTACTCTCTGGTATGAACTTTTCTTGCTCAATCTGACATGGCACACTTTTTCTTTCTTTTCTTGTTAACATAATCATAATCGTTGGTAGAGCATCCCTTACTAGTGCACCACATGTACCGCCATGTGACCGTGCTTATTTCTTTTCTTTTGTCATTAATAGCCAAAAATATGACTTCAATAACAAGTGTATTTATTATACTCACATGCCATACTTTTTTATCAAAATATAATAAATACCAAAAATCATTGATAATCATGCAATGAACATAATCATTTTCAAATATCACTTTATAAATTATTTTCATGTCAAAATTACACACTTAAGATGGTAAGGAGTTTATACAATGGTAATGGCTAGGGCATACTCTAATTATTTATTATTTCCATTTATAAGATTCTTCTTCTTTTTTTTAAATATTCTTTTTATCACATGTTCTCGCAAATTTTATAAGGCATTTTTCTCCATTTTGGTTTATATTATTACCGTATAGTTAATGAGGTTCATTTAGGGTTGAAAATATTAAAAATAAGCTTTACCAACTCCCAACACGGCCTGGTCATGTTCTAGGACACGATCATGCTTGAAAATACTTCAAACATACTCAAAAATAGCTCTAAACATGGCTTATTAGTGTTGGAGTAACCCAGAACACGGCCTGGCCGTGTTCTGTGAAATTTTCTCCCTTATTCAACCATATCTGCCTTATACGAACTCCAATTAAGGTGATTCAAAAAACTTATAAAAAGATAAGACACTTATCAACAAGTTTCATGTTTATCATTTCTTCATATTCCTTACGAATTATTCACAGAAAATTGAAAACAAAAAATGCTTACATTTACCACCCTGTATTCTAGATGGATTCTAACCTCTACTCATTAATCAGCCATATCTCCCTCATATGGACTCCCAATTAAGTGATTTTAGAGCCTATAGATCCGTGAAACATATATCTATATTTATTATGTTAACAATGTCCATTAATTCCCTATAGATGTAGACCAAAAATTCAAACACAAAAGCTTACCTAACAGATTCTTCCCTGGTTAACTAGTCTCTGACAGCTACTTCCTAATCGAACAATATCTCCCCTAGTTAAGATATGCATAGGAAAATGAGATTTTTATTTTGAAAATTATGATAATATGTTCTTAAGACAAGGGACAAGGTCCCTTTGATTTAGGGATTCATTTCCTTTTTCTTTTGTTTTAATCAAGTATGATAGGTTTGCCTTTTTAGGTGGCAAATTTTTAGCCCTTGAGTCTCCTTTGTTTGGCTGAAATTATTTGCGTAGGATAAGGATGTTTTGTCATAATGTCATGTATTATTACCTACTTGTTGAAATTATGAATGTAGGATATAGATGTTTTGTCCTAATGCCATGTATTATTACCAACTTGTTGAAATTATAAATGTAAGATATATATGTTTTATCTTAAAGCCATGTGACATAATCTTGATTATTATTACACTACTATTTCCTCACATGATTCTTATTTTTTCCTCTTGGACTTGGGCTCATTCTTACCCATTTTCTTTGCTTTTGCTGAAATTTTACCTTTCATGGAAGGCTTAGTCACATTTTCATGGTTTGTGGGCTATCAGTCCAATTTCTATATCCTAGTCCAAGTCTATGTTTTATTTCTTGCTTAGGCTATCCTATTAGCTTGTTAGAAACTCATGTGAAGTGGAAAAACTCTATATAAAGTGTCCATAGGTAAAAGCCTAATGTATGGGTGGAGATGTTAAACATAGGAACTCTAACTCTTGAATTAAGAAAAATTACCCTAATCCAATCTTCTTGAAATTTTAAGACCTTGACTTACTTCCCAAAAATTTATCTTCCTTACCCAAGAATTTTGCCTCTCTTTAGTATGTTATTTCAAATTTTCTTTTTTTCCTGTTAGGTTTTTTTCTCTTTACTTATTCCCTTAATGTTAGAAACATTTTCTATGCATACACATAAGGTGAAGAATTTATAAGGATTATATTTCCTTAGATATCTAAAAATTGTCTAATAAATTTTATTTTTTTAACTAAATATTTATGTACCTTTATTAATAAAAGAAACGAAATTAGGGATGTTACACATCCTATCTATGATATTAATATGATTAACTCAGTAAGACAAGATGTTGCTATTGAGGATCCTTTTGTGAAAAAGGTTAAGGAACCATCCTTGAATATTGACTTGTAAGAGAATATTGAAGCATTGATAGTAACTCCAAAAGTGTAGCAAACAGGTAAGGATCCGCCTACTTTATTACCAATTTCTAATGAAACATTTGTATCTTTTATACTGCAGGATTCTAGATCAGCCTTGAAACCATTTAAAGTACTTGGAAATTGGAGAGACATAACCTATTATATTTTCCAAAAATATAGGCGTTCAAAAAAAGGATATGTTAATAAATATTTTTCAAGAAGAAGGAACTTCAAATGTGAGAACAATTACAAACCTTAAAGGCATAGACCAAGCTGTAAAACTACACCAGGCTTTATTTGTCAAAAAGACTAAACCCCATAAAGGTAAGATAAATCCCCCTTGGTTTGGGCCCCTTGTTATTACTAATGTGATTTCTTATAATGTAGTAGAACTTCAAGAATTATATAATTTCCAAAAATTCCAAATTAAAGTGGACATCAAGGATCCTCCCTGAATAAAATAAGGAGCTTTGAGTCGAGTTAACGACATTAAATAAAGGCACTTATTGGGAGAGAATCTGACATAGTATTTTCTTATCAAGAAAAAGAGGTGAAAATCATAAAAATTTAGAGTCCAACACACTATAGTAGTTTCATCCAACATAACAAAAAAAAGAATTTAGGGAAGTTCACTTAGCTCATGTTCTCCTTATTCTAAATTGTGTGAATGTTTCAATTTATGTTTTATTTTATTAGGCCAAGTCAATAGCCAATGGTATAAGAACCTAAAATTTTTCAGCTCTTGAAAACTGTAGAAAAATCATAATTGTGTGCAATTTTAACTCTTCTACAATTTATTGTCAACTTTAGAATCCTGAAACATTTTTGCACAAAAACCTCGGGCATTTAGCCTATATTTGACTTAGAGAAGATTTGTCTAACTCAAAAACATTTTATGATCTCAATAAGATTGTAGAACTTATTTAAATGCTAGTTGAGGCAAAATCCTAGGCTACACTATTACCTTCAAAATGATCTAGGCATTCTTTGATAGATTAAGAATTTCAAATATGCCCTAATGTAATTATATATCTCTAGTCCTTTATTTAAGCTAAATTGATTTCTTATTATATATTCATAAATGAGCCAAAAGCTAATTTTTATGACAAATCTCCTTATTTTTTACCCTACTCACTCACTGCATTATTATTTTTTTGAAAATTTGTTTTATAGAGGTTCATTACTTGAAGATAGGAAGGGTATAGTAAAGGAAATAAAGAAAATTTTAAAGGAAATAATGAAGGCCTATGCAGTGGTGAAAAATAAATAGAGAATCAAGGAAAAACAATGAAAATTTGTTTTATAGAGGTTCATATAATTGCTAGGGAAGCCTATTAGTATATTATCTGTCATAATCTACTGTTGAATTATGTTCTGAACAAAGTTTTCATTATTGTAATTCATAAGGCAAATAGGATTAAATATTTTATATTATAAATCATTAACCCTATGATGAATGATCAACTAAATTAGATATAGCTGATGTGTTTATATTTGTTTAGCTCTATCAGTTTCTCTTGTTCTTCATGCAATTAATATGTTAGACTTTACCGATGTGTTAAATGATATCTTATTAATTAAGGTTTAATTGGTGCGATTTTTATCAAGTTACTAGGCTTAAGGAGGAATAGGGATAGAATCCCAATGGTAAGTATTCAAGTTAAGATTGATGATATTGTCAATAATCAATGCAATCCCTTGATGGTATATATCAATTAAAACCAACGCTTCTCTAATTTATTACTCTCTTTATTACTTTCATTATTGTTTACTTTATTATTTGCAATTATTAATCCTCATTTCTCAATCACATAAGGTAATTACAGTCTCTGTTGGATTGACCCTTACTCCCACGACTATAGGTTAATTGAGAGATAAGGTATCAATTTGGTTGTACCTATGACAGTATGCACCAAATTTTGGTGCCATTGCCAGGGACTGTGTCTATTACCTTTGTAATTTTTATTTTGATTTATACCTGTGACTAGTTCTTCTAATTCTCAAGATTTACAGTTTAATCCAGATATTGGAAAATCTGTATACAAGCACAAAAAAAGATTTCAAGAAGACATTGATCAAGAAAAAGATGAAGTAATCATGGCTCGGCACCCCACTCTAAAGGAGCTTGTAGCTCCAGATTTGCATCAACAACCCTTATGCATTACTTTTCCAAATATTGATGATAATGTTAATTTTGAATTAAAATATGGATTAATTCATCTCTTACCTAGTTTTCATGGTCTTGCATGTGAAGACCCGCATAAACCTTTGAAGAAATTCCATGTAGTATGTACCAGCATGAAGCCCCCTAGAGTAACTAAGGAACAAATAAAATTCAGGGTTTTTCCTTTTTCATTAAGAGACTCAGCCAAAGATTGGCTATATTATTTACCCTCTACCACTATCACCACATGGAATGAGATGAAGAGAATATTTATAGAATGATATTTTCCCGTATCTAGAGCCACTAATATCAAGAAGAAAATATGCAGCATTAGACAATTGCATGGAAAGACACTTTATGAATATTGTGAGAGATTTAAAAAGCTTTGTGCAAGTTGCCCACATCATCAAATAAGTGAGCAGCTACTAATCCAATATTTCTATGAAGGTCTTTTGCTGGGGGACAGGAGCATGATAGATGCAGCTAGTGGAGGAGCACTAGTAGACAAGACTCCTGAAACAGCCAGAGTCCTGATATCAAATATAGCTGCCAACTCCCAACAATTTGGCATTAGGCATGATCCTCCATGATATGCCCATGAGGTAAGTACTACTTCTTTTCAGCAACAAATATCTGAACTTACCTCTCTTGTGCGCCAAATGGCTACAGGAGCACCATAGTAAGTTAAAGTCTATGGAATATGTCAACCACAGAGCACCTAATTGACATGTGTCCTACACTTTAAGAGGAATCCATATAACAAGCAAATTTTGTAGGAGGTTTTCCTGATTAACCAAAGAGGTATGATCCTTATGCTAATACATATAATACTGGATGGAAGGATCATCCCAATTTCAAATATGGGAATGCGTAAAATAGGCTTGCAGGACAAATTTTTAGCAAAATCAACAGGCCTATTATTCTAGACAGAATGCATCTCAGGATCACCAGGTAAGCAATCCCCTGGAAGATTTTGTTCAATCTCTTGTACATAATTTTCAACAATTTCAACAAGAGACAAGAGCTAGCATTCATAATTTGACAACTCAAATAGGCCAAATAGTAACCACAGTCAATTGGTTAAATGCTTAAGATTCGGGTAAGTTACCCTCTCAAACTATGGTAAATCCCAGAGAAAATATCAGTGCAATTATTTCAAGGAATGAAAAGGAAATTAAAGATCCACCATCACTTTCTTCTCCTAAGGAGCATGAGAAATTAATTAACAAGAATAAAGTAACTATAGGTAAGTTTCCATCTAATTTAAATTATGAAGTAATACCTCATTTTCCATAAGCTCTTAAAGAAAACAAGCTACATGAGAAAACTTCTAATTTATATGAAACCTTCAAAAAGTGTGAAATTAAGGGCATGTTTGTTTTCAATTTTTAAAAACTGTTTTTCAGTTTTCAGAACAAAAAAACTCATTTAGTAACTGTTTTCTGTTATTGTTTCTGAAAACAAGTTATTTTTAAAACAGAAAAAAAGAAATAGAGAAAAGTTGTTTTTGTTTCCAGAATAGAAAAAAGCAAAAAACAACATATTTTTAAAACAGTTTATCAAACGATTTTTTTTTGTTCTGCAGAACAATTTTTAAACACAATTTTCAAAAACAATTTTTAAAAATAAAAAATCAAAAACAGAATCAAACAAGCCCTAATATTCCCCTTCTAGATGTTATTAAACAGGTGCCAAGATATGCAAAGTTTTTAAAAGAACTATGTACTCAAAAAAGAAGGAAAAAATTGAAGGGATTTGAAAAGGTTCAAATGAGTCAAAATGTATTTGTCATGATACAAACAAAACTCCCCACTAAATGCAAAGATTCAGGTATGTTTACTATTCCATGCAAAATTGGGGATACTCGTGTTGAAAAGGTTATGTTGGATTTAGGAGCTTCCATCAATGTTATGCCATATTCTGTATATACATCTTTGAAATTAGGACCATTGAACTCTACAAATTTGATAATTCAACTAGCAGATATGTCCAATGCATATCCTAAGGGAATAATTGAGGATGTCTTGGTACAGGTAGATGATTTGGTTTTTCTTGTAGATTTTTATGTGCTTGACATGGAAAATGGGGATTTTACTTCTCCAATATTATTAGGGAAACCATTCTTGAAATCCTCTGAGACCAAGATAGATATTCACAATGGTACACTCACTATGGAATTTGATGGTGAAGTAATAAAATTCAATACGTATGAAGCCATGAAACACCCAGGTGATGATACTCCTATTTATTCTATTGATGTACTTGATTCTTTGGCTCACGATGCATTTGAATCAGATGGAGAGGAAAAACTAGAGGAAAGTGCGAGCAAATCTATAGAGAAAAATGATAGTGAGATTGACCTTGATGTGAAAAAAAAAGAGAAGTTGACTACACTCAATAATTTTTTAGAAGGGCCATCAACATACTACTCTTGCACCTTCTGTTTTGCAAAACCTTGGCTCAAATTTGTCACTTCTTTGTAATCACCTGAAATACTTGAAAGTTGGAGATGCATCACCTATCATAGTTGCCAAAAATATAGGTGCTAAAAAAGAAGATACATTGATGCATATTCTTCAAAAACAATGCCATTACAAAAACAATTGTCATTCTTAAAGGCATAGACCCCACTATAGATTTGCATTAAGTTCTAGAGACCACAGGGGTTAGAGCTCGCAAAGGTAAGAAATCTCTCCCTTGGTTAAGACCCCTTGTCATTACTAATATGGCTTCTGGTCATGCAGTTGACCTTCAAGGATTGAATCAGTCCCAAAAATTCAAAGTGAACATCAAGGAGCCTCTTTAAAAATGATAGGGAGCTAAGTTGACCCAATGATGTTAAACAAAGGCGTTGGTTGGGAGGCAACCCAACAACTATTCTTTTTCTTCTTTTTTTCATAATTTTATTTCTTTTATTTGTTAAAAAACATATGAGTCCTGCAGATGCATAGCGTCGCAAGATCAAATCGAGCGTTGCAGTGCTCTCTATAAGAGGTCCATGACCTATTCACTCCCAACACCCGATTTTCACCCCCAATCATAATTCCCTGCATCCAATCAACCCTAATAACCTCCAATTATGTTTCCTTACTTAAATTAATTGATTTTCCATCTTCTTTTGTAGGATTGAGCAACTCTTTCAGTAATTAATTGGGATTCATTGGATGTTTTAAGGGTTTCTAAGGCAATTTGGATCCTTCATCATCTAGCCATAAATCAAGCACAATTGGGGAAAATTATTCACAGACAGATGCTAGGCTGTATTAGTGCTCGAGGCAGCTCCCTCTTTGCCCCCCAGTTTAATCATTGGTCTATGTAAGAATGTAGGAGTAAGCTGGGATTCCACTGAGGCTCTCATCCAACTAATGAGACCTATATTCTATGTAGACATACAAAAATATAAAGGGCATGAGGAAGAAGAATAGGAGGAGTTAGGGATTCAGCCACCAATTGCAGAAGAACCTATCAGCAGCTCAGCCCTACCACCATCCCAGCACACTATTGACAACTTATGGGAGCGAACTAAGTGCTTGAGCCACCAAATGAATGACTTGGAACTCTACCAGTACTCTATAGAATAGCATAACAATGCTTGTTTTAGCCAGTTAGCCCACGCCCTAAACCTTCAAATAGCATTCTCGGCAGCTCCTAAACTGCCTTTTAGGCCTACACCTGAGCAAGATGAGATGGATGGTGATAACTAATCAGGGAAGTTTCAATGAACCCCTCCTCATTTTATTACTTGTCTCTCCTGTATTTTTTTTTCTATTTTACATTGGGGAAAATGTAAGATCTTAAGTGTGGGGGGTCACTTTATGATTTAGCTAGATGACTGTATAATAAATCATACACTTGTGCACTTTTTTCTTTGATGCATGCTACAATTATATGATCTACGCACTTTTATTCCAGTTATTGAATGGGGTGAGCATGTGAACTTATTTCAATCTATGAGTTAGTGTTAGTTAAACCAATAGCTAATGACATAAATGTTGAAATTGCTAATAGCTCTTGAAAGATGTAGGGAAGTCATGATTATGTGTAATTTAAATTTCTTTGCAATTTATTATTACCTATTTTTTAGAATACTGAAACTATTTTGCACAACAAATTAGGGTATTTAATTTATCTTTTACTTAGAGAAAGTTTATATAAGTCAACAAAAAAATTTATGATCTCATCAATTTTCTAGAACTTATTTAAATGCTACTTGAGGCAAAATCCTAGGCTAATACTATTAATTAGGAGATGATTTTAGGCACTATTTGATAAGGTTGAGCTTTCAATCCAAACCCAAGAAATAACACATCCTTAGCACCTCTATTTTGAGCTTAATTAACAATTTTTTCAACATCCACTATAAAGCCAAGACAAAATTTTATGATTAATACCTTTGCTTGTTTTCCTGATTCACTCACCTCATGATTAATTTTTAAATGCTTGTTTTGTAGAGCTTCATTAATAAAAGGGTGGAAGGGTGGAGCAAGGACAAAAAAAATATATCAAAAGGAAATAAAAAGTTCAAAAAGACTAATGAAAGTCTGGGTAGTGAAAGAAAAAAGAAATAGAGAATCAAGGAAAAGAAAAGAAAATTAAAGTCAGTAAAATAAGGGAATAAGTGTGGTGGGGAATTCCTCAAACTTTCGAAAGCTCAAGAAAATGTAGTGATGGGTAATCAAGCTTAAATTTATATCTTCTGTCTCACCCTATAACCTAGCTATATTACAAGCTGATTAAAGCCCTTTTGATCCTAAAAGTAGTTTTAGCCTACATTAGTGGAGAGCAGCATAAAAAATAAGCATATGGAAGTTCTTAACGAGATTCATATCCGAATTCTTGAGATATATAAAAAAATTTGGGTGAAAGATGGTTAAATTGCTCAAAGACACACACACACTCAGGGCTCTATAAAATAAATCATGAATTGCTCATTTGAGTTAAATATTGCAAATCATTATTAAGTTTTCTAAAATTTCTTTACGAGCATAGAATTTTCACTATGAGGAAATATATTGGTAATTCATTCACTTATCTCATATATTGAATATGGTTCACATAAATTAATTTGCTTGAGGACAAGCAAAAGAGTAAGTGTGGGGGTATTTGACATGCTTTGAATTAAGCATGTCTTTAGCATGTTTTAAGTTAATTTTTATTTTAATTTAAGTAGTAAATAAATAGAATTAATTAATTTTTGGGTTTTATGTTTTAGGAATAATAAAAAAGAAAAGAAGAGGAAAATAGAGAGAAAATATGGAAAAATGCTAATTTTTCACTCTCTGTTACTAATTTAGGATACCTCTCTCATTTGAGGTCCGATAGAGGTGATTCTAGTAGCTATAGAAAGAAGGGACATAGAGCTACAACTTTTTTGTTTGGTACTTCGACAAAATCTAGAAGTTTCTAAGCGCTACATCAAGGCTCATCCAGAGCGTCGCAGAGCTAGAACCAAGTGGAACAGCGCCTGAGCCCAAAGAAGACCTAGTGCCGCGGCACCTCGTTAGTGTATTTTCGTAGCGCTACAGTGCTCGCTGCCGCAACGAAATGCTGAGATCACAATTTTTAGGGTTTTTTTGCTCCAAATGAAGTCTGACGGACTGAGTTTTGACCTAGAAACAGTTTTACTTCAATGAGGAGCCAATCTATAAAAAAGGGAAGAAATGAAGCATCAAGGATGATTCAAGCTCTTAATTATCTTCTTTAATTCTTCTTTGGATTTTTTTATGGCCCTACACAGCTAATTTGCTTTTAGTTAGTAGAGGAAGATTGAAACCTCAAAGGGATTATTATGCATTATGAGATTTGGAATAGTTTTCATTAGTTCAATCTTAATCTAGTATTATTTATTCATCTTCTTTTCTTTTCTTAATGATTATTCATATGATTGCTAGGGAGGCCTACTAGTATATTGTATGTCTTAATCTACAGCTGAATTAGGTCTTGAATGAAGTTTTCATTACTGTATTCATGAAGCAAACATGATTAAGGATTTTGGATTATAAATCACTAAACGATGAATCAACTAAATTAGATATAGCTGATGTCTTTATATTTGTTTATCTTTATCAGTTTCTCTTATTCTTCATGCGATTAATAGGTTACACTTTACCGATGTGTTAAAGGATATCTTATTAATTAGGGTTTAATTGGTGCAATTGTTACCAATTTACTATGCTTAAGGAGGAATAAGGATAGAATCCCAATTATAGGTATTCAATTTAAGATTGATGATATTGTAAATGATCAATGCAATCCCTTGACGGTGGACATCAACCAAAACGAACGCCTCTCTTATTAATTACTCTCTTAATTACTTTCATTATTGTTTACTTTATTATTTGCAATTATCAATCCCCCATTTTTCAATCACATAAGATAATTCCAGTCTCTGTGGGATAGACCCTTACTGCTACAACTACAAGTTATTTGAGAGGTAAGGTATCAATTTGGTTGTACCTGCAACTGTATGCACCATTGTACGTTAGATCGAGCTGCCCTACTTTGGGCAAATACCTATTATATCGGATGTATCTGTAGTATATGTGATTGAGATTTTGGTAGAGGTGATGCCACCTACATCAGTGTCCCCGGATATAGTCAACATGGATGAATAGGGCTTATATGTATATGTTTGACTTTTTGTAAGGGTGCTTTTGACTAACCACATCCGATTGCTGACTTTGTTTTTGGCATATTGCCCAGGTGTCCTCCTGCTTTTGATTTGTTTCAGGTAACACAAGGAGCACTGTGTATTGTATGTTAGCTTACAATAGAAGTAATGTAAATGTCAACTTATGCATTTTTATGTTAATCTCATCTATTTATGTTAATTGAGTATCTTAAGGAAGGTAATGATTTCATGAGTATATAAAAAAGAATGGAGTCATTACACTTCATGTTCGTGCTTCCTCCCTATGCTTCCCACATCATGCTCGTGTTTCCAAAAAACCAGCACAGAGCACAGCTGTGCTCTACCCGTGTTCTGCTCCCAAAATAAAAATCGACCCAGAGCATGGCCTGGCTGTGCCTCCATGCACGGCCGTGCTCAAGGCACGAAACTAAAAAAAAAACCTTCTTTCTCCCAAACCAACCAACAAACCAGAGAAACATCCAAACCAACATTTTAGGCATATAAAGTCCAGATTATCCACAACACATAACCTTTAAAAAGCATGAATTAAACTCCAAATCTAACCATAACAATTTCTCACAAAATACCACCTCATGCACATATATAAAATTTAGCCACCAACACCATAAATGCATCATCAAGGTTTCCATCTATCCTACCATCATGCTTCTATTAATGAATACAAGACACCCATTTAGCCATTTATTCAAGAAAACTCATAAATAGGGTGTTGATCTTACCTTTCACACCACACAATTTGTTTCTCTCACTAGGTTTAGTTGGGTTCCTCTCACTAGCTTCTACCACCAAGCTACAGATTTTTCCCACACACCATAAAATCTAAGAAATTCATGACTAGAACACAAGATTAGGGAAGATTACTCAACTTTTCCACCTTCTCTTCTGCTTTCTCACTCTTCTCCTCCTTTTCTCTCTCTCTCTCTCTCTCTCTCTCTCTCTCTCTCTCTCTCTCTCTCTCCTTCTCTTCTTTCTTTTTTTCCTTTTCTCCCCTTTCTCTTTTGTCGTGGCTGTTTTCTGCTTCCTTGGGCTAGCTGGCGACTTCCCTTACCAAGTTAACAAGAAAAAATAAAAAACTCAAGCTTCTTGGAGATGCTTCTTCTCCCTTAGCCATAACCCTCCAAATCTCTAACAATTTCAATTTTTCCATGCCATTACTTTGGGATTAAACCATTAGTTAAGGCCTTATTTGGCGAGTTGAAAAATTTGCCAAGTGTTTAATCTCCTCTTAAGGTGTATTCCAATGGCTTTTTGTGCAACATTCTTCATGGTTCCTTATCTTCTTCTTATTGCCCATTTGTGGCCTTGCAGACGAAGAAATTACTATTTCATCCTTAATTCTTTCCTTCAAAAATGAGAAATTCCTTATTTAATATTCATAATTATTTCTCTATAAATACTTCGTTTTATCCTTTTTAATCCTTCTCAACATTATATTTTGTGAATATAATTAATAAAAATTTAGGGTGTTACACTTCTCCCCCATCTTAAAAGGAATTTTGTCCTCAAAATTCAAGAATTTACTTATCCTCAAAAAGTTGTGGATGAGAGTACCTCATATCCTCCTCTCTCTCCCATGTAGCTTCTTCCTCGGACAATGCTTTCCACAACACCTTCACCAGCGGAACAATTTTACTACATAGTTTCTTTACACTTCTGTCTAGAATCTCAATCAGGTCCAATCGAAAAGTTAATTTTTGTTTTACTATTACTTCTTCCTCCTAAATCATATGCGATGGATTCGATAGATATTTCCAAAGTTGAGAAACATGAAACACATTGTGCAAGTTTGATAGTCTTGGGGGTAAGGATATTTGATATGCCGATGGCCCAACTTTTTTGAGTATTTGGTAAGGTCCTATATAACGTGGGCTTAATTTCTTAACCTTCATAGCTCAACCAATTCCAGTAGTCGGAGAGATTTTTAAAAATGCGTGTTCCCCTTCTTGAAAATATAAGGGCTTCCTCCTATAGTCATAATAACTTTTTTGTCACCTCTAGGAAGTTCGCATTCTGTCTTGAATCATTCGTATCTACTCCATAATATGCTGAACTAACTCAGGACCTAACAACCTCCTCTCAGCCACTTCATACCAACACAGAGACAATTTGCATCTTCTGCTATACAAAGCTTCATACGGTGCCATCCCAATACTAGCATGGTAATTGTTATTATAAGCAAACTCCATTAAAGGGAGATATTTATCACATTCTTTTTCTTGATCTAAGGTGCATGCTCATAACATATCTTCCATCGTCTGTATTGTTCTTTCGGTTTGACCATTTGTTTAGGGATGATATGCAGTACTAAATTGTAATTTATTACCAAAAGCTTCCAATCTTCCTCTGTATTGTTCTTTCAGTTTGACCGTTTGTTTATGGATGATATACAGTACTAAATCGTAATTTAGTAATGAAAGCTTCTTGTAAAGCCTTCCAAAATCTAGAGGTAAATCTAGGGTCTCGATCTGAAACGATGTTGCTTGGAATCCCATGCAATCGAACAACCTCCTTCACATAAAGTTGTGCTAGTTTATCCAGCGAGTAGTTAATTCTTATAGGTAAAAAGTGTGCAGATTTTGTCAATCTATCCACTATTACCCAAATGTTGTTATGACCAGCTTGAGTCCTAGACAAACCAGCGACAAAATCCATGGCAATGGCATTCCATTTCCACTCGGGAATCTCTAAGGATTACAACATTCCAAAAGGCCTTTGATGTTCAACTTTGACTTTTTGACAAGTTAGGCACCTTGCTATGTATTCTACTATATCTTTCTTCATTCCGGGCCTCCAAAAGGACTTTAAATCTTGATACATCTTTGTAGCTCCCGAATGGATAGCATATTTTCTTTGATGTCCTTTATCCGAAAAAAATTTCTTTAGGTCCTTTCCCTATGGCACACACATCCTTCCTTGATAAAGAATCTTCTGACTTTGTGAAGTCTGGTGAATTATGTCTACTCTAAAGAAAAGGATCTCGTGCTTCCACTTCCTTAATTTGAGTCTTCAAATCACATTCCACCCGTAACTCACAAACAAGCAAACTTTTAGGTGTAGTTACCACTGACAACCATAAATTCCTAAATTCTTCAATCAAGCTCATCTCTTTTATTAGCATGACTCAAATGCAGGGATTTTCTACTTAACGCATCCGCTACCACATTCGGTTTTTCTGGTTAATACTTTAGTTCAAATTTATAATCATCAATAAATTCTATCCACCTTTTCTGTATCATGTTCAATTCTTTCTAATCGAAAAGATATTTCAAACTTTTGTGATCGCTGTATACTTCAAACACTGCGCCATATAGATAATGCCACCAAATTTTTAAGGCGAAAACCATAGCAGCCAACTCTAGATCATGAGTGGGATAATTTTCTTCATGTAGCCTGAGTTGTCTAGAGGCATAGGCAACTACCCTGCCTTCTTGTATCAAAACACACCCCAGTTCCTTGTTGGAAGCATCCGTATAGACTTCAAAGCATCCCGAAGGATCTAAGAGAATCAAAATGGGAGGTGTAGTAAGCTGAGTCTTAAGCTCTAGGAAAATGTTCTCACATTCTGAAGTCCATTTGAACAAACTTCCTTTCTGAGTTAATTTGGTCAAGGGTAATGCTATTTGTGAAAAACCCTATATGAATCTTCTGTAATATCTAGTCAGACCTAGAGAGCTTCTGATTTCAGTTACTGTCTTTGGTCTTTCCCACTTGAGTATAGCTTCTGTTTTGCTAGGATCCACTGATACACCATCCTTTGAAATGTGTCCCAAAAACCTTACTTCTTATATCTAAAACTCGCATTTCTCCAATTTAGCAAAGAGTCTCTTTTCTTTCAGGACTTAAAGCACTGATCGAAGATGGCATTCATGCTCTTCTATATCCTTCAAATAAATTAGAATGTTGTCAATAAAGACTACTACAAATTGATCTAGGTAAAGTCAGAAAATTCGATTCATATAATCCATAAAGACCGCGGGTGTATTAGTAACTCCAAACGACATGACTAGGAACTCATAATGCCCATATCTAGATCTGAAGGTTGTCTTGGGAATATCTTCTTCCTTTACTCGAATCTGATGATATCCTAATCTTAGATCTATTTTGTCTTATTTAACAAGTCATATATCCTCAAAAACGGGTATTTATTCTTGATAGTCACCTTCTTGAGCTGCCTATAATCAATACATAATCATAGACTTCCATATTTCTTCTTTACAAATAGCACTGGAGCTCTACAAGGCAAAACACTAGGTCAGATAAAATTCTTTTCCAAGAGGTCTTCAATATGCTTCTTAAGCTCTTTTAACTCCACAGGAGCCTTCCTATACGATGTAATAGAAATATGAGTCACTCTTGGTACCAAATCAATAGAAAATTCCACTTCTCGATTAGGCAGCTGTTCAATATTTTTCGAAGGAAAGACTTCTGAGAAATCACGAACTACCATAATTTTAACCAATTCTTGCTTGGCTCTCGGGTTAAAAGCACATAAAAGAGTACAGTCTGAATCCTCATCAACTAACTCCTTATGGAGTTCATTGGCACAGTCATCTTTACCTTTGGATTCCTTATTAGATCTAGAAGGAAAAACAAGAGTCTTCATGTAGCAGTCCAAAAGGATCTGGTTACGACTAAGCCAATCCATCCCTAGAATCACGTTTTTATCCTCCAGGGGTAAACAAATTAGATCCATAATAAAGGATCTACCATATACTTTGATTAGGCAGTCTTTATAGACCGAACAGGTGCTCACTTTTTCTCCCGTAGGGGTTAATACTATCAACTCAAACGTCAAATTAGACATGGGACAAAGCAGTTTCTCCACACAAGTAGATGATATAAAAGAATGACTGACACCCGAATCAAAAAGCATAACCAAGGATAGCCATGAAGATAACATGTACCTTGAATGAAATTAGGAGCTTGTTTCGCTTCAACCCTGCTCAACCTAAAAAGTATTCCTTTAACTGGTTGAGTCTGCTCAACCTTCCTTCCATCATTTAGAGGACATTAGCGAGCTATATGCCCTTTCTGCCCACATCAGAAGAAAGTAACCGAATTATAGGGACAATGTCTATTCCCATGATGTTGCCCATATGTCCTGCATTCGCTTGCGATATCATTTTGCACCGAAGGTCTAGCCCTTATGGCCAAGGGTTTCTTGCCTGCCACCATATTTCTTCCCCTAACGAAACGATCTGGAGCCAAGATTTCCCTTTTTCTCTTCCAAGGGGCTCGTCTATCCTTCTTTTCCTCCACTATTCTCAGACTCTTCTCTAGCAGCCGACACTTGTTAATCAGGGGAACAAACTCATGAATCTCCAAGGCCATTACTGTACTATGGATTTTTGGATTTAGACCAGCTTCAAACTTAACAACTTTCTAGGATTCATCCGAATTGTATTTCAAATATGATGAGAATTTTGCCAACTCCTTAAATCTTGCAATATACTAGTCAATCGACTGTCCCCCTTGTCTGAGCTGGTGGAATTCAATTTCCTTCTCGGCCCTGACACTTCTAGGAAAATACTTGTCCAAGAAAGTCTCTAGGAAGACAGACCAGGTAATCGGCTGATCCTGGTGAGCTAATAATTTGCTGGCTCTTCTCCACCAGAACTATACTTCTTCTTTCAGCATATACACAGTAAAAGTCACTTTCTTCTCATCGAAACACTCTAGGACCCCAAAAAATTTCTCCATCCCACCTATCTACGACCATTGGATCGTATCCTCCAACAAAAGATAGAGGTCAAGTTCTCATGAAATCTGCCCATCCATTGCTTGTGTTCCTTGGGTTCTCTCCCATCTTACCATAGGCATTACTATTATTCTGAATGTGAGGTAGGATCTAACTCATAATAGAAACCTGATCTCAAATAACTGTGGCTATATCTTGTAGAGTAGCTTCCACACTTGGCGTTGAATTTCTACTTGACATTTATAAAGGCTCCCAAATCCAACATAGCCTTTTCAACACGAGTATCCTTAATTTTGCATGGAATAGTAAACATACCTGGATTCTTGCATTTAATTGGGAGTTTTGCTTGTATCATGGCAGATACATTCTGACTCATATAAACCTTTTCAAGTCCCTTCAATTTTTGCCTTCTTTTTTTAGTACACAGTTTTTTTAAGAACTTTGCATATCTTGGCACCTGTTTAATAGCATTTAGAAGGGGAATATTAACTTCACACTTTCAAAGATTTCATACAAGTCAGAAGTTTTCTCATGAAACCTATTTTCTTTAAGAGCTTCTAGAAAATGAGGCACTACTTCATACTTTAAAGTAGATTGAGACTTAGCTGTAGATGATTGTTTCTCCTTAATTAATTTCCCATGTTCCTTAGGAGACGAAGGTGATAGTGGACCTTCAATTTCCTTACCATTCCTTAAAACAATCGCACTAGCATTTTCTCTTGGATTCAGCACAATTTAAGAAGGTAACTTACTTGAATTTTAAGCATCCAATCAACTAACTGTGGTTACTAACTAACCCATTTGAGTTGTCAGGTTCTGAATGCTAGCTCTTGTCTCTTGCTGGAATTGTTGAGAATTATGCACAAGAGTTTTCATAATATCTTCCAAGGTATTACTTACCTAAGGATCTTGAGATGCATTCTGTCTAGAATAATAAGCCTATTAATTTTGTGAAAATTTTTGTCCTGCAGGCCTATTTTGTGTATTCCCATATTTAAAATTATGATGATCCTTCCATCTAGGATTATATGTAATAGCATAAGGATCATACCTCTTTGGTTTGCCAGGAAAACCTCCTACAACATTAACTTGTTCTGTGGATTTCTCTTGAAGTGTAGGACATATATCAATTGGGTACCCCATTGCAGAACATATTCCATAGACTTTAACTTGCCCTGGTATACCTGTAGCCATTTGGCGCACAAGAGAAGTAAGTTTAGATATCTATCTAACTAGAGGATCATGCCTAGTGCTAAATTGTTAGAAGTTGGCAACCATATTTGATATCAAGACTCTGGCTACTTCAAAAGTCTTGTTTACTAGTGCTCTTCCACTAGCTGCATTTATCATGCTCCTGTCTTCCTACAAAAGACCTTTATAGAAATATTGAATTAGTAGCTGCTCACTAATATGATGTTGTGGGAAGCTTGCACAAAGCATTTTAAATCTCTCCCAATATTCATAAAGTGTTTCTCCATGCAATTGCCTAATGCCACATATTACTTTCTTGATATTAGCATCTCTAGATGTAGGAAAATAACGTTCTAGAAATATCTCTTCATCTCATTCTATGTGGTGATAGTACCAGATGGTAAATACTATAGCTAATATTTGGCTGAGTCTCTTAATGAAAAAGGAAAAGCCCTGAGTTTTATTTATTCCTTAGTTACTCAAAGGGCTTCATGCTGGTACATACCACATGGAATTCCTTCAAATGTTTATGTGGGTCTTCACTTGCAAGACCATGAAAATTAGTTAAAAGATGAATTAATCCAGATTTTAATTCAAAACATTATCATCAAGATTAGGAAAAGTAATGCATAAGGGTTGTTGATGCAAATCTAGAGCAGCAAGCTCCTTCAAAGTAAAGTTCCTAGCCATGATTACTTCACCATTTTCTTGATCAATGCCTTCTTTAAGTCCTCTTCTATGCCTGTATACAGATTTTCCAATATTTGGATTAAATGGTAAATCTTGAGAATTAGCTGATCGAGTCACAAACATAAATCAAAATAAAATCACACAAAGGTAATAGACGCAGTCTCCAACAATGGCGCCAAAATTTGGTGTGTACTATCTCAGGTACACCCAAATTGATACCTTACCTCTCAACTAACCTGTAGTCGTGGGAGTAAGGATTAATCCCATAGAGATTGGAATTACCTTATGTGAAGTAGAAAGGGGGGATTCATGATTACAAATAAAACAAAGTAAACAAGAATGAAAGTAATTAAAAAGACATTGATTAATAATAAAAACACTGGCTTCTATTGATATCTACTATCAGGGGATTGCATTGTTCATTGACAACATAATCAATGTTAAATCGAATATCTACCATTGGGATTTTAACCATGTTCCTCCTTAAGTCAAATAATTGATAACAATCGCCTCAATTAAACCCTAATTACTAAGATATCCTTTAACACATAGGTAACATCTAACCTATTAATCATATGAAGAACTAGAGAAACTAATAGAGTTAAATAAATATAAACACATCGATTATATCTAACTTAGTTGATCATTCATAATAGGGTTAATGATTTATAATCCAAAATCCTTAATCCTATTTGCCTCATGAATTACAGTAATGAAAACTTTATTCAGAACATAATTCAGCAGTAGATTAAGATAGATAATATGCTAGTAGGCCTCCCTAGCAATTATATGAATAATCATTGAAAAGAGAAAAGTAGAGGAATAATCAATACCCGATTAAGATTGAACTAATCAAATCAAGTCCAAATCTCACAATTCATGAAGATCCCTTAAGGTTTCAATCTTCCTTTACCAACTAAAAGTAACTCGGCCAAGTAGGGCCATAAGAAAATATAAAGAAGAATTAAAGAAGGTAACTAAGAGCTTAATTCATGCTTGATGGTTCATTTTTTCCCTTTTTATAGATTGGCTTCTCCTCACTGAAGTAGAATTGTTTCTAAGTCAAAACCTAGATTATTGGGCTTCAATTGGAGCCAAAAGACCTAAAAATTATGACTTTAGCATTTTGGTGTGGTGGCGAGCACTGCAGTGTGCTACTTGGGCACCACAGCGCTACGGAATTAGATTGACAGGCACCATGGCACTTCAAAAACCTATCCATAGGGCGCCGCAATGCTTGGTCTTGTCTCGTTCACTTGGAATTTGCCAAAGTGCCAACAACAAAAGTTGTATATCTATGTCTCTTCTTTCCATAGCCACTAGAAATCACCTCAATCAGAGTTCAAATAAGAGATATATGCCTCAATTAGTGAAAGAGTGTCAAAAATCAGTATTTTTCCATATTTTCTTTCTATTTTTCTCTTCTTTTCTTCTTTATTATTCATAAAACATAAAACACAAAACTCAATTAATTACTATTTATTTACTACTTAAATTAAATAAAAAGTATCTAAAAACATGCTAAAGACATGCTTAATTTATAACATGTCAGACAGGGATACAACTTTTATGTTGAACAATTTTCCAAATTTTGAAGATATCCTAGTGCTGCAATGCTAGTGCTGGCCTTGGGTGCCATGGCACTTGATGCCTAGAAAATGAGTGCCGGGGAGCTACCATAGAGCGCTGCGATGCCTGCAATCACTGTAAAAAAGTACAAAATGTGATTTTTACCCTTTTTTACCCCAATTAAAGCCCAAAAACCCAAGAACCACCCTATAATCAATCCTACTTCATTTAGGATTCTCCTAACCTATAAATAAGAGGGAAATCAAGCATGAATTGGGAGGAACCAATCCATCAAATGGATCCAAGGATCAAATCACCAATTTCTCAAGTTTCTTCTTCTTCTTCTTCTCTAAGTTTTCCTATGGTCCTACGTGGCTAATTTGTTTTTGTTGGTTGAGGAAGATTGAAACCTCAAGGATTTTTTATGCATTTTGAGATGTGGATTTGAGTTTATTATATCAATTTTAATTTATTATTGATTATTCATCTATTTTTATTCCTATGATTGTTTCAATTGACATCTAAGATGCACACTAGTGATTTCATTGTTTCAATCTATTGCTGAATCAAATTTTGAACAAAGTTTTCATTATTATTATTCAAGAGGCAAATAAGATTAATGATTTTGGATTATGAATTGTTAAACCTATGGTGAATAATTAACTAAATTAAATATAGCCAATGTGTCTATATTTTTTTAGCTCTATCAATTTCTCTAATTATTTATGCGATTAATAAGTTATGCTTTACTGATATGCTAAAGGATTACTTGTTAATTAGGGTTAATTGAGGCTATTATCATCCATTACTAAACTTAAGGAGGAACAGGGATAGAATCCCAATGATAGATATTCAATTTATGATTGATTATGTTGTTAATGATCAATGCGATTTCTTGATTGTGGATAGCAACTAAAACCAGTGCCTTTATTATTAATCACTCTCTTTTAATTACAATCATTCTCTTTTATTTTATTGTGTTACTCTCATTAATCAAACCCCCTTATTAGAATCACAAAAGGTAATACTAGTCTCTTTGAGATCAACCCTTACTTCCACGACTATAGGTTAGTTTGAGAGGTAAGGTATTATATTTTGTATACCTGCGACAATACCCACTAAATTATGGCATCGTTATTGGGGACTACGTCCATTACCTTTTTGTGATTTTTATTTTGATTTTTACCTATGACTCATTCTGCTAGTTCTCAATATTTACAATTCAATCTAGATATTGAAAAATCTATTTACAGGCACAAAAGAGGACTTCAAAAATATATTCATCAGGAAATGGAGGAAGTAATCATGGCTAAGCATCTGACCTTGAAGGAGCTTGTAGATCCAGATATGCACTAATAGCCTTTATGCATTTCTTTTCTTAATCTTCATGAAAATATTAATTTTGAATTAAAATTTGGACTTATTCATCTCTTATCCAATTTTCATGGTCTTGCAATTGAAGACCCACATAAACACTTGAAGGAATTCCTTGTGGTGTGTACTAGTATGAAGCCCCCTGAAGTAACAAAAGAACAAATTAAACTCAGGGCTTTTCCAACAACTCAGAAATGGCCAGGAAGCGCCATCGCTCAACTCTTTGCATATCATATCGCATTACTAGGAGGAGACATCATCTCTACTTCCCACATAATCCAATCCATGTATGTTGGCCACCACATAGGGCCAGTAACATCCCTGGTAGCTGGGGTTACAAGATACACCAAGGCTAGCAATCACTTTGGCAAGTTGACAGTGTTTCTAAAACGATTCATCTCCATAAAAAATATAGAAAAAGTAATTCATATGCAAATAAAACTCAAGGCATTTTCTGTAAACCATCTTTCCCATCAACATGCTCAAATCCAAATAATAACTTTTTAAGTATTTTCCATAGGACACCTCATGTGCCTAATTTCATAACATCCAAAATACATATCGATAAAACCATATCTCAAAGCTTATCAATATTATATCATAATGTGATCAAAACAAAATTCCATGAAAATCCACTTTCAAGATTATTTTGAACACTTCATGTTTGATCAAAGAAATTGAAGTCCATATTATATGTAACCATACAATATACAACCATATCCCAATTAGCATCACATATATACATATTCCAAAAGGCATTATATACATACATCTCCTAAGTAACATTATCTACATTCATCTCCAAAACAACGATTTATATGATTCATTTCCTATCAAGATTCTAAACCTCAAAAGTGAAAATATTTCAAAGGTTCATAAACCAAATTTAATAACACAAGTTAGATTTTAACCATTTCAACATTCTAACACACTTTCAAATCAAAACCCATATTATTTTCATATAATTTAGCAAATAGCGTTTGTCATGTATCCTAAAACAATTATTATAGAAATCATAATTATTTGGTATCAAAACACACATGCAAAAATAAGTATCAACAATATATACTTCAATCGACCATATATACATATATATATATATATATATATATATATATATATATATATATATATGTATATATATATGTATATATATATATATATGTATATATATATGT
Organism: Gleditsia sinensis; assembly: GCA_037074535.1. Taxonomy (NCBI): domain Eukaryota; kingdom Viridiplantae; phylum Streptophyta; class Magnoliopsida; order Fabales; family Fabaceae; genus Gleditsia; species Gleditsia sinensis. The sequence continues at coordinate 35,939,122 of CM073469.1, read as the reverse complement.
ATATATATGCAAAACATAATTTAAAAATTGAAACAATATTAAAAAATATGCCATAGTATATAATATCTACTCACAAAGCTTTAAGTTTGGAATAAGCTAGCTTTTTAAATGAATTTTGCCAAACCAAACCAAACCAATCATATGAACATTGAATCCATGCTCAAAAACTTCGAATAACAAAATTTCACCTTCTTCATATACGAATACTGTTCACATACGCTGGTACAGTTCACACTGTAACGACTGGTTTTTTTTTTGAAATTAGTATAACTCACTAAGATATGATCACAAATAATAACACAAGAGTCAGTAAGCCAAAACATATACATCATATATATACATAAACATCAAAGGCACAAAGGGATTAGCTTGTATATACACATGTAACTCTAGGTACTAAGCATTATACTGAAAAGGCAAAAGTACCATATGGTTACACCAAAATGGCTTAGCCCATTAACTACATATTTCCTAGTCTACTGTATAATTACCCCTATGACCATCACTCCTGGGGTACAGAGGGTGGAGGTGCCCCTAGCAATGGTATCTCTATCATATTAATCACTATTAGGGTGGTGATGACAGTGAACTTGCCCAAGTAAGGGACCTCCACTATCAGCATCTCTAAAAGAAGGGTCATAATTACAAAAGGCATCTTACTGGTCCGTTGATGTTATCTTAATTAAGCATGATATTAATACCTTTAAACTTACTTTTTGTTTGATTTAAGTAAAATATAATTAGGAATTAGCTTAGTTTTATGTTTTGTGTTGTAGGAACAAAGGAAGAAGAAAAGAGAAGAAAAAGATAAGAAATTCTTGGAAAAATGCTACATTGCAGCGATTCCAGACCTTTCAGCATTGTTTTAAGCATATCTCCCTCTTATGAACTCCAATTAATGTGATTCAAGTGGCTGTGCAAAGATAATACAACCATCTACAACTGATATGTTGAACACTTGGTCAAATTCTGGAAATTTCATAGCTTTATAGAGCTCGTAAATCAGAATCACAGTGCAGCAGGATGAATTCTGACCTTTGGTAACTAAGTTTAGCATATCTCCTTCAATTTAGATTGGATTAAGGTGATCCCAGTGGCTATGGAAAGAAGAGACATAGAGCTACAATTTTCGTGTTTGGCACTTTAGTAAAATTTGGAGTTTTCTTATGAGCGCCGCGGCGCCCGAGCGTCAGAATCCAGAGTGCGCCAAAGCTATCCTAGGCGCTGCGGCACCCGTGTAGCGCGACGCGACGCTCACTGCCACACCAGATTGCTAAATTCGCGATTTTTAGGTCTTCTTGACTCCAATTGAAGCCCAATGGGCTAGGATTTGACCTAGAAACACTCCTACTTCTATTAGGAGGAGGGAATCTATAAAAAGGGAGGAAAGCAAGCAGAGAATTCATTCAATTCTTCATCCAAATTCTTAGTTACATTCTTCAATTCTTCTTTAGATTTTCTTATGGCCCTGCGTGGCTAGTTCTTTTTAGTTGGCTGAGGTAGGTTGAAACCTCAAGGGATCTTCATGCATTGTGAGATGTGGATTTGATTTTATTATTTCAATTTGATTTGAGCATTGATTATTCATATGTTCTTGTTCTTAATGATTATTCATATGATTGCTAGGAGGCCTACTAGTATATTGTCTATCTTAATCTACCGCTGAATTGTGTTTTGAACAAAGTCTTCAATTCTGTGATTCATGAGGCAAATAGGTTTGAGGATTTTGGATTATAAATCATTGAACCTATGATGAATGATTAACTAAATTAGATAAGTCAATGTGTTTATATTTGTTTAGCTCTGTCAGTTTCTCTAGTTCTTCATGCGGTTAACAAGTTATGTTTTATCGATGTGCTAAAGGATTGTTTGTTAATTAGGGTTTAATTAGTGCGATTGTCATTAATTTACTAGACTTAAGGAGAAACAGGGTTAGAACCCCAATGATAGATATTCAATTACAGATTGATTATATTGTCAATGATCAATGCAATCCCTTGACGGTGCATATCAACCGAAACCAACGTCTTTATCATTAACCACTTTCTCTTAATTACTTTCGTTATTGTTTACTTTATCTTAGTTGCAACTATTAATCCCCCCATTCACAATCACATAAGGTAATACCAGTCTCTGTGGGATCGACCCTTACTCCCACTACTATAGGTTAGTTTGGAGGTAAGGTATCAATTTGGGTGTACCTGCGGCAGTACGCACCAAATTTTGGCGTCGTTGCCGGGGACTGTGTGTATTTACCTTTTGTGATTTTCTTTTCTTTTCTTTTTGTTCATAAATTTGAATATGGCAGCCAATTTTCAACAATTTGGCACTAGGCTGGGCTCTCCATTAAGATATGCTGGTGAGGTATGTAGTTCTTCCCTTGAACAACAACTTGCAAATTTAACTTATCTTGTTCGTCAACGTGTAGAAAATATGCAAAGAGAGAAGTGCTATGGAAATTATTTAGCCATAGGGCATCCTTCTATTGGGTACCCAACTTTCTATGACGAGTCATTTGACCAAGTAAATATGGTTAGAGGTTTCCCTGAAGGACCACAAGTGAGGTATGATTCCTATTCAAACATGTACAATCCTGGATGGAAGGATAATCTCAACTTTAGGTATGAGAATGCACAAAATAGTCTTGCAGAACAAAATTTTGCAAATTTTCACCATACCCAACAGGCCTATTATCCTAGACATAATACATCTCAGAATTTCCAAGTAAGTACTCCTTTAGAAGATATTGTTAAATCTCTTACACAAAATACTCATCAATTTCAACAAAAGGTAAGGGCCAGCATTCAAAACTTAACAAATCAAATTGGGCAATTAGCAACAACAGTCAGCAGGCTAGAGGCTCAAAATTCAGAAATTGAAAGTCTAACCCCAGCATCGTTAATGTAAAAGGAAGAAAATTCTGCACTGAATGAAAAAGATGACTTGGAAGTTGACACTAGTAAGCCTACTAAGAAAGAGGTTATGGAATGTACCCTAAATGCCAAATTTGAAGAGAATATTTCAGCAGGAGAGGAAGCAATAGAAGTGCAGCAAACAGGTAAGGATCTTTCTATGTTGTTACCAATTTCTAATAAGATGCTTGTACCTTCTATTGTGCAGTATTCTGACCTAGGCTTAAAGAGCCTCCCTAGCCATTTAAAGGGCATATACAGTGGAGAACCACCCACAGTTATAACCTCAAATAAATATGCCCTACTCAAAGATAGAGGAAAGTTACCGCATGCTTTGGTAGAATCTCAAAAGGATGAAATTAAATTGGATGCCAAAAGCTACTCAAGACATCGGTTATTTCTAGGTAAGTTGAGTTCTCATTTAATTAAATATTTGACCAATGCTAACTTCCCTCTTCATAATGCAGCTGAACCTCAGAATTATGCACATTCAAAGGCAAGCCAATTCAAAGTTGACATCAAGGATCCTCCTTGAATGACATAAGGAGCCTTGAGTCGAGCCAACGACATTAAACAAAGGCGCTTATTGGGAGGCAACCCAACATAAAAAGAAAAAGAAAAAGAAAAGTGGGAATCAGAAATATTCATGGTCCAGTAATGCAATATGCGCATTCCACTCCAAACAAATTCAGGGAAGTTCACTTAACTCATATGTTTTTCTATATCTTTCCATAATTCTTATCTTTCTTTTACATTGAGGACAATGTAAAGTTTGAGTGTGGGGGTGGAAGTTTATTTGTCTGAATCATTGTGACCCTATTATGAGCATCAATTTTCTGATTTTCACTATTAATGCATTTTTATTGCATTTAGCAAGTTGAGTGATTGTGTGAGTGTTTTAATTTATGTTTTGGGATGTTAGGCACAACCAACAGCCAATGATATGACTATCCAACTTTTTTTTAGCTCTTGAAAAATATAAAAAATTCATGGTTATATGCAATTTTATCCCTTTTGCAATTTATTGCTTTTTGACTTTAGAATCCTAAAATATTTTTGCACAATAACTTTGGGAATTCAATTTTATCTTATACGTAGAGAAGGTTTATATAATTCAAAAATATTTCATGATCTCAAAAGGATTCTAGAAATTATTTGAATGCTGCTTAAGGAGAAATTCTAGGCTAATACTATTATTTAGGAGATGATTTAGGCATTATTGGATAGATTGAGCCTTTCTAGCCTAACCTAAGCAATGAAATATCCTTAGTTCCTCTATCTTGAGCTTAATGGAATTTTCCTTCTAAAAACCACAAACAAGCCGAAAGCCAAGTTTTGTATGAATATCCTTATTTTTTATCCTATTCACTCACTCCATGATTATTTTTCTGAATACTTGTTTTGTAGAGCTTTATTTACAGAAGGGTGGAAGGGTGGAGCAAGGAAAAGAAAGGAAATATGCACACAAAAAACAAAGAATTACGCAAAGAAGAGAGAAGAAAAATCCAAAGAGGATAAAATCAAATTTTGTGGGTGGAGGTGCCCATTAACTACATATTTCCTAGTCTACTGTATAACTACCCCTATGAGCATCACTCCTGGGGTACAGAGGGTGGAGGTGCCCCTAGCAATGGTATCTCTATCATATTAATCATTATTAGGGTGGCAATGACAGTGAACTTGCCCAAGTAAGGGACCTCCACCATCAGCATCTCTAAAAGAAGGGTCAGAATTACAAAAGGCATCTTACTGGTCCGTATCGAAGCATAACACCAAAAGAAATATAATGAGAATAAACCCCAATAAGATCAACAACCAAAAATAACACATACCAAAAAACTTACGGGTTATGTCAAGCTTTATAAACTACATAAAACCTTTTCTCTTTATGTACAATTAGATAACAAGAATGTATTATGTAACATCCCGTAATTTTTAGATATTTTCCTTAGAAATTCTTCACCTTACATATATGCATAGAAATGTTCTAATATTAATGGAATAGGTAAAGAAAGAAAACCTAAGAGAAAATATTAGAAACAAACATGCTAAAGAAAGGTGAAATTCTTAGGTAAGGAAGATAAATTTTTGTGAAGTAAAGGTCTTAAAATTTCAAGAAGATTGGATTATGAAAGGTAAATTATTTGAGGGTCTATTTGTAACAACTCCATTTAAGTATCAATTTTTTTTTAAATACCATGAAGTTATTACCTCGTTACAACTTAACTCAATATAACATTTATTTAATTTATACAATACAGAGTTCACATACATGTCATTAATCAAAACATACGTACAACATATCAAACACATAAAAATCTACATCTTATTTATTCTGGTTGACCAATTCCGGAGATACAGGTGTGGGTGGTTGCACCTTCACCGGGATCTAAGCCAACTCGACCACAAACATTTTATTTGCTTTTGGGATTTGCCCAACATAGAGTACTCGATCCAACGTGCACTAAAAGCCAGAGCTATAGAAAAATCTCCATAACTAATTTTCTGAACATGATATGGAAATATAGTGAGAATTAAATCCCAGTAAGTTCAACAATAAATCATCATCAATATAGCTCATCACATCATGTTCAGCTGTATAAACTACAGAAAATATCTTTGGTCACATGAATGCATTATATCTATACACATAAGAATCATACAGTAATAATATGTATGACAGGAGTAACTATTTTTAGAATATCATATGATGGCCAACAACTTATTCTCATTTCAAGCTACCCCGATCAGGGTGAGTATCCTCTACTCTCCGGTACGGGCATTTCTTGCTTCGTCTGACATGGCACACTTTCTCTTTCTTTTCTCATAATCATAATCATAACCGTTGGTAGGGCGTCCCCTACTGGTGCACCACACGGATTACCATGTGACCGTGCTCATTTCTTTTCTTTTCACAATGATAGCCAAAAATATGCTTTCAATAACAAGTATGTTCATCAAAATATAACTATTACCATAAATCATTGGTAATCATGCCATGAACATAACCATTTCAAATATCACTTTATAAAATATTTCCATATCAGAATTTCACACTTAAGATGGTAAGAAGTTCATACAATGGCAATGGATGTGGCATATACTAGTCATTTATTATTTTCATTTATAAGATTCGTTTTCTTTTTAAATATTAATTTTATTTCTTTATTTTCTTGATGTAGGTTTTCATCATATCTAACCTTCTCTTTATGCTTGGCCTTTAGTAATTTTCTTCTTTTTAATATCATTTCCAACACATGTTCTTACAAATTTATAGAGCATTGTTCTCCAATTTGATTTCTACTATTATCCTAGAGTTAAAGAGGTTCATCTAGGGTAGAAAAATGTTGAAAATAGGTTTAACCAGCTTCCAACACGGTCTGGACATGTTCCAGGACATGGCCATGCTTTTAAAAATACTTCAAATGTACTAAAAAACAGCCCCGAACATGGCTAGCCCGTGCTTGAAGCACCCAGAACATGGCCTGGCCGTGTTCTGTGACCTTTGCTCACTAATTAGAGCATAACTCTCTCATTTTAACTCCGATTGAGGTGATCTTGGTGTCTATGGAAATCTAAGACAATTATCTAAAACTCTTATGTTAATCATATCAACCAAATAGTAATAAAGCGTGGTGTTATTACTCCTTTACAGTCAATATTATTTCTTCTCGGGTAGGTTCTAACCTTTACTTACTAATCTGACTATATCTCCCACATACGAATTCCAAATTAAGTGATTCCAGTGGCTAAACATCCATGACACCAAAATCTATAATTCATATGTTAACCATTTATTTTAATTTCTTATATAATTTTCCCAGAATTTAAAACACCGAAGCTATCCTAACATATTCTTCCCTGATTAACCATTTTCTGACCTTTTTTTACTAATCGGCACATATCTTCCTCATATGAACTCTAAATTGAATGCTTCCAGTGGCTAAAACTCCATGACACATATATCTATAATTCATATGTTATCCATTTATTTTAATTCCTTATAGATTGTTCCCAGAAATTGAAACACCGAAACTTAAAATTCTGCCACCCATAGCCATACCCATACCCATGCAGAACTATCTACACCAACCTAAGTATTCAAACATACATCACATGCAAGATCAATATGTAACATGATATAGCAACATCATGACCAATCATAAAAGTTCTAAGATCAAAATCTCATATAAATATTATAAGTTTCAAAAGTTTTCTTCAAAAAGAAATATTGTTAAACTTATCTAGAGCACTTAGTCCCCTAGACTTCTCCTTCCTCTTTCTTCCTTTCTTCCTCTCCTTTCCTCACTCTACCTTGCTTATATTTTTTCCTCTCCCTCACTTGGACGAAATTATAATGTTGTAAGGGTACGTTTTCTTATAAAGACCATCAAATAATTCACCTTTCATGATCATGGGTCTACCTTATCACAATTAGGATACACTTTGTTGAATTTTTGGAAAACAAACAACTTATGTTCTTGTCTTCCTCTTCCTTAGTCAAGATATGCATAGGAAAACGAGATTTGTATTTTGAAAATTATGATGATATGTTCTTAAGATAAGGGACAAGGTCCCTTTGATTTAGGGATTCTTTTCCATTTTCTTTTGTCTTAAACAAGTATGATAGGTTTGCCTTTTTAGGTGGCAAATTTCTAGCCCTTGAATCTCCATTATTTGGTTGATATTATTTGTGTGGGATAGGAATGTTTTGTCCTAATGCCATGTATTATCATACCACTTGCTAGAATTATAAGTGTAGGATATAGATGTTTTTGTCCTAAAGCCTTGTATGAATGTAGAATCACACCACTTGCTAAATATTTATCTTAACGCCATGTAACCTAATCTTTATTATTACATTATTATATCATCACCTAATTTATTTTATTTTATTTTTCCTCTTGGATTTGGGCTTATTCCTACCCATTTTCTTTGCTTTGGATAAAATTCTACCTTTCTTGGAGGGCTTGGTCACATTTTCATAATTTTTGGGCTATTGGTCCAATTACTATATCCTAGTCCAAGTCTATGTTTTATTTCTTGCTTAGGTTATCCAATGGCTTGCTAGAAACTTATGTGAAGTGGAAAAAACTCTATATGAAGTGTCCATAGGTAAAATCCCAATGTATGGGTAAAGATTTTAAACTTAGTAACTCTAGTTCTTGAATTAGGAAAAATTACCCTAATTCAATGTTCTTGAAATTTTAAGACCTTTACTTGTTTCTAAAAATTTATCTTCCTTATCCAATAATTTTGCATCTCTTTAGTATGTTTATTTCTAATTTCTTTCCTATTAGATTTTCCCTCTTTATTTGTTCTCTTAATGTTAGAAACATTTTTTATGCATATACATAAGGTGAAGAATTTCTAAGGATTATATTTCCCTAGATATCAAAAATATTGTCTAATTAATTTTATTTCCTTAATTAAATTTTTATGTACTTTTATCAATAAAAGAAACGAAATTAGGGATGTTACACTATCTAAGCAAAACCCACCCTTACAACATTAGAATTTTCGTCCAAGTGAGGGAGAGGAAAAATAGAAGCAAGGTAGAGTGAGGAAAGGAGAGGAAGAAAGGAAGAAAGAGGAAGGAGAAGTCTAGAAGACTAAGTGCTCCAAGTAAGTTTAACAATATTTTTTTTTGAAGAAAACTTTTGAAACTTATAATATTTATATGAGATTTTGATCTTAGAACTTTGATGATTGGTCATGGATGTTGCTATATCATGTTACATATTGATCTTGCATGTGATGTATGTTTGAATACTTAGACTGGTATAGAAAGTTCTGCATAGGTATGGCTATAGGTGGCAAAAGTTTTAGCTTCTGTATTTTAATTTCTGGGAATTATCTGTAGGGAATTAAAATATATGGTTAACATAAGAATTAAATATATATGTGTCACGGATTTCTATCCACTGGAATCATTCAATTTGGAGTCCATATGAGGTAGATATGGTCCGATTAATAAGCAAAGGTCAGAAAATGGTTCATCAGGGAAGAATATGTTAGTATAGCTTCTGTATTTTAATTTCTGGGAATTATATTTAAGGAATTAAAATAAATGGTTAACATAAGAATTATATATATGTGTGTCACGGATTTTTATCCACTGGAATCATTCAATTTGGAGTCCATATGAGGAAGATATTAGCCAATTAGTAGTCAAAGGTCAGAAAATAGTTCATCAGGGAAGAATATGTTAGGATAGCTTCTGTATTTTAATTTCTGAGAATTATCTATATGGAATTAAAATAAATGGTTAACATAATAATTATATCTATGTGTGTTACAGATGTTTAGCCACTGGAATCATTCAATTTGGAGTCCATATGAGGAAGATAGGAGCTGATTAGTAGTCAAAGGTCAGAAAATGGTCCATCAGGGAAGAATATGTTAGGATAGCTTCTGTATTTTAATTTTTGGGAATTATCTGTATCGAATTAAAATAAATGGTTAACATAATAATTATAGATATGTGTGTCATAGAGTTTTAGCCACTGGAATCACTCAAGTTGGAGTCCATATGAGGTAGATATGGTCCGATTAGTAGGTAGAGGTCAGAACCTATCCGAGAAGAAATAACCTGTACATTGAGGGAGTAATATCACCTTGATTTCTTAATATTTCGCTACAATGTTCAACATAATAGTTTTAGATAATTGTTTTATCTTGAAATTGAGACCAAGATCACCTACATCAGAGTTCAATTGAGGGAGTTATGCGCTGATTAGTAAGAGAAGGTTAGATATGATGAAAACCTGCATCAAGAAAATAAAGAAATAAAATTAATATTTAAAAAAGAAAAAGAATCTTATAAATAATTAGTATATGCCATAGCCATTGCCATTGTATGAACTTTTTACCATCTTAAGTGTAAAATTCTGACATGGAAATATTTTATAAAGTGATATTTGAAATGGTTATGTTCATGGCATGATTACCAATGATTTATGGTAATAGTTATATTTTGATGAACATACTTGTTATTGAAATCATATTTTTGGCTATCATTGTGAAAAGAAAAGAAAAGAGCACGGTCACATGGCAATCCGTGTGGTGCACCAGTAGGGGACACCCTACCAACGGTTATGATTATGATTATGAGATGAGAAAAGAAAGAGAAAGTGTGCCATGTCAGACGGAGCGAGAAAAGCCAGTACTGAAGAGTAGAGGATACTCACCCTGACCGGGGTAACTTGAAATGAGAATAAGTTGATGGCCATCATATGATATTCTGAAAATAGTTAATCCTATCATACATATCATTACTGTATAATTCTTATGTGCATAGATATAATGCATTCATATGACCAAAGATATTTTTTGTAATTTATACAGCTGAACATAACATGATGAGCTATATTGATGATGATTTATTGTTGAACTTACTGAGATTTAATTCTCACTATATTTCCATATCATGTTCAGAAAATTAGTTATGCAGCTTTTTCTATGGCTCTGGCTTCTAGTGTACGTTGGATCGAGTTACTTTATGTTGGGCAGATCCTAGAATCAAATAATATGTTTGTGGTCGAGTTGGTTCAGATCCCGGTGAAGGTGCAACCACCAGCACCTATATCTCCGGAATTGGTCAACCAGAATAAATAAGATGTAGTTATTTATGTGTTTGATTTTTGTTGTATGTACATTTTGATTAATGACGTGTATGTGAACTCTATATTGTATAATAAATAAATAAAAGAGGTTGTTACATATTGCATGTTTAGTAGACAGGTTATGCATCAATATCACGCATTGATAAATAATAGGTTATGCATTAATATCACATATTCATAAATAACAGGTTATGCATCAATATTACGCATTCATAAATAACAAGTTATGTATTAATAATATGCATGAACATTTATTACCATAGTGGCTAATTATCTAAAATTTCCATCTTCTCCAACCACAGGGCGGTGTAAGCCCTCTTCGTCTCATTACTTACCCACCACTGGGTTCTTGGTTGAAGCGGTCCTTCCCACATTGGCCACTTTAGGCTAATAAGGAATCCCCTATCTCGGTACCATATCGAAGCCAACGATCCCTCAGTCACCTTACCTCCACAAGTTGTTGCATATCACTGGGTCTCCTTGGTTAGCTAAGGGTCATCCTAGAAATATTCGTCAGTCCCCTCAACACAGCAAGATGCCGCATGTCGTCGAGTTACCTTGCTTCAAAAAGGGTCATCCTGACATCTCATATATCTTTTAAATTTACAACCATATTTAATCAACATCCAAATATCAATAAACATCATATGCATGCTCATCATAACTCTCATGCATATGTCATATCTCTTAAACATGGAAGGCCTCTTGAAACATGCATGCATTAACACTTTCTTCATGGCATGTATCAATTAACCTTTCATTATGATGTTATTCATGACTTAGACAAGAGGAGTGTAGGAAAACTAAAGAACAATGTTATGTTACACCTTTTTATAGATCATAAATCTATAATTTCAGTCCTTTAGTCATTAAATCATTATTAGAATTCAATTAAAGTAAAAAATAAGAAATTTCAAGCTAGGGCAGCACGCCACATGGCCTGGCCATGTCACGAAGCATGGCTGTGTTGTGCCCATGCCCTGTTCCACCTTTTGCCCAATCCCACCCAGAACACGACCTGGCCATGCCACAAAGCACGGCCACACTCTGGGCCCGAACATACATTTCTTCTCTTCCTCCCTTCCAAACAGCCACTAGTCAGAAAAACTAACTAGTATACAGATAATAGACATGTTATACAACTTAAATACAACATTTTCCCTTAAATTTCAAGAGTTATAACCCTCAAAACCTAGCCCTCATAAATGCTCCTACTCATCTCCCTCACTCATATTTATGAAAGGCAAACACAAAACCATCATAAATCTCACCAATGCAACCTAACCACCATACATTGATTCCATCATCACTACATATATATACATACACACCTTTATTTAACCAATAATCAATAAAAGTATGTGTTGATGTTACCTCCTTTCACACCTTTAGTCACTTTCTCTCTAACTTGGGCTTGATTCTCTCTTTCTTCGAATCACAAAGATTGCAGATTTTCCATCACTAGAATGTTTCATGAAGTTTCATAAGCAACAAAAAAAGATTAGAGGGTCCAATTCTCACCTTTTTCTCCTTCTTTTACTTTCTCTTTCTTTCCTCCTTCTTCTTCTTCCTTGCGCTGTGAGTCTCCCCCTCCTTGCTTTTGGTCGACACCCCCGCTCTTTGGTCAACAAGAATTATTAAACAAATAAAACTTCTCCAAGAAGCTTCCCCCATCTAACTAAGACCTTTCCTTTCCCTAAAAATTACAAAAATGCCATGCCATTAAAGTGTGACTATGCCATTGACTAGGGCCTTGTTTGGTTAAGTGAAATTTATCCAAGTGTTTAATTTTTTCTTGAGCCAAATTCCAATGAGCTTTGGTGTCACACTTTCCATGGTTTCTCATTCCACCTCTTAATGCCTAGTCCCAGCCCTAAAAGTAAATAAACTACCATTTCTCCATTTAGGACTTTTCTCTAAAAATGAGAATTCTCTTCTCTATTACTTATAATTATACTTATAAGGGTGATCCATCTAACTCCTTTTGACCCTTCCTAACACATTATTTCATAAAAAGATATAGAAAAAATTTGGGGTGTTATAATTCTCCCCCCTTAAAAGGAATTTTGTCCTCAAAATTTAGATATTACCTGTCCTCGATGAGTTGTGGATAAGAGTGTCTCATATCCTCCTCCCTTTCCAACATAGCTTCTTCCTCAGTTTGACCTCTTTAAATTACTTTTACACATGGAATAACTTTACTTCGTAGTTGTTTTATGTCTTTATCCAAAACTGCGATTGGCTCCGATTGGTAAGTTAAGTTCTCCTTCAACATTACTGCTTTTTCCTGAATTGCATGTGATGGGTCTAGCAAATATTTATGAAATTGAATGACATGAAGCACATCATGTAGATTTGACAATTTTAGGGATAGGGATATCTGATATACGGATGGCCAAACTTTCTTGAGTATATAATAATGACCTATATAACGTGGACTTAGCTTCTTAACTTTTATGTCTCGACCAATTCCCATAGTACGAGAAATTCTTAAAAACACATGCTCTCCTTCTTGAAATTACAATGACTTCCTCCTTTAGTCGTAATAACTTTTTTGTCGACTCTGAGCAGCTCGCATCTTGCCTTAAATCATCTGTATTTGTTCTGTAGTGTGCAGTACTAAATCAGGACCTAGTAATTTCCTCTCTCCCACCTCGTACCAACACAAAGGTGAGTTGCATCTCCTACCATATAAAGCTTCATATGGTGTTATTCCAATACAGGAATCATAGCTATTATTATATGCAAATTCTGCTAGTTAGATATTTATCCCGTTCATTCCCCTGTTCTAAAGTACATGCCTACAACATATCTTTTCAGAGTCTATATGGTTCATTCAATTTAATCGTCTGTCTGTGGATGATATGCAGTGTTGAAACGTAATTTGGTGCCAAAAGTTTCCCATAAAGCTGTTCAAAATCTAAAGGTGAATCTAGGATCCCGATCTGAAAAAATGCTACTTAAAACCCTATGCAGGCTAACGATCTCCTTGACATATAATTGTGCCAGTTTATCTAGTGAGTAATTGATTCTTATGGGTAAGAAGTATGAAGATTTTGTTAATCTATCCACTATTACCCATATTTCATCATGGCCTACCTACATCCTTGACAATCTGGCAATGAAATCCATAGCAATGTTATCCCATTTCCATTTAGGGATTTCCAATGGTTGTAACATTCCATATGGTCTTTGATGTTCGATATTGACTTTTTGACAAGTCAAACACTTTGTAACATACTCAGCTATATCCTTCTTTATTCCTGGCCACCTATAGGATCTCTTCAAATCCTAATACATTTTAGTAGCTCCCAGATGGATAGTATACTGGCTTTGGTGACCTTTTTCCAAAATCCTTGACCTTATACATTTATTTTGTCGTACATTAGTTCTTCCTTAATAGAGGACGATCCCATCTTCAGACTTCGTAAAGTTAGGTGAATCGTTTTGATTCTGAAGAAATGAATCTTGCGCTTGCACTTCCTTAATTTGAGCCTTCAGACCATATTCAACTCGAAATTCACTAATAAGTAACCTCTCAGGAGTAGCTATAACTGACAGTCTTAAATTTCTAAATTCTTCGATCAATTCCATTTCTCTTACTAACATATGACTCAAATGCAAAGATTTCCAACTTAATGCATCCACCACTACATTCGTTTTACATAGGTGGTACTTTAATTCAAACTTATAGTCATTGATGAATTCCATCCACCTTTGCCTCATATGCAACTCTTTCTGATCAAAAAGATATTTTAGACTCTTATGGTGACTATACACCTCAAATATTGCATCGTATAAATAATGTCGCCAAATTTTTAGAGCAAAAAATATTGCAGCTAACTCTAGATCATAGTGGGGTAGTTTTCTTCATATGGTCTTAATTGCCTAGATGCATAGGCGACCACCCTGTTCTCTTGCATTAAAACACATCCTAGTCCCTTCTTAGAAGCATCTACATACACTTCGAAATATCCCGAAGGATTAGGAATAGCTAAAACCGGGGGTGTAGTGAGCCGAGTCTTAAGCTCCTGGAAACTATTCTCACATTTTTAAGTCCATTTGATTAAACTCCCCTTTCAGGTTAATCTGGTCAAGGGTAAGGCTATTTACAAAAAACCTTGTATGAATCTCCTGTCATACCTAGCCAGGCATAAAAAGCTTCAAATTTCGGTCACTGACTTTAGCCTTTCCCACTTAAGAATAGCTTCCATTTTACTAGGATCTATCGACACACTATCTTTAGATATAACCTAACCTAAGAATCATACTTCTTACATCTAAAACTCAAATTTCTCCAATTTCGAAAAAAATTTATTCTCCTTTAAAGTCTGAAGTACTATTCGAAGATGCTGATCGTGCTCTTCTACATCCTTCGAGTATACCAAGATGTCATATATGAAAACCACTATAAATTAGTCCAAGTGGGGCCAAAAGATACGATTCATATAGTCTATAAAAATTACAGGCGCATTTGTAAATCCAAACAGCATGACCAAGAATTCGTAATGTCAGTATCTATAATGAAATGCCATCTTTGGAATATCTTCTTTCACTCGGATCTAATGATACACTGATCTCAAATCTATCTTTGAGAAAATAATAGCCCACTTCAGCTAATTTAACAAGTCATCTATTCTCGGTAACGGGCACTTATTCTTGACAGTTGCTTTGTTAAGCTATCTGTAGTCAATGCATAATCGTAGGCTTCCATCCATCTTCTTTACAAACAATACTGGGGCTCCCCAAGGCGATACACTAGGTCGAATAAGATTCCTTTCCAATAATTCCTCCATCTGCTTCTTGAGTTCTTTCAATTCCACAGAGGACATCCTATAAGGTGTAATAGAAATAAGAGTCACTCCTAGCACCAATCTTTTCCAAAAATGTATACACCTGTTATTTAAAAGGAAACACAAGGGTCTTTGTATAGTAATCCTGAAGAATCTAGTTTTGGCTCAACCAATTTATCACGTACCCTAATTCCTAGCATCTTTAATTCATACATCCACATCATAGTATGTTCCACTTAAGGGAATTTGGTATATACATTTTTTTCATCTATCAATTTCTAGCAATGTCTACCTAACCCATAAATTAACCTATTCACTTATATTATTTGTTATCATTCTTGGGAAAGCATAAAAGTGCTTCATGCTATTCCAAGCATTTTCAAATTGCAATTCCTTATAGGCAACTAACTAAGTATGATATGCATTACTTACAACATAAAGGATCTCATGCCATAAAGAAAATGGTACAATCCATAACTTATATTACATCACATTATCAGCTGTCTAAACGGGAATTAGCACTTATCTAGGTCATCCCACATATATGACACAACCAAGGAAAATACAATCCATAATTAGATGATTCAACCATGAGACCCATGTTGCTCACTTCTTGCTGGAGTACCTGAAATATGATTATGTGGACATAAAATAAAATGAGATGACAATCTCAATAGCTAGCAAATTTTTCAAAAAAGTAGTACACATTCCATTCCTTAAAACATCTCAAATTATTTCACTAAAACATAAGCACTGACCATACATACATACATCATCTTGGTCACACTAGGGACCTATAACATTTTAGTCTACTTACCCAGTGCAGTCACATACGGCCATACCTGCAAAGGGTTATGCATCTCCTATTATTGGCCAATCATGAGGGAAATAAGGCTTACTTGGCACACTTTGTGCACCCCCTAATTCCCAAGAATGGATACACTACATATCTTTAGACCATCATTCATCATAGCATAAAAGTCAGGTAACCAGTGAAATGGATAAATTCAAGTTCATAAACATAAAGAGTGTTTTAAGGAAAAGCTAGCTACCTCAATTCCAACACAATCACTTCCTTTCCAAGGCTGCCAGGGTTACTACCAGCAACTCAAACTAAAAAATATAAGAGTTCTTGGTTAATGCATGCATATTAGCACCTAAAGTCATAAATCTCTAGTTTAAGAGCTTTTGCTCCTCAAAACAAAACTATGCTTCTATTGAGATTTGGGGTTGTTATTAAATATGACAAAGTTCTCAAAAAAAATTATAAAATTTTGTATGGAGGTACCTTTACATGTTTATTTTATTTCGTAATTCTCTCAGCCCTTAAGTCTTCCATTCAACTCCAAAAACTACCTCCATAACCCAGAACAATGCATATTAGTTTCAGTTCCATTTCTATTTTGTTTTGCATTCATTTGGATTAGTCAAACTTCTTTAAAATTTGTGATATTTTATATGAAGCATCCTAGATATGTTATATAATTACCATAGAAATTTCAAGTAAAAAATAATTCATTTGGCCCCTCGAATAACCCATGTTTTAAAGGATGTCCCCTGTTATGGTCTGTTCTGACTCATTTCCTGCCCTACCAAATTTCTACATTTTATTATATACCTTAACCTGGCCAGAATTCTCTAACATTTGGTGGGATCCTTAATTAGAATACCTATAACAAGTCATAAACTTTTCATACAAAAATACAACATCTAACACCTTCAATATTTTTTATTCCCTTCAACAGTCTAAGCTGTCCAGCAGATTGTTCTCAGCACTGTTTTAATTGCAAAAGGCCTAGTTGTAGGTTCTCAAAAATCATGAAAGTTTCCATAATGGATTATGAATATTTTAGTACTTTTATCACCAAAAAGTAGAGAATTTAAATGCTATTTACTAAATTTACTAAGCCAATATTTTCATGTGCTAAAAGGTTTCTATGTTCTCAACCTAACCCTTCTGTGCTCTATGACCTTTACTCACTAATCAGACCCTAACTCACTCCTATCGACTTACAATTTGGTGATTCTAGTGGCTATGTAACCGTGAGAAATATATCTATAATTTTCATGTTAACCATGTTTTCATATTCCTTATAGGTTAGTCCTAGAAATTCGAAAACTAAGCTATTCTTCACCAGCCTAAATTCCAGACCCTATTCTGACCTCTCATCACTCCCTAGAGTATAACTCTCTCATTTTAAGTTGAATTGGTGTGATTCCAAATGCTATGGAAATCTAAGAGATAGGACTACAACTTTTATGTTGAATACATTTTCATATTTTAGACATAAGTCATCCATACAGAACCTAAAATTAGCCTAATAAACTTTAAACCGCATTTTTATATGAAGCTAGACTTACCTTGTGTAAACCTACTCCTATGGCCCTCAATTTGCAGCTTGCTTCTCCTATTGGTTTCCTTTGCAACTCAGCCACGTTTTTTGCACCAAATATAGGGTGAACAAAGCTTCAAACCTCAACACTCACTCTCACTCTTACTGCCTTATGGTGAGGGAAGAAAAACTCCCCATATGCTTCTGGTTCTTTCACTCTCTTCCTCCTCTCTCAGCCGTCTTCTTCTTCCTGGCTACTCTCTCCCTCTTCCTTCCTCTTGCCTCTTCAGTTTTTGACTACTTCACTCTCTCATTTCTCTTGCTAGCACGAGGCAAGGTTAGGTATTTTCTGCTACACCAGAGATGCATGTTATTGGCTGCTTATGGTTGTAGGGATTCCTTGGATTCTGTAGGGCAGGGGAGTGGGTTTTTCTACTGCTTCTCCACGTAAGAGAATGCATGTATATCTATACTATAATATACTCTATGGGTGGTGGGTGCATGACACGTAAAAGGGACCTCTTCTGCCACACAACCTGCCTGCTTGAGTGCTTCTGCTTTCTAGCGTGAACCTGCTGTAGATGGGGTGTGAATTCAGCTACTTGTGGGCGTGTGTTTCTGCTTCTCTCATGGAGCAAGGGATGGCTTGAATATGCTGCCATGTGAGGGCATGATTCTCCTTGGTTTATGGAGCAGAGGATGGCGTGAATATGCTGCCATGTGGGATGTTTTCTCTACTTGCATTTGGCGCCGATTCTGCTGTCTAATGCAGCATGGTTCTACTGGCTTTTTGGGGCAAGGTTGGGCATGAATCCTACTGGCTTTGGGACGTGTTTTCTGCTTAGCTTTGTGGAGCAAGGATGGCGTGTTTTCAGCTACCATGTGGGTGTGATGCTGCTTACTTTATAGAGCATGTTTCTGCTTGTATTCTTCTCATTGCCTATGCATTTTTAACCTACCAAAGTTGCTGGTGTTTTGTTTCAAATTCACGTGCATGCATGGGTGGATATATATATTATGATATGCATGGTATAAATGAGAGGAAATATATATATACATATATATATATGTATATATATATACATATATATATACATATATATATATATATATATATATATATATATATATTTCCTCTCATTTATACCATGCATATCATAATATATATATATATATATATATATATATATATATATATATATATATATATATTGCATCACATAATGCTTCTTCCTTCCTTATAATCCTAAATTAGTAGCATCCTAAGGAATATATTTGTATCCTATTCCTCTCATTTATGCTCCAAAATTTTTATTTATATTACTTCTAACCATGAAATTGTAACACATATTTTATAAAGTCTTTATTGTTAAATAACTACACATTTTAATTCTTGTTTATCAATGTATATATATATATATATATATATATATATATATATATATATATATATTGCATCACATAATGCTTCTTCCTTCCTTATTATGTTGCTAATCCTAAATTAGTAGCATCCTAAGGAATATATTTGTCACGGCCCCAAATGATGGAACACATGATCGGCACGGCATAAGGGTTTCCCCCTAGCCGCAAGCCTAACGCATAGCACATACAAACATCCAGCACACAATCCAGAGTACATAATAAATATAACTGGCCACATATGCCACATCCAATATAAGGAAATACTGTATATATATATATATATATATATATATATATATATCTCTCATGAATCCAACATTTGTGATTCAACTTGGCCCATGGCCTCATAATACAACATCATTGTAAAACATAAAACCATTTTCCAAACAACACATCAAAATATGCAAGAAGCGAGGATCCTGCCTATAAATTCATAGAGTTACTCTAGACATAAACTAAACTAGACAATCATTACAAAATAGCCTTGCCCAAACTGGGGCTCACCAACGCTATATTCAGCCTTCTACGAAGCTGTAACTGGATCAAAGTCTCTTTGACCATCTGTTGGGAGAAAACAGAAGAGGGGTGAGACCACATCTCAGTGAACGGGTAAATCATACTATAACTGAAACAGGGCAAAACAAGCACGAGTGTTTCGCAATGGGTTTAATAATTGAAATCCAAGTGTAAAGATAATAATAGAAACATTAAGCATTTAACCATAATTTATTGAAAGAAAAGCTAAACAGTTCAAATGTATGTTCAAAAGATAAAACAGGATTAAATCAGTAATAGTAGAGCAAATCAATTATGCATGGTAAGTAATAAATGAAGTTATTTATACAATAACAATGATGAATGAGATTGTTTAGAAATATTTAATCTTTAAGAAAAATGCACTAGTTTATTGGAGGTCTTTCCTAACAGATCTATCATCTCCCCCAAGCACACAGCAAGGGTAGGGTAATCACTGTAAGCGTAGACATAAGTCCACCCTAAATCCCTGTGTCTTAGGCAATCATATGCCCGTCACAGTATCCTAGGCCGAAGCCTTAACATGATCATGGTGCACCAGGGCTAGCACTACCTGCGGCTAGCTAACAGTGATCTAAAAGGGTCCCTCCAATAGAAAATATGCTATTCAAAGAGTTTAAAGTAAAACATTTCAATAACTTTACAATAAAGCTATAATTCTCCATCTAGCTCTTTTCATGCATAAAATTCTGTTCTAAAATATATCTCATCCATGAATTTCCATGGAGACCTTTAAAATCATAAACTTTCCCTTTTTAAACATAGATCGTCTGTAGACGTTACATAGATGCTTATCATGCATCAAATCACTTCATGGCTAACTTAGTTCATTTCTATGACTAAGTTCGCATTTCTATAAATCTAGCTTAAATGGAGAATTAATAGTCTAGTTGCTTGCCCTGCATACCTAGGGTTCAACTAGGATTGAAATTTACAATTTCTAACATGGTTGGAACATATTGGTTTTCAAAGCGGTAAAACAATTTAGCATACATTCCAACTAGTTAAAATCATATGAAAGAGTTATAAACTGAATTCGTAAAAAAAATGCGCTATAGTATGAAAAACCCACTCACCTTACTAGGAGTCCAACAACGAGAATTTCACCTCGTGATGGCTCAACAACCTAGAAAACATAGGCATAACATGAAAATTAGAAAACTCTAAACGTCACTATTCACGCCGAAAAACACTATTCACTCGTCGGAAACACTATTTACACCGAAACCTAAAAACTCTATATTCTAGCATAGAAACTAATTCTAAGACTACTTATGGAAAGAAATTCAGTAAAACGAAGCCTAAAACGCGATTAGACAGAATTTACCTTGGAAGTTACTATTCATGCAATTTTCTGGTGACAATCCAGCGACTTTCCGGTGAAATTGATCGGTGGGATTTGTAGCTCTTCTTCCCACGAGTCCAACGGTACCTTACTTGCTCAAATCGGACGTCCGGATGATGAGATATCTTAGAGAGAAGTTAGAGAAAAATTTTAGAGAGAGAGAGTTAGGGTTCGGATGAAAGAGAAATGAAGGAAAAAGGGGGGTCCGCAAAAAAAACTATCTGACGAATCTCGCCGCCGGCGAACTCATTCTCGCCACGGCGAACTCATTCTCACCGCGGCGAACATATTTTCGCCACGGCCAGATTCGAAACCAGAAAAATCATGCTCTCGGGAAAATGTTGTAGTATTCTCGCCGCGGAAAACTTCATTTCGCCGAATTTGACAAAATGTCCAACATGAAAGTTGTATCCCTTTCTCTTATATTTCCACAGCCACTTGAATCACCTAATTTGGAGTTCATATGAAGGAGTTATGCATCAAATAGTGAGCAAAGGTCCAGACCACACTATGCTGCGGTTTTTGCCTCTTATCACTATAATATTCACGGAATTAGCAAAAGTTCCCAACATCAAAGTTGTAGATATATGTCTTATCTTTCAACAGAAATTGGAATCATGTAATTTGGATTTTATATGTGCGATTTATACTTATTTGAGTGAAGAAAGGTCAGAAACGCTCTAAAATTTTACATTGTTCTCAACTTCCTTGTTTCAAATGATTTGTACTTAACCTTCAAAGGTTTGGGTTATTACATTATCCCCTCCTTATAAAAATTCGGTCCCCAAATTTTACAAAAACCAACAACATGAAAACACAAGACTAATCTTAGAACAGCTGTGGATACTTCTCTCTCATGACGTCCTCTACTTCCCACGTAGCTTCCTCTTTGGAATGATTCTGCCAAATCACCTTCACTGTAGGGTTATCCTTAGACCTCAACTTTTTCACCTGTCTATCAACAATGGCCACAGGTTTCTCTTCGTAGGCCAACTTGTCATCCAAAAGGATTTCTTGCGGTTGAATTACATGAGATGGGTCAGGTAAATACTTCCTTAACATCGAGACATGAAAGACTGGATGCACTTCACTCAATCCAGGTGGTAGGGCTAGGCGGTATGCCACTGTTCCTACCCTAATTTCCCCCTTAAAGAAATTCGGTCCCTAAATTTCATCACCACAGTTGCAGATAAATACTGACCTCTTTGTTCAAATAAATGCAAATATCTGGCGCGTATATCCTACTCTCTTTCCCAAGTAACTTTCTCATAAGAGTGATTTTTTTTCCATATCACTTTCACTACAAGTATTTCTTTTGACCGTAACTTCTTTACTTGTCTGTTCACTATTGCTACTGGTTGTTTCTCATAGGTTAAATTTTCCTGTAACTGAATTTGTGGACACTGTATAACATGTGTAGGATCTGGTAAATATTTTCATATCATAAACACATGAAAGGCTAAATGGACATTACCCAATTTAGGAGGTAAAGCCAAATAATAAGCCACTGAACCGATCCTATCAAAAATTTCAAATGGTTCTATATACCGAAGGTGTAACTTTCCTTTCTTCCCAAATCTCATTACCTCTTTCATTGGTGAGTCATTAAAGAATATGTGGTCACTAACTGATAATTCCTAGTGCTCAACATTTATGGTCCTTATAGACCTTTGACTAGTATTGAGTTACTTGTATTTCTTTTTCTAATCAATTTTCACTTTTTCAATAACATCTTATAATAAATCTAACTCCACTGAGTCATTTAACAAAACATTTGTAACACCTCTTACATAAAGCTTAAATCTTCTAATATCATTTTATTATAGACAGATTCTGCTAAGGAATCTCTCACCACTCTAAAAAAAAACATATGCTTGAAGCATGCTCTCCAAGCTAGCATCTTTAGATAAGTCATATTCTATCTATTGCATGTTATTCCAAACTAGATTTTCAAAGTTTAACTTTTCTCAATTCACTCACATATTAAGAAACCTATGATGTTCATGTAAAACTTCAAATGATGCCATTGTATATTAGCATGATAATTACTGTTATGAGTAAGTTCAACTAAGGACAATTAATTTCTTCCAACTTTTACCACAATAATATAAAGATACTTAAAGCATAACTTCTAATGTATAAACACATCATTTAAATTTAGTATTAGTCATATTATAATCTAATAAAGATCCTTAGACTTCCTGAATAACTCTCTTGAGATAATATATTAAATTCGTATTTGCCAACATATCGGCCAATGAAAAAAAAAATTTAACTTGTATCTTTTTTTACCATTATACTAGTACCATTTTTATCTCAGTATATCCTTATTACCTCGGTTTATCCATATTTACAATTTATGGCTTCTTCTGAAATCTCTTTTCTTAACAATTATTTATACGTAAATTTTCAAATCTCAACATGATTTACATTCTAGATACTAGTCTCAATTTAGCAAAGTATAAATTCTTAACACAAATATCTTAATTACTTACATTATTCTCAGAGATGATTTTCAAAATATTTTCCATGTTTTCAAATTAAAAATTTCAAGATTAACTTAAATCTTATTTTCCATACTTTACTCCTCAAAAACTTTAACACCGTTAATTCCTTTGATTATATTCGTCAAAGCCCATTAAATCATCATCCATCTATTCTTTTCAAACATGTCTATTACGTTAATCTACTAATCAGTTGAACACCATAATAACTGAGTTCCAAAAATTAGAAATTAACCCTCCTTATAATAAGGAAAAAGAATCTTGCATTTAATACCAAACATTAATGTAGGACAATACAGTAGAATATGTGGAACTCATAATAGAGCGTAGTGCCAAAAGAGGAAGTCAGAAGTTTGGACAAAACATTGACAGGAAATTAAAATCGGTGGTCGTAATTCTTGAAAATTTGTAAACAAAATCTAGCTACTAGTTCGGCGAAAATAGGTGGCCACAAATTTTGAATATATGTACAAAAATTTTAGTTCAAAGCTATCATTATTTGGTGAAAGAATATCATATGAAAAATAATTATTTCTCAGCTTATAAAAGTTTGTGAGAAGCAAAGAACACATAGTTAACTGGTAGAATGCAGTTGATTGCTTCATAACAGATGTAATCAATCAACTGTAAAATAACCAGTCCAAATTAAAATTTCTCAAAATAGCTAGTCGACTTATAAACCAATAGTCGACTGGTAAGAACATTGGGAAAAACAAGATAAATCTTTTGATTGCCCCTCTTCAACAATACACTGGTTTGCATTTTTCAATCTTTTCTCTCTTTTACGCCTACCACTTACAACTTCTCTGTAAGAATCAAGACATCAATGCTTCATAAAAATAATAAGGAAAAGACTAATTTCTGGTGATATCTTAACCTTATTCTCTTTACGTGCTTAATATGGGTCACAGTCATAACTACTGTATATATGCATGCTTGCCGTCATTTTTTTTTTGAAATTTTCACCTTCAATTTAGCTTATCTCTACCAATCACTCACATAGTTGTTCTCATTATGTCTAGCCTATTCGCATAGCTATTATAAGTATATTTTTCTCTGAGTTCTGTAAATGCACACATTAGTATCTTTATTTTCACACTCAAAATTAGGGTGTGTGCAGCTATGAAGGGAATTGCATTTCGTCAATTTTGAAATGTTTGTGTTTTTTATGGTTCTAGTCCTGGAAAGGACGGAGAATATGTGGAAGCAGCACAAAACCTGGGTATGGTGCTGGCCAGGAGAAAAATTCATCTAGTCTATGGTGGAGGTAACTGTAGGTTAATGGGGTGTGTGTCTACAGCTGTACATGTAGGAGGATGTCAAGTTCTAGGTATTATTCTTACAGCTTTAGCTGCATCTAACATCGTAGGAAAAACAATTGGGGAAGAGTTTAGGGTTGCATCTATGCATGAGCGCATGGCTAGAATGATGAGCAATGCTGATGCCTTCATTGCCTTACCAGGGGGTTTTGGTACTTTAGAAGAAATTTTCCAAATAGTCTCTTGGGCACAACTAAATATGCATCACAAACCACTAGGTTTGTTAAATGTTAATCACTTCTTTGATGGTCTGTTATCTTTCCTTGAGCATGCTGTGAAACAAATGTTCATCTCACACTCAGTACGACGAATTCTCATCTCAACTTCAAATGCTGAGGAGTTAATTGATTCTGCTTTAAAGCATATGTTCATGTACTTGATCCTATCACAGCTCAAATAGAATGGACAACAGACCATAGCAAAACGCGCAAATTGGACTTGGATCTTCATCTGTAACTGTAGCAAGATGTGTCTCAGGGTTATCGGATACCATCTTGCTAGCCACATACCTTAAGAAAGTACTATTACTAAGTCAAAATTCATATTTTAAGAACTTAGCATATAGCTGATACTCCCTTGGAGTTTGTAATACTATCTTTAATCATTGCTTATGATCATCTGAACTCTTGAAATATTCTAGTATATTATCAATAAATATAATAACAACTTGATTTAGGGATGACTTAATTACTTATTCATTAAATATATGAATGTAGCTGGGGCATTTGTCAACCTAAATGACATAACTATAAACTCATAGTGTCCATGTCGAATCCTGAAAGCAAATTTTTTTTATTTTTATTTTTAATATTCTCTTCTCTTATCCTTATTTAATGATATCTAAATATCAAATCAAGTTACATTTTTTAGAAATGTTGAGCACTTTCTAACTAATCAAATAGATCATCTATACGAGGTAATGAGTATTTATTCCATATTGTCACTTTATTCAACTGTTTATAATCTATGTATAGTCATAGTGATCCATCTTTCTTTTTCACAGATAGAACTGGAGCACTCCAAGTAAAAGTACTAGCGCTTTTAAATCCCTTGTCTAACATGTCTTGTAACTATTTCTTTTTCAGTTCTTTAAGTTCAGTGGGTGCCATTCTATATGGAAATATAGACGCCGGCCAGAAAATAAATCAATACCAAATTCTATTTATTATTTCGGGGTAATCTTGGCAATTCCTCAGGAATTATATTAGAAAATTCTCTAATCACTGGAACTTGATTTACAGTGGTATACCTTATATCAGCATCTCTCACCACTGCCAACTATCCTTGGCACCTTTTTGTAATCACTTATGGACTGCTAAAGCAGAGATTAGGTTACTGGGTATCTCACTAAGATTTCTTTGTATCAAGAGAAAAAAAAATTCTCCAAGAATATTGAATTTAATCACCTTCTAATGACATTTCAAAATGACATGACATAATGCCAACAAATTCATTCTCAATATCACATCACAATCTATCATATCTAGACAATCGGGTACAACGAATGTCACATTTAGAAACCATCATACCAGAGTTTGACCTCTTCTGTACCTTGGTGGTATAGGATTCGCCTAAACTCAGCATTCCGCTGAAGTTTGCCCTACTACCATTCAAGAAGACACGCGAAGAGACTTTGTATGGGTCTTTTCCCAAGCACATAGCAAGGGAAAGCAAATAACATCTCATATAACTGGCATCTCGCTATAAAACAGAGATAGCCCAACCGTCACTTAACCATGCTTCAAGGAAAGATATTCTCGCCGCGGCCAGATTCGAAACCAGAAAACTCATGCTCTCGGAAAAATGCTGCAGCATCTCGCCGTGGCGAACTTCATTTCGCCGAATGTGACAAAATGTCCAACATAAAAGTTGTAGCCCTTTCTCTTAACTTTCCATAGCCATTTGAATCACCTAATTTGGAGTTTATAGGAAGGAGTTATGCATAAAATAGTGAGCAAAGGTCCAGACCACACTATGCTGCAGTTTTTGCCTCTTATCACTATAATATTCACGGAATTAGCAAAAGTTCCAAACATCAAAGTTGTAGATATATGTCTTATCTTTCAACAGAAATTGGAATCATGTAATTTGGATTTTATATGTGCAATTTATGCTTATTTGAGTGAAGAAAGGTCAGAAACGCTCTAAAATTTTACATTATTCTCAACTTCCTTGTTTCAAATGATTTATACTTAACCTTCAAAGGTTTAGGTTATTACAATATTTGTATCATATTCCTCTCATTTATGCTCCAAAATTTTTATTTATATTTCTTCTAACCATGAAATGGTACCACATATTTTATAAAGTCTTTATTGTTAAATAACTACACATTTTAATTCTTGTTTATCAATGTCTTAATTTATTATTAATCCTAGATTAGTAATGTCTAAAAAAATGTATTTGTGTCCTCTCTCCATCCATTATGATCCTAAGAATTTTATTTATATACTTCAATATTAACTATGTCACCTATTTTATACTTGCCTTATAGTCACATAACTAAACATCTTAATTACTTGTCATATGTATTTTCTACTCATCCTTAAATTTATCTAACTTTATTAGAGGCTTAGGATGTTACACAATCCATACCCAAGATGACATATATGTCTTCCAAAGGTAGGCAAGTTAGATCCACAACAAAAGATCTGCCAAACACTATCACCAGACAGTTTTTACAGACTGCCAAGGTGCTTACTCTCTCCCCCATAGGGGTTATCACCATCAACTCAAAAGTCAAGTCAGACACAAGATATTGCAATTTCTCCACATAATTAGAAGCTATAAAGAATGACTGGTGCCTGAATCAAAGAGCATAACCAAACTATTAAGATAACACATACCTTGAATCAAGTCATGAGCTTGTTTTGCTTCCACTTTACTCAAGGTGAAAACTCTTCCTCTAACTGGTTGGGTCTGTTCCAATTTCCTTTCATTCCCCAGTGGACATCAGCGACCCAAGTGGCCTTTTTGTCCGCATCAAAAACATGTAGCTTGATTGTGAAAACAAGGTCTGTTTCTATGGAATCGCCAGCATATCATGCACTTGTCTCCTGTGGCATTCTACATAAAGGATCTAGCTCCCATGGCTAAGGGTTTCTTGCTTGCCATAACATTCTTTCCCCTCACATTACGATCTGGAACTGGAAATTCTCTTCTTCTTTTCTAGGTAGCCCGTATTTCCTTCTCTTCTTTTATAGCTCTCAAGCTCTTTTCCAATAGACGACACTTGTTGATCAAGGGAACAAATTCACGAATTTCCAAAGGCAAAATTGTACTGTGAATCTTTAGATTTAGCCCTACTTTAAATTTAATTGCTTTTCAAGATTCATTTGGATTATACTTTAAATAGGAGGAAAACTTCGACAGTTCTTCGAACTTGGTAATATACTGATCGATAGACCATCCACCCTGCCTGAGTTAAAGGAACTCAATTTCTTTCTTAGCCCTTAAACTCCTAGGAATGTACTTATCCATGAAGTTTTCTTAAAAAATAGGCTAGGTAACCTGCTGACTCTGATGAGCCAGTAACTCATTGGCTCCTCTCCATCAGAATTTAGCTTCTTTTTTCAGCATGTAGACAACAAAATTGACCTTTTGCTTATCAGAACAGTCCAAAACTCTAAAAATCTTCTCTATTTTAGTCAACCACCTATCTATGATCATAAGATCATACCCCACGACAAAAGAGGGAGATCGAGTTCTCATGAAGTCTGCCCATCCTGGATTCCTTGAGTTTTCTTCTGCCTCACCATTGCCATTATTATTATTCTAGATGTGGCGCAGAATCTGGTTTGTAGCAAAAACATTATCTTAAATGATTGTGGCTAGATCTTGTAGAGTAGTCTCTGCACTTGCAGTCAGATTCCTCTTTGATGATGCCATTTCCTACTGTATCAACCAAAGAAAATAGTCATTATTGAGGTGATCAAGCTTAGTAGTGGTTAAAAGAGAATTTCATAATACAGTAGTCATAACATCATCTAGGCATACAAATTAGAAAAAATGCTAGCAATTTTCCCTAACTGTTATAACATGCTACTCTATGCCTTCTATCCACATCTTATTCAAGATGTTCTTAAATAGATCTAGGCAGCCATCCACCCCCATGGCCACTTAGGATCGACCTACTTTGATACAAACTTGTAATGATCAAGTTTTTTTTTGAAATTAGTATAACACACTAGGATATAATCATAGATAGTAACACAGGAGTTAGTAAGCCAAAACATATGCACCATATATATATATACATATACATAAGAGTTACATCAAGGATTAGTTTGCATATACACGTGTAACCCTAGGTACTAAGCATTATACTCAAAAGAAAAAGTACCATATGGTTACACAAAAATGGGTTAACCAATTAACTACATATTTCTTAGTCTATTATATAGCTACCCATATGACCATCACTCCTAGGGTACAACTAGTGGAGGAATTGGCCTTAGCGTGAGTATCTCTACCATATTAATCAATATCAGACTGGCGATGATAGTGAACTGGCCCAAGTAAGGGATTTCCATTGTCTGCATCTCTAGAAGAAGGGTCAGAATTACAAAATGCATTTTATTGGTCTGTATCTGAACATAACACCAAAAGAAATATAATGAGAATAAATCCCAATAAAATCAACACCAAAAAATAACACATACCAAAAAACTTACGGGTTATGCCCAGCTGGATAAACTATAGAAAACATTTTGTCTTTGTGTACAATGGCATAACAAGAATGTATTGCAAGTTCAGTAAATAGGTTATGTATCAATATCACACATTCATAAATAATAGGTTATGCATTAATAGTATGCATGCACATTTATTTCCATAGTGGCTAATTATCTAAAATTTTCATCTTTTTCAACCACAGGTTGGTGTGAGCCATCTCCCTACCGCTACTCACCCACCACTAGGTTCTTGGTCAAAATGGCCCTTCCTACATTGGCCACTCTAAACTAATAGGGCATTCCCGATCTCGATACCGTATCAAAGCCAACAACCCCTCAATCGCCTTACCTCCAAAAGGTGCAACATGTCATCGGGTCACCTTGGTTGGGTAAGGGTCATCTTGGAAATATTCGTTAGTCCCCTCAACACAACAAGATGCCACATGTTGTAGGGTCACCTTGCTTCGGAAAAGGTCATCCTAACATCTCATATATCTTTTAAATATACACCCACATTTTATCAATAAGCATCATATGTCTGCCCATCATAACTCTCATGTATGTGTCATATCTCTCAAATATGCAGGGCCTCTGGAAACATGCATGCATTAACACTTTCTTCATGCATTTATCAATTAACCTTTCATTATAATGCAAGTCATGGCTTAGACAAGAGGAGTGTAGCAAAACTAAATGAAACAATGATAAGTTACACCCATTTATAGATTATAAATCTATAATTTCACTCATCTACTCATTAGCACAATGTTAGAATTCAATTAGAGAAAAAAATAAGCAATTTCGAGCTAGGACAGCACGCAACACGGCCTGGCCATATCACGAAGCACAACTGTGTTGTGCCTGTTACCTGGTCCATTTTTTTCCCCAATTTCACTCAGAACACGGCCTGGCCTTCCCACAAAGCATGGTTGTGCTCTAGGCGCAAACATACATTTCTTTTCTTCCACACTTACAAACAGCCACCAATCAGAACAACTAACCAATATACATATCATAGACATGTTATACAAGTTAAATACAACATTTTCCCTCAAATTTCAAGAGTTATAAGCCCCATAATCCACCCCTCATAAATGCTCCTACTCATCTCCCTCATCAATGCAACCCAAACACCATACATTTAATCAATCATTACTACATATATGTTCATACACACCTTTATTTAACCAAGAATCAAGAAAAGTATATGTTGATCTTACCTCCTTTCACACCTTTAGAATTTTTCTCTCTCTAACTTAGGCTTAATTCTCTCTCTCTTCCAATCACAAAGACTACAGATTTTCCATCATTAAAATGCTTGATGAAGTTTCATGAGAAACAAAACTAGATTATAGTAGATTAGAGGGTCCAATTCTCACCTTTTTCTCCTTCTTCTTCTACTTCTCTTCTTCTTTCTCTCCTTCTCTCCTCCTTCTTCTTCTTCCTTGCGTTGTGAATCTCCCCCTCCTTCTTGCTTTTGGTCGACAACCCCACTTCTTGGTCAACAATAATTATTAAACAAATAAAGCTTCTCCAAGAAGCTTTCCCCATCTAAGTAAGACCCTTCCTTTCCCTAACAATTACAAAAATTCCATGCCATTAAAGTGTGACTATGCCATTGACTAGGGCCTTGTTTGGTTGACTGAAATTTATCCAAGTGTTTAATCTTCTCTAGAATTGAATACCAAGGAGTTTTGGAGTCACACTTTCCATGGTTCCTCATTCCAACTCTTGTTGCCCGATCTCAACCCTAAAAATAAAGAAATTACCATTTCACCCTTTTGGACTTTTCTCTAAAAATGAGAATTCTTTTCTCTATTACTTATAATTATACTTATAAGGGTGATCCATTTAACATCTTTTGACCCTTCCTAACACATTATTTCATAAAAACGAGATAGAAAAAATCTGGGATGCTACACACACAAATACAAACACTGTTCACATAACTAAAAACACTATTCATACCAGAAAAATGACGTACTATGATCTGAAAAAGCTAGTTCATAAGGTTTCAAATGCTTTTAAAACCATATATGGTGTTATTTTTTCGATTGGAGGTTCCTAAGCATGGTTATTTGAAGCTTATTTAATTCACCATTACAATTCACAATTTTTCAATGAACTTCTAGAGAATTTTCAACAAAATCACAATGAAACTTGTAGCTCTTATTACCTTGAGTCCAATGGTACCTGTGGCATATCAAATGGATTTCAAGATTGAGAGAAATTGAAGAGAAAAGATGGAACCCTAGAGAGAGAAAGAAAGAAGAAATGGAAGGGAGGGAAAATACACTTTTGCTACCCAAGCTTCCTTCTTCTCCTTAACGTGTGTTTGTTTCTTTTTTTTTGTTATTAATTCATTATTTTAGTATTATCTTATTATATATATATATACATATACATATATATATGTATATGTATATATACATATACATATATATATGTATATGATAAAAATTTCCAAAAGCCTCTCAAAACTTACACTTTTGCAAAACTTTAGTTACAATCTTAAACCATGAATTATATATATTAAAATAAAGAATATTCATTAAAGTAAAATAAAAATTATTTAGAGCCAAACATAATTATGTTAAGGAAAAAAATAATTTAAATTAAAAAATATAGTTTTTAGAAAAATATAATTATTTAAAATAAAACTATACTTGCTTATAACAAAACATAATTGTTTGAAAACTACATAATATTACACTCTGCCCCTTCTTAAAAAGCTATACAATATAACTCTTATTATCAACAAGTTTTTCAAAAAGATTTTAAAAAATAAAGGACCAAAAATCATATAAATAATGAATCATTTTTTAAAAATTCTTAAATTATTGTATCACTTTAAACATCAACAATTTAATACATCCCAACAATACAGAACATATCATTACTTGCTTTCTTTGTAACATTGAGACAATTATATTCTAAGAGTGAGTTGAACTAGTTCAGCAAACACTTGGCATTATTACAATATCTTCTCATAGACAACAAACATTGGCAATGTGAGATTAGACATGATACGATAAGAAAATTCTTTCATAAGGTATGTAAATACCATGGGAAATGTACACATTTGTCAAGCATGGTGCTTTTCATCATGTGTCTCTGCTTCATTCTGCTCTAAATGCATCCTAGGTGAAAACTATAACTAGATCAACAATATGTTAGTAAAATTTGCTACAATAACACTCTTGAAAGACAAAGGCAGAAAATCTTGCAAACTTGTAGCTTACTAAAAGAAAAATGAAATATACCCTTTTTAACAAAATAAAGGAAGGAAACTCTATTTCTAGAAAGGATACAAACCTTATTTCTTGAAGTGGGCATTTTCACAAACAGTTATTCAGCATTCTCTATATTCTTCAATTTGAGGTAACACAATAATAATTGAAAGCTAATTCTACTAACTATGGTTTATTAGAAGACTCTAGTAAGAGATAGAGAAGTGTGAGAGAGAACCTCTAAGGTCATAAAGATGGAGGCTTTCACCAAGAGAAGTAGTTTGTGCATTGTTGAGGGGGGTGAGAGTTGAGTCACAAAAAACTATGAGAAATCATTTGTATGAGGATAAAATAGTCATTTTCTTCTAAATCCATTCTTGAATTTTAAAATCCTATTAATTTTGATAAGATTTGAAATCTATATATTTATATATATGCATAGCTTACCCATCCTA
Source organism: Gleditsia sinensis (assembly GCA_037074535.1). Lineage (NCBI taxonomy): Eukaryota > Viridiplantae > Streptophyta > Magnoliopsida > Fabales > Fabaceae > Gleditsia > Gleditsia sinensis. Next base: position 35,905,977 of record CM073469.1, on the reverse strand, counting down.
AAGCCATTACCTTTTTTTTCATTTTCTAGCTTTTGGTGTGTAACTTGTCCATCATTTTAGGTACATGTAACCAAGTAACATAAAACATACACTACACATCAATTATACAACCAAAAATTTCAAAGCATTTCATTAAATTTTGACTATTATTTCCATTAGTTTATTCCAAAAATATAATAGTAACCCCAAGTACTACCTATAGTACAAAAAACATGAGGGTACCTAGGTTACTTTCATCAGGGTTACTATTTAAAAGTATATAATTACATCATCCCTCCATTATGTCTCCCTTCACACGCTCTCTCTGGTGAAATGGGTTAAGGTGGAGGTATGTATGTAAGGAGTTTTGATAGAACTATAACTACTACGTCCTGCACTATAGGAACATGCCCTAAGTGAGACACTTTCACATAACTGATTATAAGTAGCAAGGCCAAAGCATACTTTGGCATCTTATTTCTCTTTAACAAAGGACAACATGAAATAATAATGAGAACTAAATTTTGTAATAGGTTTAACGATAATAATAAGCAATACATATAAGGCACATCATGTTAGTTTCATTTGTATTAACTAAAGAGATCAATTAGCCATATGAATCAGACACATATCTAATGCATATAACATAAAGCAATCATAGCATATATCATATTTCATTAGTAAAATACTTGGTTGTACCACTACATCACATAGACATCATATCACAAATAATTCATTTCATCTCATTTAATAGCTTTCTCATCTCATGGTTGTTTACTTTCTTTTCATTCACTACTGTAACTAAGTCAATGTGAGCATGCTTGTCTCACTCTACTCAACCCTGAATGTACTTGTCTCATTCCCAAGATCTCTTAACTTATCCGCAAATAGAGCACTCCTATCTGGTACTGACACGGAAGCCATGTAACTATCGAGGTTACCTTCAAGGGTCATCCCCTCCACTATATCTTCTTTTTTCTTTACTTTTCTTTTTTTCATAAATAGCCAAGACATGATGTCATTTCTCATAGTCATTATACAACAACATAAATATGCTAGGCCAAACTTGTCACTGACATAATTAGGGTTGTTCATTAGTTTGGTTTGGTCATTTTTGGAGACTTAACTAAAAAAAATTGATTATAGACTTTTTTAAAAAAAGGAACATGTTTGATTTGGTTGAAATATGTTGAACCAAACTTCTAGAAAACCTTGACCTTATACCTTGTCAAGTTTTTTTTTTGTTCTGGAGCCTTATCTTAAAATTACTCTGGGATCGTGACAAGTTTCAGCCAATACCATAGAAAAATTAAACCAGAGGCAAAAATGGTATAAGCATGGATTTAAATAGAAGAGAATCACAACCTGAGAAGAGAGTATATTATGCTGCCATGAAGGTGGACTGTTTGTGCTTCCAAAAATTATCCTAGCCTCCTAGTGACTGGACAGCTGCTAACAGTGAGTGTTTGCACCCTGACTACATGATCCCATTTGCAAACTACGTAGAAGGCCATTCTTCTCCCATCGGCTCCAACTCTACTTATACGTCCATTTCTTCTTCTTCTTTTTAAATTAGTACAAAGGGTCAGTCACTGCCTATCTTGTCTTAAGAAATTGTAATTAATGTAGGGACGAGAAATAAATAATGTGAAGCTATGTTAATACCAAATTAAAAAAAAGTTCTAAGGTCTTATGGTAAGTAGTGGCGTGAGAGGAGCCTTACAGTGATTGTACTATCAACCATTTATTGCAGTCTCTCTAAAAATGCTGGACTAATTTTTTTTTATTTACAAAAGGCAAATTTTTTATTATTATTATTATTATTATTATTATTATATATTATATTATATTTAGTCACGTCTATTCTCAAAAAATTTTATAATGAGACTTAGGGCTCGTTTGGATAAATAGCTTATTTAAGGACTTATTAAAGAAAGACTTATGTGAAAAGCTCTTATATCATAAGCTCCTTTTAAATTAAGTTATTTAACGTTTGGATACGTAATTGAAAAAATACTTTTAAAATTTATAAGCTCTTTTTAAACTGTTTGGATAAATAATATATAAGTGCTTATAATTATGAAAATTACTGAAATAGACATTAATAAACATTTATTAAAGATTGTGTTTGGATAAATAAGCATTTTTATTTATAATTTGAAAAAAAAATTTACACTTAAAATATTTATATAGTGTTATAATTAGATTATTCTTTAGATTATTATTTGTTTATTGTATTGCATTCAAGTGCTTACTTTTATGTTATTAGATTATTATTTTCAAGTGTGATTTTTTACAACCAAAATGGTTCATTTAGAAACCAAAGTCAATTTTCTTTGTAAAGAAACAAATGAATAAATATACACATTTGACACAATATTATTATTTCTTTTTTATCGTGGGGCAACTATAAAGGCTAAATTCTACTTTTCTCTCACACGAGTTAATTAAATCGCGAAAAAAAAAGTGGAGTTGATGTTTGGTCTAAAAGCTCAATTTTCGCCATTTACATGTCAAAATTAACTTGATATTAAAATATGACCAATTCAACAAAATAAAAATATGAAATTAATTGACAAGAATAAATAAAAAAAACCCAAATCACATCTTACACTGCCACATGTGTAACATCCCAGATTTTAATAAAGTGAAAAATAATTCTCATGGTGAAGGGAATGGAAGAGAATAAAAAGGAACATCGATAAAATCTTAGAAAAATGATAAAGTGGAATTAAAGTATTTGATGGAATTTTCCTACAACCAAACAAAGCCTTATCTAATGGCATAGTTCAATTATGATGGGATGGCAAGAGTGTAATAGTTGAATAAAGAAAGGTCTTGAGATAGGAGGATGATGGCTTATTGAGGAAGGCTAAATAAAATATTTTATCTTTCTTGACTCAAGGATGAGTCGACTAACCCAATGGAGAGAAGGAGAGAGGAGTAGCTTGGAGGAGAAGTTGGCCAAAAAGATCAAGGGGAAGAGAGTGGCGACCAAGGAAAAAAGAGAGAAGGGAGAGAGACCGAGAGAAGGAGAGGAAGGAAAAGAAAAGAGAGAGAGAGGAGAGAGAAAGAAACAAGGTAAAATCCAAGAGAAAGGAAGAAGGAGAGTGATCAAGAGGAGAAAATCCAAGGAAAGCTTGAGAAGAGAAAGAATCTCTAGTTTGGTAGGTTTAACATTATTCATATTTCCTTGGAATTTAATGTATATTGAATGATTTATAAGTGTTTCATATATCCTCTTTTGATGATTCGTGATGTATATTTTATGGTTGGCCATGAAAAGTGAGAGTGGGATGCATAGATCATGCATGTGTTTACTGATTTTTGGCTTGAAAATGGTAGAAATCAATGGTCTGAATGGTTGGTTCTGTTGGATATGATTTGTATCGAATCTGAAAATATGTCTAAAATATGAGTTGTAGCCCTGTTTCTTATCTTTCTAATACCTCTAGAATTACCTTGATCGGATTTAAAATGAGAGAGATATCCTCTGATGAGTGAAGAAAGGTCAGATTTAACGGACAGAATCACGATGCTGTTTTCGGACACAGTTTTCACCTGTTTATGTTTCTAATTTGTTAAAGAGGTAAACATCAAAGTTGTAAATATTTGTCTTAACTTTCTATAGACACCGATAATCGGAGTTAAATTGAGAGAGTTATGGTCTTTTTAGTAAGAGAAGTTCTGGCTGGACGAAAATTTGGACTACAGGGAAAACCCGAAGCACGGCCGTGCTTGGGGACACGGCCAGGCCGTGCTTCAGGCTGTTTTGTGATTTTTCAGCATGGTTAGCATAGCTTGAAACATGGCCATGCTTGAGGTTGTTTTTGCTCTGTTTTGCATTTTGAATGCTCTAAATAAACTCCAATGAATTGATGATGTTAAGGAAAACTAAAATACAAATAAATACCCTTTTAATGATGCATTGTAGTGTGAATTCCATCCTTTTATTATGAGAAATTAAATCACATATTGCATATTGATGAGATGTATGTCTAATGTATTGATATAAACACATATTAATGAGACCTATGCAAGTGAATTTGTTATGTATTGATGAGATATATGTAAGTGAATTGCATACGAGCTAGATGTGCAATGTATGGATGAAATGCATGTTGATTTGATGCCTATGCTAGTATATCAATGCATGAGGATTACATGATATAAAGTATGCATTGTTGGTAAGTGTATTAATACATATTTGTTAAATGATGTAGTGATGATATTATGCATGACATTATTGATGTGCTTGGTTAATGCATAACCCCATTGTGATGGTCATGATGATTTAAGAATATGATATGTACATTAATGTTTGACGATAGAGGGGTTGTTACATAGTGATTGTATGACGAGACGAAGTTGATTGTGGATGGAAAGCATGATGATAAAGGTGAGTTGTTTGATGTATACATGGTCATATCATGTTGATGTACATGGTTGAGATGTGGCTATAGACGATTAGTCACTGAGTATGGAGATGTGGCTATAGACGGTTAGTCACTGAGTGTGGAGATGTGGCTACAAACGAATAGTCATTAAGTGTTGTGATGTGGCTGCAGACGATCAGTCGCCCTACATGAAAGTATTGTAAAGATGGATACACAAGCATATTATTGAAGTATAACCTGGTTATTATACATGCCTGATATTGATGCATAACCTGTCTATTGAATATGAAAGCATGCTATACACTCTTGCTATTTTATCATATACAAAGAGAAAATGTTTTCTGTAGTTTATACAGCTGGACATAACACTGTGTTTTCCTTATTTACCGTATGATGCTTTTAATGTTAAACCTATTGGGAACCTTCGTTCTCATTATTATTAGTGTTATGTTCAGATAAGAGCAAACGATATGCTAGCTGCTTCCGTGCACTTGATCATGGAAGATCCAGTGGATGGCGATGCTTTGTACAGATCAAGATGCCAGCACCACCTCCTCCACCCTTTACACCCAAGGGAGATGTGCGGTATAGGGTTCAATGTTAAGTTGATGTAGTTATGTGTCTCAATGTCGCTTATGTGTAAATATTAATCTCTGATGTAGTTTGAATATTATGTAATGGAATATTAGCTGCTTATATTAATATGTATGGTTCGCTGCTTAGAATCTGTTATCGATCGCTATATATATATATATATATATATATATATATATATATATATATGAAAAAAAACCGGTCGTTTCAACATGCAATAATAGTGGTTCATATTTGAGTAAAATAGAGAAGACTTGCATAAAACAATTTCTACCATAAACTATGACAAAAAGGAAAGAAATAGAAATTAAAATCTAACAAGTGTTGTATTCTACCAAATTAATAAGTAGCTTAATTAAACGAGCCCAAACACTACTTTTTAATTATAAAAGCACTTATGGATGTAAAAAAGCTATAATAAGCTATAAACCTATTTATCCAAATGGGCCCTTATAGCAAATTTTTCTTCATTGACATTGAATGATGAGACTTGGCAAAGCTTTCACTTTTCAAAACAAAAAGTATTACATAAGGCGTGATTGACAATGCCGACACAATGAAAGAGAAGGCAAAAAGAAAGTAGTATCATTTCAATTCTCCTACTCTCATAAAAAAAAAGTCATTAAATTGATGTTCTATGTGAGTAGATTGAGAAAAAAGGCAGGGGGATCACTACTCGAGGAAGACTAGCTGATGTACAGCTTAGCTTTCCTCGATGCTGGCAGGTGAACATTGCAGAGTTTAAAGAGAGAGGCTAGAGAATAATAATATTTTATATAAAATTAATATTAATTAATAAAATGGTCGACTCATTTCAGTATGATTGAAAAAAAAGTTCAACTAAAAATTAAATCAAGTTGCTCGATTTTTATAGAAAAATATCAATTTAAATAGTTTAAAATTAATTTTTTTTATTTTAGAATGATTCAATGTAATTTAATCGATTTTATTTAGTTTTCTACACCCCTAGATATCATGCATATTTTATGATTAACTCAATAATACTTCACTCAATTCATGCACATATAAGTTCAAATTAAAATTGCCATTAGGATGCATATTAATCATTTTCAATAAACAAATACATCCATTCCATCACATTATGCACTATAAATTGAATGAAGATAATTATTTTTATGGAATGATGGCCATAATTGAATTCCAACTTATTTATGCTCAATGTCCATTATTCCACTTAACTAAATTTAAACTTCTCCTATGTCTATTTTCGGCCAAGTCCCCTTAATTATCATAATCTTCTATTTTTATACTTAATTTATTTTAATTCTTGTTAGAATTATCAATTTAAGTCATCTACTACATTTATTTTCCACTATTCATCCTAATTTTTATATCTTCTTTATAAGAGATTCCAATTTCCATTTAGTCTCCAAATTACGTTCCTATATCAAATATCCCTTTTTCTTTACAACATTTCTTAACCTTTCCATGTCATGAACTAATCCCTTATCTATCTCATCCATTTTAACTAATTCTTTACCTATTACTTCTATGTTCAAGATTAAGAACAACTAACAAACCATTTCATTTAGTTTTTTTCCTTCCATTTTGGCCAAGATTTTAATTCCACACTCTAATCTCTTCTTCACCCATTTAATCATCTTATTACTCACCCTTTTTAATGACAACATCCCTAAATCATCAAAATGTTTGGGTGACAACTTCCAATATTGAATGTTGAATATTTCATGCATTTAATCTTGATTTGTATATTGAAAGTTGAATATTTCATGCTTTTCAAATAATATTTCATGCTTTTGAGACAATATTTAATGCTTCTAAATGTTTGGGTGATTTGTTTTATATTGAGATAAGATAGATATATAGTCACAGAGGTAAAATAGGAATGTACAAATTAAGAAAAAAGAAAATTGGATATAAGATAGAAAGATTTCAATTTTAACTAGCTAAACTTTAGAAGAAAGTAATAAAAATAACATATGGTTAATTGGATTATATTCATAATTAGCGTAATTTTACAATTTAAAATTTACATACTTTCTTTAAAAAATATATAAAAATTTATAGTATCAAAGAAAAAATGTGCGCTAGTGAACTACAAAATGTAAATAAAATTACATATTTTGCAAATTGTGGACCTTAATTCACAACAAAAACTTATAAACGGTTGAATTCAAAATTAGTTATTTCAAACAAAATAAAAAAAACACACATTTTTAATTGAATTATATTTATAATTAGTGTAATTTTACAATTTAAAATTTACAAATTTTCTTTAAATGAAATATAAGAATTAAAAGTATAAACAAAAAAAGGTGAGTTAGTAAACTCTGTAATATCCCGTAATTTTTATTTTTAAATAATAATATTTTTCTATAAATAAATATATTTTTATTTGTTTAAAAATGATTATGTTTTATTAAAAGTAAGTCTACTTTTAATTCAAGTAATTATTGTTTTACTTAAAATAATTATATTGGCCTTTAATAAATTTTTGTTGTATTTTTAGAAATATTTTTTTCTTTTATTATGTATAAAGATATTTATTTTGTGATTTATTTTATTAAGATTTTTATCAAGAAAAGTCATGATTTAAGAGTTTAACTAAAATTTTATAAGAATACAAATTTTTAGAAATTTTTGAGATGTTTTATGATGAAAAACGGTATTTATATGAATATATATAAAATAAAATCAAAATAAATCTAAATATTTAAATATTAAATAAAAATTATTATTATTATAAAAAAAGGGAAGGGGGAGAGGAATGCAAAAGGATGAAACAGAGAGGAAAATGAATAGTGTGAATAGTGAATAATGTAACATCCCTAATTTTGTTTCATGAATTAATAAAAATACAAAAGTATTCAAAGTAACATCCCTAATTTTGTTTTTTTTAAGGTACATAAATATTTAATTAAGAAAATAAAATTTATTAGACAATTTTTAGATATTTAAAGAAATATAATCTTTAGAAATTCTTCATCTTACGTGTATGCATAGAAATGTTCTAACATTAATGGAATAGGTAAAGAGAGAAAACCTAAGAGGAAAAATTAGAAATAATATACTAAAGAAAGGTGAAATTTTTGGGAAATGAAGATAAATTTTTCGAAACAAATAAAGGTCTTAAAATTTCAAGAAAACATTGGATTAAGGTAATTTTTCCTAATTCAAGAACTAAAATTACTAAGTTTAACATATTCACCCATACATAGGACTTTCACCTATGGACACTTCATATAGAGATTTTCTACTTCATATAAGTTTCTAGCAAGCCCATTGGATAACCTAAACAAAAATAAAACATAGACTTGGATTAGGATATAGAAATTGGAGCGATAACCCAAAAATTAGGAAAATATGTCCAAGCCCTCTAAGAAAGGTAGAATTTTATCCAAAGCAAAGGAAATGGGTAGGAATAAGCCCAAATCCAAGAGGAAAAATAAATTAAATTAATCCATGTGATAATATAATAAAGATTAGGTTACATGGCTTTAAGACAAAAATTTAGTAAGTGGTATGATAATACAAGGCTTTAGGACAAAACATCAATATCCTACACTCATCATTTTAGCAAGTGGTATGATAATACAAGGCATTAGGACAAAACATCTATATCATACACTCATAATTTTAGCAAGTGGTATGATAATACATGACATTAGGACAAAACATTCCTATCCCACACAAATAATTTCAACCAAATAAAGGAGATTCAAGGGTTCGAAATTTGCCACCTAAAAAGGCAAACTTATCATAATTGATTAAGACAAAAGAAAAAGGAAATGAATCCCTAAATCAAAAGGACCTTGTCCATTATCTTAAGAACATATTATCATAATTTTTAAAATACAAATCTCCATTTCCTATGCATATCTTGACTAAGGAAGAGGAAGACAAGAACATGAGTTGTTTGTTTTTCCAAAAATTCAACCAAGTGTATCCTAATTATGATAAGGTAGACCCATGATCATGAAAGGTGAATTATTTGGTGGTCTATTTAAGCAAAACCTGTAACAACTTCATTTATGTAAATGTAACAATTTTTTTTTTATATTTGTAAAATTCCATGAAGTTATTACTACTTTAATTATAACCACTTAACTCGTAATAATAATCACTTTAACCAAGCATAATTGTTATTAACAGTGATACAATATTGAGTTTCTATGCACACTATTAGTTTACAAACAACACACCATTATTTTACAAACATTTGTACAAAGATACATATTAACTCTAATCATCTATGTCGACTACTTCCGGGGACACTGGTGCGGGTGGCACCTCCACCGGAATCTCAGTCACATCTACTACAGATACATCTGATATAACTGGTAGTTGCCCAAGGTAGGGCACCTCGATCCAACGTACGGAAATAATAAGTGTCATTGAGAAAATATGCATAGTTATTCTTCTGAACATGATATGGAAATATAGTGAGAATTAAATCCCAGTAGGTTCAACAATAAATCATTATCAATATAGTCATCACGTCATGTTCAGCTATATAAACTACAGTAAATAACTTTGGTCACATGAATGCACAAAATCTATGCACATGAGAATCGTACAGGAATGACATGTATTACAGGATTGATTATTTTCAGAATATCATATAATGACTATCAATTTATTCTCATATCAAGCTACCCTATAGTTAAAGAGGTTCATCTAGGGTACAAATTTATAGAGCATTGTTCCCCAATTTGATTTCTACTATTACCCTATAGTTAAAGAGATTCATTTAGGGTAGAAAAATGTTGAAAATAAGCTTCACCAGCTTCCAACACGGTCTGGCCATGTTCCAAGACACGGCCATACTTTAAAAATACTTCAAATGTACTCAAAAACAGCCCCGAACACGGCTAACCCATGCTTGAAGCGCCCAGAACACAGCCTGGCCGTGTTCTGTGACCTTTACTCACTAATCAGAGCATAACTCTCTCATTTTAACTTCGATTGAGGTGATCTTATTGTATATGGAAAGCTAAGATAATTATTTAAAACTATTATGTTAATCTTATCAGAAAAATAGTAATAAATATTAGTGTTATTACTCCCTTAAATTCAATATTATTTCTTCCCGGGTAGGTTCTAACCTTTACTTACTAATCTGACTATATCTCCCACATAAGAATTCCAAATTAAGTTATTCTAGTGGCTAAACATCCGTGACACATAAATATATAATTCATATGTTAACCATTTATTTTAATTTCTTATATAATTTTTCCAGAAATTAAAACACCGAAGCTATCCTAACATATTCTTCCCTGATTAACCATTTTCTGACCTTTGTTTACTAATCGGAAAATATCTTCCTCATATGAACTCCAAATTGAATTATTACAGTAGCTAAAAATCTGTGACACATATATCTATAATTCATATGTTAACCATATATTTTGATTCCTTATCAATTGTTCCCAAAAATTAAAATATCGAAGCTATCCTAACATATTCTTCCCTAATTAACCATTTTCTGACATTTATTTACTAATCGGACCATATCTACCTCATATGAACTCTAAATTCAATGATTCCAGTGGTTAAAAATCCCTGCGACATAAATCTACATTTTGTATGTTAACCATTTGTTTAGATTCCCTATAGAATGTTCCCGGAAATTAAAACACGGAAGCTTAAAATTCTGCCACCCATAGCCATACCCATGCAGAACTATCTACACCAACCTAAGTATTCAAACATACATCACATGCAAGATCAATATGTAACATGATATAGAAACATCCATGACCAATCATCAAAGTTCTAAGATCAAAATCTCATATAAATATTATAAGTTTCAAAAGTTTTCTTCAAAAAGAAATATTGTTAAACTTACCTAAGAATCTCCCTAGCTTACTTAGTGAATTGGTTTTCTTGTTTCCTCTTGAAAGAAGTACCAAGATTCCTCCCTTCCCTTAGCTTTCCTAGCAGCTTAGGTAAGAGAAGGAGGGTGAATTTTTTAACCTCAAGGATGAAGAAAAAAAAATTGATTCAAGTGGAGATTAAGGTAACTTACCTTGAGTACTTAGACTTCTAAACTTCTTCTTCTTCCTTCCTTTCATCTCCTCTCTTTCTCTCCTTTCCTCACTCTACCTTGCTTTTATTTCTCTCTCTTCCTCACTTGGACGAAATTAAAATGTTGTAGGGGTGGATTTTGCTTAAATAGACCACCAAATAATACACCTTTCATAATCATGGGTCTACCTTATCACAATTAGGATACACTTTGTTGAATTTTTTGGAAAACAAACAACTTATGTTCTTATCTTCCTCTTCCTTAGTCAAGATATGCATAGGAAAAGGAGATTTGTATTTTAAAAATTATGATGATATGTTCTTAAGATAAGGGACAAGGTCCCTTTGATTTAGGGATTCATTTCCATTTTCTTTTGTCTTAAACAAGTATGATAGGTTTGCCTTTTTAGGTCGCAAATTTCTAGCCCTTGAATCTCCATTATTTGGTTGATATTATTTGTGTGGGATAGGAATGTTTTGTCCTAATGCCATGTATTATCATACCACTTGCTAAAATTATGAGTGTAGGATATAGATGTTTTTGTCCTAAAGCCTTGTATTATCATGCCACTTGCCAAAATTATGAATGTAGAATCACACCACTTGCTAAATTTTTGACTTAATGCCATGTAACCTAATCTTTATTATTATTACATTATTATATCATCACCTAATTTATTTTATTTTATTTTTCCTCTTGGATTTGGGCTTATTACTACCCATTTTCTTTGGTTTGGATAAAATTCTACCTTTCTTGGAGGGCTTGGTCACATTTTCATAATTTTTGAGCAATTGGTCCAATTACTATATCCTAGTCCAAGTCTATGTTTTATTTCTTGCTTAGGTTATCCAATAGGCTTGCTAGAAACTTATGTGAAGTGGAAAAACTCTATATGAAGTGTCCATAGGTAAAAGCCCAATGTATGGGTAATGATTTTAAACTTAGTAACTCTAGTTCTTGAATTAGGAAAAATTACCCTAATCCAATGCTCTTGAAATTTTAAGACATTTACTTGTTTCTAAAAATTTATCTTCCTTATCCAAGAATTTTGCATATCTTTAGTATGTTATTTCTAATTTATGTTTTTCCTATTAGGTTTTCCCTCTTTATTTGTTCTCTTAATGTTAGAAACATTTTCTATGCATATATATAAGGTGAAGAATTTCTAAGGATTATATTTCCTTAGATATCTAAAATATTGTCTAATAAACTTTATTTCCTTAATTAAATTATCAATAAAAGAAACGAAATTAGGGATGTTACAAAACTCAACCCTATAACATTAAAATTTTCGTCTAAGTGAGGGAAAGGAAAAATAGAAGCAAGGTAGAGTGAGGAAAGGAGAGGAAGAAAGGAAGAAAGAGGAAGGAGAAGTCTAAAGGACTAAGTGCTCAAGGTAAGTTTAACAATATTTCTTTTTGAAGAAAAGTTTAGAAACTTGTAATATTTATATGAGAATTTGATCTTAGAACTTTGATGATTGGTCATGGATGTTGCTATATCATGTTACATATTATGTATATTTGAATACTTAGGCTAGTGTAGATAGTTCTGCAGAGGTATGGCTATGGGTGGCAAAATTTTAAACTTCTGTTTTTAAAATTCTATGAAGAATTAATATGGAATTAAAATAAATGGTCAACATAAAAAATGTAGATCTATGTCTCACTGATATTTAGCCACTGGAATCAATCAATTTGGAGTCCATATAAGGTAGATATGGTTCGATTAGTAAGCAGTGGTCAGAAAATGGATAATCAGGGAAAAATATGTTAGGATATCTTCTGTGTTTTAATTTCTGGGAACATTATGTATGGACATTAAAATAAATGGTTAACATAATATGTATAGCTATATGTGTCACAGATTTTTAGCCACTGGAATCACTCAATTTGGAGTCCATATGAGGTAGATATGATCCAATTAGTAAGTAGTCGTCAAAAAATGAATAATCAAGGAAGAATATGTTAGGATAGCTTCTGTGTTTTAATTTTTGAGAACATTATGTAGGGAATTAAAATAAATGGTTAACATAAGAATTATTACTATATGTGTCACGGATTTTTAGCCACTAGAATCACTTAATGTGGAATTCTTATGAGGGATATATGGACAGATTTGTAGGTAGAGGTCAGAACCTACCCGAGAAGAAATAACCTGTATTTTGAGAGAGTAATATCACCATGATTTCTTACTATTTTGTTCAATTTTTCAACATAATAGTTTTAGATAATTGTTTTATCTTGAAATTGACACCACAATCACCTAAATCGGAGTTAAATTTAGGGAGTTATGCTCTGATTAGTAAGAGAAGGTCAGATAGGATGAAAACCTGCATCAAGAAAATAAAAAAATAAAATTAATATTTAAAAAAGAAGAAGAATCTTATAAATGAAAATAATAAATGACTAGTATATGCCATTGCCATTGCCATTGTATGAACTTCTTACCATCTTAAGTGTGAAATTTTGACATAGAAATATTTTATAAAGTGATATTTGAAATGGTTATGTTCATGGCATGATTACCAATGATTTTTGGCTATTATTGTGAAAAGAAAATAAATGAGCACGGTCACATGGCAAATCCGTGTGGTGCACCAGTAGGGGATGCCCTACCAACGGTTATGATCATGTTCATTAGAAAAGAAAGAGAAAGTGGGCCATGTCGGATGGAGCGAGAAAAGCCCATACCGGAGAGTAGAAAATACTCACCCTGACTGGGGTAGCTTGATATGAGAATAAATTGATAGTCATCATATGATATTCTGAAAATAGTTAATCCTGTCATACATGTCATTACTATACGATTCTCATGTGCATAGATATAATGCATTCATGTTACCAACGATATTTGCTGTAGTTTATACAGATGAACATGACGTGATGAGCTTTATTGATAATAATTTATTGTTGAACTTACTGGGACTTAATTCTCACTATATTTCCATGTCTTGTTTAGAAGAATAATTATGCAGAGTTTCTCTATAGCACTGGCTTTTAGCGTATGTTGGATCAAGTTACTCTATTTTGAGCTGATCCCAGTAATATATATGGTGTCTATGGTCGAGTTGACTAAGATCCCGGTGAAAGTGCAACCATCAGCACCCGTATCTCCAGAACTGGTTAACAGGGATGAATAAGATGTCATTATATATGTGTTATACTTTTGAACGAATGTTATTGATTAATGATATGTATGTAAACTCTGTATTGTATAAATTAAATAAATGTTATTTTGAGTTAAGTTGTAACGAGATAATAGCTTCATGGTATTTAAAAAAATTGTTACTTAAATGGAGTTGGTACATAATTGGTATCAGAGCAAGTCGATCATATATGGCTAGTGGGTGGATGGTTATGTGAATCAATCTTATAGTGTCTTGAATATGTTGTGGTTGTGCTGTGTAGGGGATCAATGATTTCATATAGGTAAGATATTACTAGTGTTTCCTATCTATATGCCGAGGTGGTGTTATAACTGCTGTTAAATATTTTTGAACTAATTATTGGGCTTGATCACCTTAATAGCAGCATAACTTTGTTTTTTCCACAGTAGGAAATGGCACCACCAAGGAGGAATCTGGCAAACAATGCAGAGGAAACCCTGCACAACCTGGCCACGGCAATTCGAGACCAAGTCATGACTACTAACCAAATTCTATAATACCTCCAGAATGCTAATAACTTGAATGATGTGAATGGGGATAACAACCGGATGGCTAGAAATAATAACGGCATATCCGAGTTCCTGAGGACTAGGCCACCTTGTTTTCAAGGCGGCTTTGACCTAATTGTAGCTGAAAGATGGATAAGGGAGTTAGAGAAAATCTTTGAAGTGATGGGCTATACTGAGGAGCAGCAAGTAATCTTCGCTGCATATATGCTAAAAGATGAAGCAAAATACTGGTGGTGTGGAGCTAGAGAACTTTTAGCTCACCAGGGAAGGCAGATCACTTGGCAGGTGTTCAAAGACACATTTTTAGAAAAGTACTTTCCAAGTACTGTGCGGGCAGAGAAAGAGATCAAATTTCTCCAACTCGGGCAGGGTAGCATAACCATAGACCAATACATCGCGAGGTTCAAGGAGTTGTCTAAGTTCTCCTCTTATCTGCGATTTAACCCAAATGAAGCATGGAAGGCTGTTAAGTTCGAAGCGGGACTGAACCCGGACATAAAGAATGCTGTTGTAGCTATGAAGATTAGGGATTTTGTACCTCTGATCAATAAATGCAGACTCTTGGAGAAAATTTTAAAGGTAGTGGTTGACAAAAAGCAAAAGCGAAAGCTGTGGAAAAGGAAGAAAAATTTTCCCAACCCTAGCAAGAACGTGAGAAGAAGTGGATATGGAGCTGGTAAGAGGCCATTGACTGTGGGTCCCAGACCTTTCCAACAAGACCTCACCCCCAGTCAAGTGCGCTAAGTGCAAACGCATGCATGGTAATCAACCATGCTCCATGGGACAAGATGTATGCTTCAACTGCGGACATAAGGGTCATTTTGCAAGAAACTGCCCACATAATGTGGGGAAGCTGCCGGAATAGAGGCCTCAGGTGAAAGGAAGGGTTTTGATCCTGAGTGGCCAAGAGGCAGCTCAATCTTCTGAAATGATTCAAGGTACATGCTATATCTATGGATTTGCTCTTATGGTGTTGTTTGACTCTGGTGCTAGTCATTCATTTATATCAGAAGAATGTATTAGGGAGCTTCAGTATCCTATTGCTAAAACCCCCTATGAGCTATCTGTAGTAACTCCCACAGGGGAAAGGGTCTTAACTTCCTCCGTAAGTAAGGACTATCAGGTCATTATACAAGAGAAAACTTTTTCTGTAGACCTTGTCTGTCTACCTTTAAAAGGTATTGATGTCATTCTAAGGTTAGACTGGATGACTAGAAATCAAGTCTTACTGAATTGTTGTAACAAGATTGTTGAATTTCTACCTCCTACTCTGAAAGAGGAGGTGTAGTTATTGATGCTTAATGCCAATCAAGTTAATAGGGAGTTGAAGAATGAAGTACTTGGATACATTCTCTTGTATTTATCAAACCTAGAAGTCAAATCGAAGCTTGATGAAATTCCAATAGCCAATGAGTTTCCTAAAGTATTTCCATCAGATATTCCAGGCTTACCTCCCAAGAGAGAGATAGAGTTCTCTATTGATCTCCTACCTAGGACAGGTCTTATCTCTATTGCACCATATAGAATGGCCTCAAAGGAACTACAGGAACTCAAGAAATAGTTGGAGGAACTATTAGACAAACAATTCATTAGACTGAGTATATCACCTTAGGGAGCTCCTGTATTGTTTATTAAGAAGAAAGACAGGAGCTTAAGACTATGCATAGATTACAAACAACTGAATAAGGTGACTATAAAAAACAAGTATCCTCTCCCAAGGATAGATGACTTATTGGATCAACTGAAGGGAGCCTCCATCTTTTCTAAAATTGACTTGAGGTCAGGATACCATCAGATTAGGATCAAGGAGGAGGACGTACCAAAAACTACCTTCAGGACTAGGTATGGGCACTATGAGTTTCTCGTAAGATGAATGCACCTACAATTTTCATGGATTACATGAATCGCATTTTTCGACCCTACCTAGATCAATTTGTTGTAGTGTTCATTAATGACATTTTGATATATTCTAAGAGTGAGAAATAACATGAACAACATCTCTGAATCGTGTTGCAGGTACTGAAAGAGAAAAAGTTATATGCCAAATTGGAGAAATGTGAATTATGGCTATCAGAGGTGAAGTTTCTCGAACATGTCATCTCTAATAGAGGGGTAGCCGTAGATCCTAGCAAGACGGAAGCAGTGATTCAGTGGGAGAGACCAAAGACGATTACAAAAGTCAGAAGTTTCCTGGATTTGGCAGGATACTAGAGGAGGTTTATACAAAACTTCTCTCGTATAGCATTTCCATTGACTAAATTGACTAGGAAGGGAAGTCCTTTCAAATGGACTAATCAATGTGAAGCTAGTTTCCAGGAGCTTAAGACAAGACTGACCACTCCTCTTGTTTTAATTATTCCAAACCCTACAGGACATTTTGAAGTGTATAGTGATGCTTCAAAGAAAGAGCTAGGGAGTGTGCTTATGCAAGATAAGAGAGTAGTTGCTTACGCCTCTAAGCAACTAAGACCACACAAAGGAAACTATCTAACCCATGATCTTGAATTGGCGGCGGTGGTGTTTGCCTTAAAATTTGGCGACACTATTTGTACGGGGCAACATTTGGAGTATACTGTGATCATAAGAGTCTTAAATGCCTTTTTTATCAGAAAGAGTTAAATATGAGGCAACGAAGGTGGGTAGAATTTCTCAACGACTATAATTTTGAGATAAAGTATCATCCAGGAAAGGCGAATGTTGTAGCTGATACCTTGAGTCAAAAATCTCTACACATGGGGCAGATGGTGGTGTATGAGATGCAGATGCTAGAGGAGTTTCGAAATCTGAAGCTGGCCACTACCCTTACACCAAATAAGCTAATCATCAATGGGTTGAGTATAGAGTGTGATCTTAGAACCCAGATTAAAGAGGCCCAAGCTCACGATCAATACTTACAGGATCACAAAGATCAAGATAATTTATCTGTCTCAAAAACTGGAGCAATCATGTATCAAGGAAGGATTTGTGTCCCTCAAGAACAAGAGTTGAGGACCAAGATCTTGCAGGAGGCACATCAAAGTAAATACTCAGTCCATCCTGGATCCACTAAAATGTACCAAGACTTAAAGAGGATGTATTGGTGACCAGGAATGAAGAAGGACATTGCTGAGTTCGTGGCGAAATGTTTAATTTGTCAGAAGGTGAAAGTGGAACATCAAAAGCTAGCAGGATTTCTACATCCTCTTAAGATTCCTGAATGGAAATGAGACAGTATTTTGATGAACTTTGTTATGGGTTTACCTAAAACTTCAGTTGGACATGACTCTATCTGGGTAATAGTTGACAGATTAACCAAATCTGCTCACTTTCTGCCCATAAAGATTAACTATTCACTGGACAAATTGGCCTAGTTGTACATTCAGGAAATAGTTAGACTTCATGGGATTCCCTTAAATATCGTTTCAGATAGAGGTTCACGTCAGGGTTTTGGAAGGCGTTGCAGGAAGCTTTTGGTACTCAGTTGTGGTTCAGTACTGCCTACCATCCTCAGACTGACGAATAGATAGAACGGACCATTCAAACCCTAGAAGATATGTTGAGGGCCTGTGTGATAGAGCAAGGTAAAAGATGGGATAAGTACCTACCTTTAGTAGAGTTTGCTTATAATAATAGCTATCACTCTAGTATTAAAATGGCCCCCTATGAAGCTTTATACGGTAGAAAGTGCTTATCTCCACTATGTTGGTTTGAGGTAGGAGAAAAGAACTTGTTGGGTCCTAATCTAGTTCAACAAACCACTGAACAAATCAGGATTATACGAGACAAAATGCTCACAGCTCAGAGTTGGCAAAAGAGTTACTATGATAAGAGACATAGACCTCTAGAGTTTGAGGAAGGGGACCATGTATTTCTAAAACTTTCCCCGACCACTGAAGTTAGTAGGTCTCTCAAGATCAAAAAGCTAAATCTGCGATTTTTAGGATCCTACCAAATTTTGAAGAAAGTAGGGACGTCAACATATCAAGTTGCTCTCCCACCTAATTTGTATAACTTGCATAATGTCTTCCATGTATCACAGCTCTGGAAGTATCTTCCAGACTCCTCACATGTGATACAAGATGAACCAATCCAAATAAAGAATAACATGACAGCATCTATATTGGACACTGACGTGAAGCAATTGCGGAACAAAACTATTCCCCTAGTTAAGGAGTTATGGGAAGGTTTGACTCTGGAAGAAGCAACTTGGGAGCTAGAAGAAGTCATGAGGAAGAAATATCCAAAATTGTTCTTATTAGCTAATTTCTGAAATTTTGAGGACCAAATTTCTTTTAGGGGGAGAGAAATGTAACATCCCTAATTTTGTTTCATGAATTAATAAAAATACAAAAGTATTCAAAGTAACATCCCTAATTTTGTTTCTTTTTAAGGTACATAAATATTTAATTAAGGAAATAAAATTTATTAGACAATTTTTAGATATCTAAGGAAATATAATCCTTAGAAATTCTTCATCTGTCGTGTATACATAGAAATGTTCTAACATTAATGGAATAGGTAAAGAGAGAAAACCAAAAAGGAAAAATTAGAAATAATATACTAAAGAAAGATGAAATTCTTGGGAAAGGAAGATAAATATTTGGAAATAAGTAAAGATCTTAAAATTTCAAGAAAACATTGGATTAAGGTAATTTTTCCTAATTCAAGAACTAGAATTACTAAGTTTAACATATTCACCCATACATTGGGCTTTCACCTATGGACACTTCATATAGAGTTTTTCCACTTCACATAAGTTTCTAGCAAGCCCATTGGATAACCTAAACAAAAAATAAAACATAGACTTGGAATAGGATATAGAAATTGGAGTGATAGCCCAAAAATTATGAAAATGTGTCCAAGCCCTCTAAGAAAGGTAGAATTTTATCCAAAGCAAAGGAAATGGGTAGGAATAAGCCTAAATCCAAGAGGAAAAATAAATTAAATTAATCTATGTGATAATATAATAAAGATTAGGTTACATGGCTTTAAGACAAAAATTTAGCAAGTGGTATGATAATACAAGGCTTTAGGACAAAACATCTATATCCTACACTCATCATTTTAACAAGTGGTATGATAATACATGACATTAGGACAAAACATTCCTACCCCACATAAATAATTTCAACCAAATAAAGGAGATTCAAGGGCTAGAAATTTGCGACCTAAAAAGGCAAACCTATCATAATTGATTAAGACAAAAGAAAAAGGAAATGAATCCCTAAATCAAAGGGACCTTGTCCCTTATCTTAAGAACATATTATCATAATTTTCAAAATACAAATCTCATTTTTCTATGCATATCTTGACTAAGGAAGAGGAAGACATGAACATGAGTTATTTGTTTTTCCAAAAATTCAACCAAGTGTATCCTAATTGTGGTAAGGTAGACCCATGATCATGAAAGGTGAATTATTTGGTAGTCTATTTAAGCAAAACCCACCCCTATAACATTAGAATTTTTGTCCAAGTGAGGGAGAGGAAAAATAGAAGCAAGGTAGAGTGAGGAAAGGAGAGGAAGAAAGGAAGAAAGAGGAAGGAGAAGTCTAGAGGACTAAGTACTCAAGGTAAGTTTAACAATATTTCTTTTTGAAGAAAATTTTTGAAACTTGTAATATTTATATGAGATTTTGATCTTAGAACTTTGATGATTGGTCATGGATGTTGCTATATCATGTTACATATTATGTATATTTGAATACTTAGGCTAGTGTAGATAGTTCTGCAGAGGTATAGCTATGGGTGGCAAAATTTTAAGCTTCTGTTTTTAAACTTCTGGAACGAATTAGTATGGAATTAAAATAAATGGTTATCATAAAAAATGTAAATCGATGTCTCACGGATATTTAGCCACTAGAATCACTCAATTTGGAGTCCATATGAGGTAAATATGATTCAATTAGTAAGCAATGGTCAGAAAATGGATAATCAGGGAAGAATATGTTAGAATAGCTTCTGTGTTTTAATTTTTGGGAACATTCTGTAAGGAATTAAAATAAATGGTTAACATAAGATTTATAGCTATATGTGTCATGGAGTTTTAGCCACTGGAATCACTCAATTTGGAGTGCATATGAGGTAGATATGGTCCGATTAGTAAGTAGTCATCAAAAAATGGTTAATAAAGGAAGAATATGTTAGGATAAGTTCTATTTTTTAATTTCTAGGAACATTAACTAGCTTGCTGTGCTATTTAAGTTTCTAGCATTTTATTATGTGTAACAAGTGAGTCAACTTTGGAAGCTAAATCCTTTATAGCCTCATTCATTGAATGATTCTGGGCTCTAAATTTTTCATTCTGTTTACTCTGTGTAGAGATGAAATTCTCCATTAGAGCCTCCAAATTTGACTTTAGTTGAGGAGGAGGATTGAATTGCCTTTGATTCTGAAACCCAAGAGGCTGCCTAAAATTATTATGAGGTTTCTGATTTGCATTCGGCTTGTATGAGAGATTTAGGTGATTTATCCAGCCTAGATTGTAGGTATTGCTGTAGGGATTGTTTCTTTGGTTGTTCACAAAATTTACCTGCTCACAATCCTGAAGTGCAAAGTTTTCAAGCTGGCATTCATTGGCCACATGACCAACACCTCCACAAATCTTATATGCCGAAGATGATGAAAAGGAACCAACAACATTGATGCTTAATTTATCCAACTTTTGAAATAATGCATTGTTGTTTTAATTAAACTCGCAAACGCACGAATCTGTTGGAGTACAGATTTAATGGTATGCAAGGTCGATCCCACGAGGATTGCCAATTGATAGGAAACTCTAATTTGAATCCAAATAAATAACTCTAACCTAGTTGTCAAAATATTTGTTTTGTGAGGAGAATATTAAATCAAGTGTGCAGGGAATTGATGTACTCAAATTAAATTGAAATGTATTCAAGGTAAAAAGAATGCTAAGGTTAGGGGATCCACTCTTGGTATGATTAATGATAAATCTAACTCTTTTATCAATCAATTGAAATCCTTACATGAATAAGGTTTCAATCAAAAAATGTATTACTTTGAGCTCACTTTTATTTATACATGAATTATATTTACCTCCTTTTACACCATTAGTACATGCTTGTAAAATGGATTCAAGTATACATTGTGCCAATTATTATATTGTCTACAATAAATCAAGATTGATTCAAGAATTTATTGTGCCAAAAATTGTCTACATTGTATCAAGGTTCACACCTTACAAGATTAGAATGAAAAGAAGTATGAAGAAGAAACATAACAAGAGATAGGTGGCGAGGCCAACCATAAACATAATAAGAGATAGATGGTCTGATAGAACCAGCCAATAAGATAAGAGATAAGAAGATAGAAAATAAACACAATAACATAATATAACAAGAAATAGGCGGTTTGGTAAAACTAGCCAATTAAAAATAACAAGAAATCGGCGGTCTGATAAAATCAGCCATTAAGAAATAATATGAGAAAAGAAATAAGAAGGTAAATACAATATCAAATATAAACATTAAGATTAAGAGTTAAATTATGATTATTCTCATACCAAGAGTTTCACCCTTTACCTTAGCATAAGGAGATTAGTTCTCCATATTCAAAGTAAGAAAGCAAAAATGAAGATGAACAAGCATGATGATATTATGAAAGGATAACAAAGTATCTAAAGAAATAAGAGCATTACAATACTAAAAACTAAAATTTATCGTCTCAAAACTACACTCTCTTCAGATAATTTTTGACCTCCCCTTAGCTCACAAGACCCCTCTATTTATAGATACAACTAATGAGGTAAGTGACAAAACAAGTTGCACTAAAGTTGGCAGGTTGGATTCCACTATGTCCACTGAAAGTGATCATGATATTCTTCCTTGATAGCTGTCGAATTTTCTGCCCATGTGAAAAGCAAAGTTGTAAGGAATTGTATCAGGTATTTACCTACCCATTTTTGTGTACATTGATTGCATATTTTATGAGATACGGCCCAAATACTACAACAAGGTTGGGCTGGACTGCAACAACAAGTAGATTTTTTTCTAACCCAACTTTCGCCCTTTTACCGTCCAAATTAGCTTATCACGTAAAAATGAAAGTTGTAGAAACTTCTATCAGCTATTCACTTACCACATTTCACATATATTGGATATGTAATTTATTATTTATGATTAAAATAATGAAATAAGGTCGGGCAAAAAAACAAACAGTACATAGATTTTCCACATTTGAGGTTCCTTGAATCTTATATGGTCATAAATCAAGATTAAATATATCCACTAGGATGCGTCTCAAGAGTCAAAAAGATAATGCTCCTTTCTCAGCCATCCTTAATGAATTCATTTTTACCGCTTGATCTATAAACATAATTCTCAAAGAACCACAATTTAGCTTTGATTTCTCCAATTGAGTCAATTTTCTATTTTTTTTCTCCATTTGTAGATGATGCATAAAACTAAAGATAAATACGAAAAATAAGTGCTTAAACATGAAAAAAAATTAAGATGAAAGTATTTAATTCATGGTTATAAAACTCACTTATCATGCATCAACTTTAGAAGTGAGATGATTAAAAGCATCTACTTCATACATACCTACTGGTTTTCTTGGCTGCCTCTCACTAGACCAGGAGAAGTGATTTTGAGCCATATCTTCAATCAGCTCATAGGCCTCAACAACTGTTTTATTCATCAAATCTCCTCCAGTTGCAGCATCTACAGACATACGGGTGTTGTAGATTAGTCCATTGTAGAATGTATGGACTATGAGCCACTTCTCCAACCCATGATGTGAGCATATTTTGAGGAGCTCTTTAAATCTCTCCCAAGCCTCATATAAAGACTCACCATCTTTCTGAGCAAAGGTAGTGATCTGATTCCTAAGATGGGCCGTCTTACTCGATGGGAAGTATTTGGCCAGGAAAGCTTAAGAAAGCTGCTGCCATGTGGTGATGGACCCTGATGGAAGAGAATGCAACCATGCACGGGCATTGTCCCTCAAAGTGAAAGGGAACAGTCTCAATCTGATGGCATCAGAAAATATTCCATTCAGCTTCAGGGTGTCATAGTATTCTAGAAATACTGATAAGTGGAGATTAGAGTCTTCAGTAGGTGACCCTCCAAACAGATTCTGCTGAACCATCTGTAAAAGAGAAGTCTTTAGCTCAAAGTTGTTGGCTTCAACAACTGGTCTTACGGTACTCAAATTCAGGCCATGAGTATCCGGGGCAGTAAAATCCTTAAGAGATCGGTTATCTCTCTCCGCCATGGTAGGTGCAGAATTTTCTTGCTGTTGTCTTCTTCTTATCCTTCGTAATGTGCATTCAATTTTCGGATCAAATTCAACGACGAACTCACGTTCTCTTCGTATAAAAGAGAAATACACCTATAAAGGAAGAAAAGAAGCAAAAATCAGCAAGATAAAATTATGCAAAAAAATTAAAACAAAGTGATCTAGTCTAGCTATTTCGCAGATATCCAATATTGACGATTGCTCCCCGGCAACAGCGCCAAAAACTTGTTGTGTCTGTTTTATAATTAACCGCAAGCGCACGGCGTAGCTGTAGCTAGTCCAGTGAGTACGGGTTGTATCCCACAAAGAACAATGTCAATTACTAGAATGATGCGAAATATATTATCTAAATCGATGTAATTCAATGGAGAGTTTGTCACAATTAAGTAAATTAAGGATTCAATTAACAAAAGTCTAGGGTTATGGTTCACCACACTTATGATATTCAACATTCAACTTGTACCTCTAATTGCAATTATCTAGGTAATTTGGGGATGGTTTAACCTTAATTAATTAGCAACCTCTTTCAAGCATTACTAATCGTACCTAGGTTTATCCAATTGCCTACTTTCGTGGTTCTTAGTTCAACCTAGGTCCATTGAGCTCTATGCCAACCATGGAAGTCAATTAATCGATTTTCTCTTGCCCACTAATTGATTCATTCCTAGGAAATTTTAAACTACTTTCGTGATTAAGATATCCTTAATTAACTATTAGGTTTAGGTTTTAATTTTCACCTTTCGATTCATCAATTAAATACCTAAGATGTGACAGATTGGTGATCAGCCATTTTACCAACTCTTATTCATGTATATAATAGTTAATCCTAATTAATCCAAAAGTAATCACAATTAGAGTTCCAAAATTCAATCCAACATCATAGTATCATCATATCACAAGTGGGTTTACCAAAACCCTAGATCAAATCTACTCACACATCATAGAAACAGAAATCAAATTCATATATATTAAGTAAACCATTCAAGTTCAGTACAATCTAAAGAGAAAGAGTAGAAATAAAAGCAGAGAATTAAAGTAAAAAGATGTAACCTGGTTTGCAGGAAAGTAAAGATCAAATACAACCTTCAAATGTTGTAAATCCTACTCTAGAACATAAAATCAACAATGATTCAAGTAAAAACCTAATCTAAGAATGTTTTCTTAGCCTAAAAACTGAGTCTAAGATGTCTCTCTGGGTCTGAGTTTGTTCCTCTGCATTTTCCTCTGCATATCTATCACTTGGCTTCCCAAAACCCTAAGAAAACACGTGTTGTACGAACTCGAAGCACGGTCGTGTTCCAAGACACGGTTTGGCCGTGCTTTGGGCTGGATTTTGGGAATTTTTTGTATTTTTCGCACAGAGCACAGCCTAGCCATGTTAGGGGTTTCCATTCTCCTTTCTTGCCAATTTTTGGTGTGTTGCCTCCTTGCTTCCTCCTTAGCATATTCCAAGTCCATATAGCTCCTCTCATGATTGTTTTCCCTTGCTTTTTGGCCTCTTTTGCTCTGCTACAAACATAAAATAAACCAAAGCAATATCCAGAGCAAGGCATAACCAAATGCAAGGAAATAATCACAAGTTTACTACTAATTATAGGATAAAATATAACCATTAAGCACTCAAATTTTCCCTTTATCACACATCCATAATCAAGCCCAATAAAATTTCTTTAGCCAGCTTTACCTTGCTCCTAATCATTTGACCGCCTATCCCTTGCAAAGAATCTTGGGAACAATTTGGAATAGGTTTGACAGTACCTTAATCTCCATCAAGTATTAATACATATTTGTTATATGATGTGATGAACTTGGTTGATGATGGCAACCATGATACTATTGGTGAATTGCTTGATGCATATTTAATGTATTAATGATAAAGAGAAGGATAAGATGCATGTGGTTGAATACAAAAAAGAAAATGAGACAGAATCAGACGGATTTATGCGTGATTACCTTTATGGCAACAAGATGACTCGGTGGAATTAGACGGTCGTATGACTTGAGATGGTACCAAATAGAGGACACCTTATTAGCCTTGAGTAAGTTGAGGGGGAGTACGACCACTCTGATCGAGTAATAGTGAGATGTGAGTAGTGAGTGGGAGAATGGCTTACATTACCTTGTTATTGAGACAGAGACAAGTAATAGAGGAAT
Organism: Gleditsia sinensis; assembly: GCA_037074535.1. NCBI lineage: Eukaryota > Viridiplantae > Streptophyta > Magnoliopsida > Fabales > Fabaceae > Gleditsia > Gleditsia sinensis. Next base: position 35,879,928 of record CM073469.1, on the reverse strand, counting down.
GTGAGTAGCGGGCGAGAGATAGGCTAGCATTGCCGTGTTACTGAGACGTAGACGAACGACGAATGAACATCCACCGTGCATGACGTTCTGTAAACTGTAATTGTGACTATTAGGATTTATGCATAATATGTTAAATCATACAATTTATGAATATTATGTCTTTATCATGAAAGTTTGATAGTGAGCCATTTAGGAGATTTTCTCCTCCACTTTCTAGAAAATTTTCTAGAAACCAACTAAATAGACTTGTAGATCACGTTGTTCTAAATGCATTGGTGATGGTGTCAAAATTTGAGTTTTGGAAATGGTAAAATTCTAAAGAGAGAAAATGGGATTTCTAGAGAGAGAAAATAAGGTTTTGGGGGAGATTTCCAGCCTCTCACGCCTCCTCTGCAGCAGATAAGGTAAAATATCATATGGGGGACCATTCTGCAAAATTTTATTTATTGGGAGATGCCATTGCAATTTATGTTATTTATATTTTGACCTCTAAACTTTTAAAAAATTACACTTTAACCCCCAAAACTTAGATCCTCACATATTCTCATAAATCTTCATAAGTAGGGGATATATAATCAAAATCCTTTAATCCAATAGTATTCTTCCCTAATTCTCCCTTTAAGTTATGGTTTTCCTTAATTTAGGGCTATTACAGTATAAAAATAATATTTATTTACCTTTCTATAGGATACATCCATTAATATCAGATTGGACCTCCTAGTTTGGCTTCCTCTAACAAATGAATAGTCAAGTAAACCACAACTGTAAAGAATGAAGGGGGAAATATTTGATTCTATTTTTTTTTGTTTTTAAAAACTGTTTTTGAAAACTGTGTTTAAAAGTTGTTCTGTAAAACAAAAGTAAAAACAAAATTCATTTGATAAACTGTTTTGAAAACATATTGTTTTTTTTCTTTTTATTCTTCTGAAAACAAAAACTGGAAACAAAAACAACTTTTCATTGTTTCTGTTTTTCTGTTTTAAAAAAAAAACTTGTTTTCAGAACTTATTTCCGAAACAACAACAGAAAGCAGTTACCAAACGAGTTTTTTTGTTCTGAAAACAACTGAGAACAGAAAATAGTTTTTAAAAACAGAAAACAAAAAGACCCAACATTTCTAAATGGCACAATTTCATAGCAACACTATTTTAGAGCCAGTCAAATTTATTCACATTTATTACTTTACTACATATTTGTCTAAAGAATGAAAATAGCTTGACTAGAACTACAGACAATTGACTAGGAAGCGTCTTTCTTATGGCTAAATGTAGAAGTTTCTCTATAAGAACATGTGAATCATCGCTTTTTAATCATCCAATCTTATACTATCTTAAATCAATGCATATAGAGATGCTACTTGATTACCCGTCGAACACAGTAATATTCTTCATTATTGTGAGAAAAATATTTTTGCTTGCATTTGTCATAGTGAACAAAGCTAGAGGATATTTTCCAATATCATTGGGCCACAAATCAATCTTGACACCCATTTTCTGTAAGTCTCTTCATGCATTTAAATGGTCTTTTGGTCGTCCAAGATCATGTAGGAAAGTGTATAGCACATCATCATACATTTTTTTTCAATGTGCATATGGTCAAGATTGTGACATAACAAATTGTTCACCCAATAAGGAAGTTGGAAAAATATACTCTTCTTATGCCATTGTTAAGTGTTAGCATTAACCCCAACCCCATCGCCTCCTCGGGGTCTACATTCTTAGCCTTTGAATTTTACATTTTTACCGAATATCATATTAACATCCTCAACTTATCTTAAGATATCTGAGTTGGTTAATTACAATGAGGGATTTCTGTAACATCCCATAATTTTTATTTTTAAATAATAATATTTTGTTATAAACAAATATATTTTTATTTGTTTAAAAATGATTATGTTATTCTAAAAGTAAGTCTATTTTAATTAAAATAATTATGGTTTTGATTCAAATAATTATATTGGTCTCTCATGAATTTTTATTGTATTTTTAAAAATATTCTTCTTTTTAATATGTATAAAGATATTTATTTTGAGATTTTTTTATTAATATTTTTATCAAGAAAAATAATGATTTAAGAGTTCAACTAAAGGTTTATGAGAATGTAAATTTTTAGGAAATTTTAGGATATTTTAGGATGAAAAACGAAATTTATATGAATTTATATGAATTTATATAAAAAGAAAATATTATTATTCAATTAATAAATAATAATTATTATTATTTAAAAAATAAAAAATAAAAGGGAAAGGGGGAGACTACACCACGAAGACGGAGGAGAGATTTCTGAAAATTGAAATAGTAAGTGAATAGTGAGTGAATAATAACTTTCAACTTTCTCTCTAGATCTGGAGTGCCTATTGGCTTCTGATCTCAAAACTAAGGGTGCTATTAGATTCAGGACAAAGAATCCTATGATTTTGACCGATTAATTTTTCAAATTAGCCGTTGAATCGTCGTAAATCTGAAATAGAAAATCTCATAAAAAAGGTAAATTCTGAAACTCTTACTTAGAGACCTCCAATTAAAATTCTGACACCGTAGATAGATTCAGGAGTTAGATAAACCTTAGGATATGAAATTTTTCAGCTATCTGACAACTTTTTGTTCTTGGTGAAAAGTGTTTTCCGACGGTGAATAGTGACCAAGCTCCTGGAGTTGTTTTCTTGACTTTTGGACGCTCCGGATATGTTTTCAAAGTCTATATGATCAAATAGAGATTGGAAAAGTACATTTTAAGGCTGTCCAACTAGGAGCCCTACCCTGTGAGTAGATAATTTTTTCTATGACTTGTCCCATGCTCTTCTTGAACTTTAAATGTATTATTGTTTCTATTTATAAATTATTTATACTATTATAAGTTTATTAAATGTGTTAAAATATCTGTTATATTTACAAACTGGCACATAGTTCAAGAAGAGTATGGTTTTAGAAATGGATTTTGGAACTCATTGAATATGTGGTTCTAAATGTATTTATAATTATTTGATAAAGTGAATATTATGTGCACGATGCATTGATTTGTAAAGCTATATACTTGTGAAAATGATGCAGTGGCGAGTTCAACAAGCGTAAAGCTCATGGCGAGTTGCTTGATAATTTTACATGTATTTATATGTATTGATGAATATCGGCTGGTTGTATGGTTTGTGACGGTACCGAATAGGGGACGCCCTATTAGCCTGAGTGAGCCGAGGGAGGGTCGCTCCAACCGGGTGATAATGGTAATGTCGAGGGCAGAAGGGTGATGTACTCACATTCCCCGAACACTTATTGTGACTGTGGTCGAGGTCACTATGCGTATAGCAAATGAGTTATATTTTCATTACATTGACCAAATTGCCGAGTAAGGCAGGAGCATTAAATTAATGATTTTATTTCTAAATCATAATATTTTACTATAGCGTATACAGCTCAGCATAACAATATTTGTTTAATGATCATACCATGGTGTATATGGTTTTGGATATCTGAATATCCTTTGATTTGAGAATATTTGAAATACGGGTCCCATATGAATGTACTTCTCAACTGTATTTTCTATGTGACATATTTTAAAATATAAGTACATCTATATGCTGACCTAAGAGGTCATAGGAGGAATTATTTGCTCACTGAGTTGTCAAACTCACTACACGATATTTCTACATTTTTTTCAGATAAGAATATCAAAGTCTAATTCGGCAAATAGGTGATATTATCTCTGGGTGAGTTTACGTTGTTTCCAAGTTTCAGTTTTTGAATTATACCATTGTTGTAGTCTAGAGTGTGCTCTGAATGCTACAGGCAGGATCCCCGTTTCTGCTGTACTATGATGTTTATAGACTTGGTCTATATATTGTGTATACATGAGAGATCCTATATGTATCTGTTCCCATGATAAAGAATTGAATTTTGCATCTTTATGGAGAATATTTGTGTGCGGAAAAAAATAAAAAATAAAAAAGTTTATTTTACGTAATGTAAATTGGGGGCGTTACAAGTTGGTATTAGAGGCATTAGGTTTCCCTGTGGCTAACAGAGCAAAGAATTCTGTATTAGGACTTTGAATATAGGTATGTAACTGCAGACATATTTATACTCACGGTGCTGTTGTGGAATTCTATAGGGTGTCATCATTTTCTTCCTTCTAACTCTTTTCCTTAGATATGCGAGGTTTAAACATCTATACGTATGTCCTAGATGGTACCTTTTGTGTGTGGACTACTAGTTCAGCTTTTGAACTTGTTTTGACGAAAAGTGATAAAGAGAATCCTCTTGAGAAATTAGCTAAAAATAAGAAAATTCTATCCGAACACAAAGGTAATGACTTGTTTGAATGTCAAGAAGGTTGGAATTGATTATTTGATTTGCTTATGTGAAACAATATGAGGAATGGCTAATATAATATTGCTGGTGGGTTATGATGTGATCAAGATTGTTAACTCCAAGATAATGATTTAAAATAAAGTGAGTGTTTTGAAAATAGATTTAAATCTCTTTTTAGATGGATGAGTTGAAATCTATATATATAAATGGATTTGGTAAGTTGTGAGTTGGATTAAATTTGAGAGCGGAGAATCTATGAAGATAATATTTTCAATGATATATTTTGTTGATATAAGGAATTCGAAGACAGTTTGGTTTTCAATAATACTATGTATAAGCATAATGATAAAGGAAGGTTTACCCATGGAAATTTAAAATTTAAGGTATGCAAAATGGGTAATTCATATGAATGGCTCTTGGATAGACATAAGTTTTCCATGATTGATTGTTAAGATATTGCATAAGCATGTTAAAGAATAAAGTCACAATAGGTTGAATTTGTTTAAGTGTTTTGAAGTGCGATCTAACTGATACAGTATGAAGATATCATCAATAGTAGAAAATGTTAGTAAAGGAGTTGCAAGTAGTGAGCAATCATGGAAGCAAATACCCAGTAATTTAATTTCACCTTTAGCGACCATAAGTTATTAAAAAAAAGGGTGCTAAGGATATTTGGCAGTGGTGAGAGATGTTGATATAAAGTATACTAATATAGATCAGGTTCCAGTAATTAGAAAAGTTCTTGATGTGTTTTCAGAAGAATTGCCTAGATTTCCCTAGAAACGAAAAATAGAGTTTGATATTGATTGACTTCTTGGAACCCAACTAGTATCTATATCCCTATATAAAATGTTATCGATTGAATTTAAAAAAAAATTAGTTACAAGACTTGTTAGATAAGGGATTTAAATACCCTAGTACTTTTATTTGGAGTGCTCCAGTACTATCTGTGAAAAAGAAAGATGGATCACTATGACTATGCATAAATTATAGACAGCTAAATAAGGTGACAGTGTGAAATAAATACCTATTACCTCGTATAGATGATCTGTTTCTGTTTGATCAGTTACAAGGTGTTCAATATTTTTTAAAAATTGATTTGAGATATGAGTAACATTAATTGAGGATAAGAGAAGAGGATGTATGAAAATTTTCTTTTAGGACTCAATATGGGCATTATGAGTCCTGGGTTATGTTATTTAATTTGACAAATATCCTAGCTGCATTCATAGATTTAATGAATAGTAATTAGGTCATCCCTGGATCAACTTGTTATTATATTTATTGATGATATACTAGAATATTTTAAAAGTTCAAAGGATCATAAACAATATTCAAAGATAGTTTTACCAACTCTAAGGGAGTATGGTTGGTAAAGATGGTATCCAAGTAGACTCTAAGAAAGTAAAAGTGGTACAATAATATCTACGTTTTACTACATCTAAAGATGAAGATCCAAATCCAATTTGCGCTTCCTGCGATTGTCTGTCGTCCATTCTATTTAAGTCATAGTTGGATCAGGCACATGAACATATGCTTGTAAAGTATCAATCAACTCATCAGCATTTGAAGCCGAGATGAGAATTTGTCGTGCCGAATGTGAGATGAACCTTTGTTCCACAGCATGATCAAGGAAAGACAACAGACCATCAAAGAAGTTGTTAACATTTAACAAACCTATCGTTTTGTGATGCATATTTAGTTATGCCCAAGAGATTATTTGGAAAATTTCTTCTAAAGTACCAAAACCCCCTGGTAAGACAATAAAGGCATCAGCATTGCTCATCATTCTAGCCATGCGCGCATGCATGGAAGCTACCCTAAACTCTTCCTCAATTGTCTTTCCTATGATGTTAGATGCAGCTAGAGCTGTAGGAATAATACCTAGAACTTAGCATCCTCCTACATGGGCAGCTGTGGACACACACCCCATTAATCCATGGTTACCACCATCATAGACTAAATGAATTTTTCTCCTGGCCAGTACCATACCCAGGTTTTGTGCAGCTTTCACATACTCTCCATCTTTCCCAAGACTGGAACCACAAAAGATATAAATATTTCAAAATTGACAAAATGCGATTCCCTCCATAGTTGCACACACCTTAACTTGGAATATGAAAGTAAAGAAATTAACGTGTGCATTTATAGAACTCAGAGAATGGCATACTTATGATAGCTATGTGAATAAGCCGTGAATAATTAGAACAGTATGTGAGTGATTGGTGGATATTAGCTAAATTGAAGGTGAAATTTTCAAAAATGACGGCAAGCATGTATATCTACAGTAGTTGTGATAGTTGCTCATATTAGGCATATAAAGAGAATAAGGTTAAGATATCACCAGAAATTTGTCTTTTCCTTTTTGTTCTTGATGAAGCATTGATGTCTTGATTCTTGTAGGGAAGTTGTAAGTAATAGGTGTAATTGTAAAAAAGAAAGTGAAAATGCAAACAAGTTAGTTGTTGAAGAGGAACAATCAAATGATTTATTGTGTTTTCCCAATGTTCTTGCCAGTCGACTATTGGTATTATTAAGTCAACTAATTATTTTGAGAAATTTTAATTTGGACTGGTTATTTTACAGTTGATTGATTACATCTATTTTGAAGCAATCAACTGCATCCTACCAGTTAACTACATATTATTTGATTTTCACATACTTTTATAAGCTCATAAATATATTTTTTTCATGTGCTATTTTTCCACCGAATACCAACAGATTTAAAGTAGATTTTGGCATGTATATTCAAACCTTGTAGCCACCGATTTTTGCCGATATAACAGCTAAATTTTTGTTTACAGATTTTCAAGAATTACGGCCACCGATTTTAATCTTATTTCAATGCTTTGTCCAAATTTCTAACTTCCTATTTTAGCACCATGCTCTATTAAGTATTCCACATTTTCTGCTGCATTGTCCTGCATTAATATTTGGTATTAAATGTAAGATTCTTTTTTCATATTATAAGGAAGGTTAATTTCTTTTCATTGAAATTCAGTTATTATGGTGTCCAATTGGTTAGTAGGTTAAAGTAATAGAGATTTTGAAATGAGTGGACGGATGATGACCTTATGGTGTTTTGATGAATGTAATCAAGAGAATTAGCAGTGTTGAAGTTCTTAAGTAATAAAATATGGGAAGTAGGATTTAAATTAATCTTTGAACTCTTAGTTTGGAAATATGGAGAATACTATGAGAATCATGTCCGAAAGTAATGTAAATGATTAAGATATTTGTGTTAAAGGTTTATATTATACTAAATTGAGTCTAGTATCTAGGATGCGAATTATGTTGAAATTGAGAATTCATGTATGAGTAATTGTTGAGAAAAATCTTCTTGAAATGATTGGGTGAATTAAATGTGATTGACATAAGTTAGAATGAGGTGTTTTTGAATATGATAGAGAAAGGCTTGAAATTTTTGATAATGAATTTATTGGTATTAATAAAAAGGTATAAAGTTATTGTGATGAGGTAAGTAGAATTATTAGACATGTACCAATAGTACATAAATGTTATAAAAGGATTGATGGATTTATTGCTACGTATGTTTAACATATTGATTAATGGATTTTAGGATAAAAATAGATGATAGATTAAGATGATAATATTCATGGGATGATGTTGACATATGAGAATCAAAGATGACTTGATAAAAGTCTAAAATAAAAAAAAGATAGTTACCCTAATATGGATGTGAATATGTTCTTTTATGAATGTGTTTTCTAATATCGATCCATAGATAATCCATGCGAGCTTGAGGATATAAATTGAAATTGATTAGAAAATGAATACAAATAATTCAATATAGACCAAAAGTCTAAAGGAATCATGCATGTTAAGCACTAGAAATTATCAGTTGGTGACCACATATTTTTGAAGAAATCACCAATGAAAGAGGTAATGAGGTTTCGAAAGAAGTACATATTAGATTCTTCTTATGTTACCTAATTCCAAAAAATTCAATTGGACAAAAATTTGGCTTAACTATAAGTACAGTTGATGTTTATTGTTAATCGATAAGTGAAGAACTTATGGATGAAAGAAATCCCTACGGTTAAGTTATATGGAAAAATCACTCAAGTGAAAAGACATTTTAAAAAGTAAAGATGTTATACAGAAAAGATATCTCCAATTATTTAAGTAATAAGGTTTGTAACTCTGAATTATGCCATGATTTTATTCCCTACATGTGGTAGGATGGGCTGAAATTCGGGGACCCAATTTTTTTAAGGGGGAAGAATGTAACATCCCATAATTTTTATTTTTAAATGATAATGTTTTGTTATAAATAAATATATTTTTATTTTTTAAAAAATGATTATGTTCTACTAAAAGTAAGTCTATTTTAATTAAAATAATTATTGTTTTGCTTGAAATAATTATATTGGTCTCTAATGAATTTTTGTTGTATTTTTAGAAATATTCTTCTTTTTAATATGTATAAAGATATTTATTTTGAGATTTGTTTTATTAATATTTTTATCAAGAAAAATCATGATTTAAGAGTTCAACTAAAGGTTTATGAGAATGTAAATTTTTAAAAAAATTTAGGATATTTTAGGATGAAAAACAAAATTTATATGAATTTATATAAAAGAAAATCTTATTATTCAATTAATAAATAATTATTATTATTATTTAAAAAAAAGAAGATAAAAGGGGTAGAGGGAGACTACACCACGAAGACGGAGGAGAGATTTCTGAAAATTGAAATAGTGAGTGAATAGTAACCTTCAACTTTCTCTCTAAATTTGGAGTGCCTATTAGCTTCCGATCTCAAAACTGAGGGTGCTATTGGATTCTGACACCGTTTTGACCGATTAATTTTTCAAATTAGTCGTTGAATCGCCGTAGATCTGAAGAAAAAAATCTTAGAAAAAGGTAAATTCTGAAACTCTTACTTAGAAACCTTCAATTGAAATTCTGACACCGTAGATGGATTCAGGAGTTAGATAAACCTTAGGATATGAAATTTTTCAGCTATCTGACAACTTTTTGTTCTTGATGAATAGTATTTTCCGGCAGATGAATAGTATTTTTCGGCGGTGAATAGTGACCAAGCTCCCAGAGTTGTTTTCTTGACTTTTCGACCCTTCAGATATGTTTTCTAAGTCTATGTGATCAAATAGAAATTGAAAAAGTATATTTTAGGGCTGTCCAACCAAGAGCCCTACCCTATGAGTAGATAATTTTTTCTATGACTTGTCCCATGCTCTTCTTGAACTATAAATGTATTATTGTTTCTGTTTATAAATTATTTATACTATTATAAGTTTATTAAATGTGTTAAAATATCTGTTATATTTACAAACTGGCACATAGTTCAAGAAGAGTATGGTTTTAGAAATAGATTTTGGAACTCATTGAATATGTGGTTCTAAATGTATTTATCATTATTTGATAAAGTGAATATTATGTGCACGATGCATTGATTTGTAAAGCTATATACTTGTGAAAATGATGCATGTCATATTATAAATGAGATTGAATGGTAAGCATAAAGCTCATGGCGAGTTGCTTGATAAATATGACAAGCGTAAAGCTCATGGCGAGTTGCTTGATAATTTTACATGTATTTATATTTATTGATGAATATCGGCTGGTTGTATGGCTTGTGACGATACCGAATAGGGGACGCCCTATTAGCCTGAGTGAGCTGGGGGAGGGCCGCTCCAACCGGGTGACAGTGGTGAAGTGGGGGGACAAGAGGGTGATGTACTCACATTCCCTGATCACTTATTATGACTGTGGTCGAGGTCACTATGCGTATAGCAAATGAATTATATTTTCATTGCATTGACCATATTTCCGAGTGAGGCAGGAGCATTAAATTAATGATTTTATCTCTAAATCATAATATTTTACTATAGCTTATACAGCTGAGCAAAATAATATTTGTTTAATGATCATACCATGGTGCATATGGTTTTGGATATCTGAATATCCTTTGATTTGAGAATATTTGAAATACGGGTCCCATATGAATGTACTTCTGAACTGTATTTTCTATGTGACATATTTTAAAATATAAGTGCATCCATATGCTGACCTAAGAGGTCATAGAAGGAATTATTTGCTCACTGAGTTGTCAAACTCACTACACGATATTTCTACATTTTTTTCAGATAAGAATATCAGAGTCTAATTCGGCAGATAGGTGATATATTCTCTGGGTGAGTTTACGTTGTTTCCAACGCTAAGTTTTTGAATTATACCATTATTGTAGTCTAGAGTGTGCTCTGAATACTACAGGCAGGATCCCCGTTTTTGCTGTACTATGATGTTTATAAACTTCATCTGTTTATTTTGTATACATGAGAGATCCTATATGTATCTGTTCCCATGATAAAGAATTGAATTTTTCATCTTTATGGAGAATATTTGTGTGCGGAAAAAAAAAAATTTATTTTACGTAACGTAAATTGGGGGCGTTACAAGTTGGTATCAAAGGCATTAGGTTTCCCTGTGGCTAACAGAGCAAAGAATTCTGTAGTAGGACTTTGAATATAGGTATGTAATTGCAGACATATTTATACTCACGGTGCTGTCGTGGAATTCTATAGGGTGTCATCATTTTCTTCCTTCTAACTCTTTTCCTTAGATATGCGAGGTTTAAACATCTATACGTATGTCCTAGATGGTACCTTTTGTGTGTAGACTACTAGTTCAGCTTTTAAACTTGTTTTGACGAAAAATAATAAAGAGAATCCTCTTGGGAAATTAGCTGAAAATAAGAAAATTCTATCCGAACACAAAGGTAATAACTTGTTTGAATGTCAAGAAGGTTGGAATTGATTATTTGATTATTTGATTATTTGATTTGTTTATGTGAAACAATATGAGGAATGGCTAATATAATATTGCTGGTGGGTTATGATGTGATCGAGATTGTTAACTCCAAGATAATGATTTAAAATAAAGTGAGTGTTTTGAAAATAGATTTAAATCTCTTTTTAGATGGATGAGTTGAAATCTATATATATAAATGGATTTGGTAAGTTGTGAGTTGGATTGAATTTGAGAGCGGAGAATCTATGAAGATAATATTTTCAGTGATATATTTTGTTGATATAAGGAATTCAAAGACAATTTGGTATTAAATTTTACCTTTCAGTTCATCAGTCAATAACCTAAGACGTGATAAAACAGTGATCAAGCATTCTATCAACTCGTATAATGAATGATAGTTAATCCTAATTAACCACTAACAATCACAATTAGGGTTTCACAATTCCTAATTCAACGTAGTATCATTAAACCATAAGTGGGTTTATTGAAACCCTAGATTAAATCTACTCACACATGATGGAAAGAGAAATCAAGATCCAATTTATTAAATAAATCATCAATGTTCAATACAATCTAAGAGAAAAAGTAGAAGTAGAGATATGTGTAAAGATAGAAAGATAAAATTTGGTTTGTAGAAAGTAATGAATAATAGATACAATGCTTTAATCAATCTCAATTATACTTTAAGAACATAAAGTAAACAATGATCATACTCTAAACGTAATCTAATAGTGTTTTTTAAGCCTAAATTGAGTCTAAATTAGTCTATATAAGAATGTCTTTGTTTCTCCACGCTTCCCCTTGTATTTATAGCAATTTGACTGCTTAAAACGCTTAAAATCACATACTATACAGACTCAAAGCACAGTCGTGTTCTAGGACACGACCTGGCCGTGCTTCAGGCTGAAATCTAGGAATTTTCTCCACGTCTTGCACAGAACACGACCTGGCGGTGTTCTAGGTACACCAAGCACAGCTTGGCCGTGTTGGAGGATGTGTAGGTCTTACCAATTTCTTCTTGGTTTCCTCTTTGCTTCCTCCTCAACTTGTTCTGAATCTATATATCTCTTCACATGAATGTTTTCCTTGATTCTTGGCCTCTTTTGCTCACCTACAAATAGAAAACAAACCAAAGCAGTATCCAGAGCAAGCAAAATAGAATAGAATAAAAGCAAGAAAATAATCACAAGTTCAATATAAATTAGGGGATAAAATATAACTATTAAACACACAATTTTTCCATTTATCAAGGTTGTAAATTATCACTAACATTAGCCATATATTGTAATTTGTACTTAAGTTATCGTACGGATTGAAACCATAAGTGGACAACCTCAAATGTACATTTTGAGGATCCAAGGTTAACTAGGGATTCTACAATCCAAATATTCACGGGTGTTCTAAGGTTGAACCATCTAAGACTTATCCAATTATGAAAGCACTAAAAAATGAAAACATTTGCAACCTTGTTATGAACCATTCCAAAATAACAATGTCAAATTACTTATTTATACACTAGATAAATTAAGTCACAACTCTAAAATAATTTCAAAAAATATAGTGTTTTAAGGTTTATTTTCTAATTATGAAATCAATAACAAAATTGTATTCAATGATTTATTGTATATTGGTGATATATTGTTCGAATTTATAATCTTTAACATTTACACATATATTTTGATAGTTGGATCAATATTAATATAGTAATTAAAGTTTGGTTTATTTTTATTAATTTCATAGAATAATTAAATTATTACTTAACTCTTTTAATAATAAATCACTATTTATGTTATTTAGAGTTTGCAATTTTGACTCTTTTAGTAATTATGATATCGTAATTATCGTAAAAATATAGATTGTATTTTGAGTATTTTTTTAAATCTCTAATTACATATAACTCTATCCATATATAATATTACACATTAATTAACTCGCTAATTTTGATTTCAATATTTTATGAATTTTTATACTAATTATGGTCCACCTTTTGTAAAATTAGTAAATTTATTTATATTTTGGAGTTCACTAACTCATTTGTTTTCTTTTATACTTTGAATTATTATATTTTATTTAAAGGAAATTCATAAATTATAAATAGTAAAATTATGCTAATTATGAATGTAATTCAATAAAACAATATGTTACTTTTATCATTTTCTATTGATAAATTTTTATAAAAATATGTAATCCAATAACTAATTTCGAGTTCAATCTTTTATTAATTTTTATTTTAATTAAGGTTCATAATTTATAAAATTTATAATTTTATTTATATTTTAGAGTTCACTAACCTATCTTTTCTCTTTTATACTTTTAATTTTTTAATTCTTTTAAGGGAATTTGTAACTTTTAAATGGTAAAATTACGCTAATTATGAACATAATACAACCAAAAATGTTATTTTTATTATTTTCTATTGAAATAACTAATTTTGAGTTCAATTTATTTAAATTTCTATTTTAATTAAGGTCCATATTAATAAAACTTGTAATTTTATTTATATTTTGAAGTTCACTAACTTATCTTTTTTCTTTTATACTTTTACTTTTTTAAAAAAGAAATTTGTAAATTTTAAATGGTTAAATTACACTAATAATGAATATAAACCAATTATATGTTATTTTTATAATTTTCTACTGAAATTGAATTTAATAAATTAAAATTGCAATCCTTCTATCCTATATTCATTTTTTCTTTTTTCTTTCCCTTAATTTTTACATTCTCATTTTATATTTGTGGGTATATATATCTTTTATCAATTCAAAAATAATCACCCAAACATTCAGAAGCATCAAATATTGTCTCAAAGACATGAAATACTATCTCAAAAGTATTAAATATTCAATAGTCAATGTAAAGCATCAATTATTATTTATCATTCAACATAAAAATCAAGAACAAAACTATCAAGAACATATTACAAAAGACACATTAAATGGCAATGAATTGACTCGTATGTGAGGATGACCAGAACGGATGAATGTCACATCCCTAATTTCGTTTCTTTTATTGATAAAAGTACATAAATATTTAATTAAGGAAATAAAATTTATTAGACAATATTTTAGATATCTAAGGAAATATAATCCTTAGAAATTCTTCACCTTATGTATATGCATAGAAAATGTTTATAACATTAAGAGAACAAATAAAGAGGGAAAACCTAATAGGAAAGAAATTAGAAATAACATAATAAAGAGATGCAAAATTCTTGGATAAGGAAGATAAATTTTTAGAAACAAGTAAAGGTCTTAAAATTTCAAGAACATTGAATTAGGGTAATTTTTCCTAATTCAAGAACTAGAGTTACTAAGTTTAAAATCTTTACCCATACATTGGACTTTTACCTATGGACACTTCATATAGAGTTTTTCCACTTCACATAAGTTTCTAGCAAGCCATTGGATAAGCAAGAAATAAAACATAGACTTGGACTACGATATAGTAATTGGACCAATAGCCCAAAAATTACGAAAATGTGACCAAGCCCTCCAAGAAAGGTAGAATTTTATCCAAAACAAAGAAAATGGGTAGGAATAAGCCCATAATGGGTAGGAATAAACCCAAATCCAAGAGAAAAAATAAAATAAAATAAATTAGGTGATGATATAATAATGTAATAATAAAGATTAGGTTACATGGCATTAAGACAAAAATTTAGCAAGTGGTGTGATTCTACATTCATCATTTTGGCAAGTGGCATGATAATACAAGGCTTTAGGACAAAAACATCTATATCCTACACTCATAATTTTAGCAAGTGGTATGATAATACATGGCATTAGGACAAAACATTCCTATCCCACATAAATAATATCAACCAAATAATGGAGATTCAAGGGCTAGAAATTTGCCACCTAAAAAGGCAAACCTATCATACTTGTTTAAGACAAAAGAAAATGGAAATGAATCCCTAAATCAAAAGGACCTTGTCCCTTATCTTAAGAACATATCATCATAATTTTCAAAATAAAAATCTCCTTTTTCCTATGCATATCTTAACTATGGAAGAGGAAGACAAGAACATAAGTTGTTTGTTTTCCAAAAATTCAACAAAGTGTATCCTAATTGTGATAAGGTAGACCCATGATCATGAAAGGTGTATTATTTGGTGGTCTATTTAAGCAAAACCCACCCCTACAACATTTTAATTTCGTCCAAGTGAGGAAGAGAGAGAAATAGAAGCAAGGTAGAGTGAGGAAAGGAGAGAAAGAGAGGAGAAGAAAGGAAGGAAGAAGAAGGAGAAGTTTAGAAGGCTAAGAACTCAAGGTAAGTTTAACAATATTTCTTTTTGAAGAAAACTTTTGAAACTTATAATATTTATATGAGATTTTGATCTTAGAACTTTGATGATTGGTCATGATGTTGCTATATCATGTTACATATTGATCTTGCTTGTGATGTATGTTTGAATACTTAGGTTGGTGTAGATAGTTCTGCATGGGTATGGCTATGGGTGGCAGAATTTTAAGCTTCGATGTTTTAATTTCTGAGAACAATCTATAAGGAATTAAAATAAATGGTTAACATATGAATTATAGATATATGTGTCACGGATTTGTAGCCACTGGAATCATTCAATTTAGAGTTCATATGAGGTAGATATGTTCCGATTAGTAAATAAATGTCAAAAAATGGTTAATCAGGGAAGAATATGTTAGGATAACTTCGGTGTGTTAAATTGTGTGAACATTCCATAAGGAATTAAAATAAATGGTTAACATATGAATTATATAGTTTTGTGTCACGGATGTTTCGCCACTGGAATCACTTAATTTGGAATTCTTATGTGGGAGATATAGTCAGATTAGTAAGTAAAGGTTAGAACCTACCCGAGAAGAAATAATGTTGAATGTAAGGGAGTAATAACACCACGATTGATTACTATTTTGCTGATATGATTAACATAAGAGTTTTAGATAATTGTCTTAGCTTTCCATAGACACAACGATCACCTTAAGCAGAGTTAAAATGAGGGAGTTATACTCTGATTAATGAGCAAAGTTCACAAAGCACCGCCAGGCCGTGTTCTAGGTGCTTCAAGCACGGGCTAGCCGTGTTGGGGACTGTTTTTGAGTACATTTGAAGTATTTTTAAAGCATGGTCGTGTCCTGGAACATGGCCAAACTGTGGTGGAAGCTGGTTAAGCCTATTTTCAACATTTTTCTACCCTACATGAACCTCTTTAACTATAGGGTAATAGTAGAAATCAAATTGGAGAACAATGCTCTATAAATTTGTAAGAACGTGTGTTGGAAATGATATAAATAAGAAGAAAATTACTAAAGGCCAAGCAGAAAGAGAAGGTTAGATATGATGAAAACCTGCATCAAGAAAATAAAGAAATAAAATTAATATTTAAAAAAGAAGACGAATCTTATAAATGAAAATAATAAATGACTAGTATATGCCATAGCCATTGCCATTGTATGAACTTCTTACCATCTTAAGTGTGAAATTCTGACATGGAAATATTTTATGAAGTGATATTTGAAATGGTTATGTTTATGGCATGATTACCAATGATTTATGGTAATAGTTATATTTTGACGAACATACTTGTTATTGAAAGCATATTTTTGGCTATCATTGTGATAAGAAAAGAAATGAGCACGGTCACATGACAATCCGTGTGGTGCACTAGTAGGGGACGCCCTACCAACGGTTATGATTATGATTATGAGAAAAGAAAGAGAAAGTGTGTCATGTCGGACGGAGCGAAAAAAGCTCATACCGGAGAGTAGAGGATACTCACCCTGATCGGGGTAGCTTGAAATGAGAATAAGTTGTTGGCCATCATATGATATTCTCAAAATAGTTAATCCTGTCATACATATCATTACTATATGATTCTTATGTGCATAGATATAATGCATTCATGTGACCAAATATATTTTTTGTAGTTTATACAGCTGAACATGATGTGATGAGCTATATTGATGATGATTTATTGTTGAACTTACTGGGATTTAATTCTCACTATATTTCCATATCATGTTCAGAAAATTAGTTATGCAGATTTTTCTATAGCTCTAGCTTTTAGTGCACGTTGGATCGAGTACTTTATGTTGGGCAGATCCCAGAAGCAAATAAAATGTTTGTGGTCGAGTTGGCTTAGATCCCAGTGAAGGTGCAACCACCTGCACCTGTATCTCCAGAATTGGTCAACCAGAATAAATAAGATGTAGATTTTTATGTGTTTGATATGTTGTATGTATGTTTTGATTAATGACATGTATGTGAACTCTGTATTGTATAAATTAAATAAATGTTATATTGAGTTAAGTTGTAACGAGGTAATAACTTCATGGTATTTAAAAAAAAATTTGATACATAAATGGAGTTGTTACAATGAAGGGCTGAGGAGAATGACCGACATGGTGGAAAAGAGAAGGAAGAAGATGGTGGTTTGTAGTGGTTTGCCAGAAATGAGAAGAAAAATCACAAAAACCACACGTAAGGAGAGAATGGCCAAAAATAAAGATGAACGCGAGTAGGTTGAAAATATAAGGACATATTGATGATTATTACATAAACTTCCGTTAAGTCGAATGTAAAATTATGCCAATCATTAAGTGACTTAATGACAATTTATGTAATAACCGTTGTTAAGTCCTTGCCTTAATAACGGTTAAAGTGTAACTGTCCTAAAGTTATGACAATTTGAAACTAACTGTCGTTAATTTTTTTGAATATCTATGAACGGTCAAAATATTACAATGGTTCGCTTTTAACCATTGTCAAATAACAACAATCATAGCTGAACTGTCATTAAATGTCACATTTTTCTAGTAAAGGTTAGTTTGTCAGGGATATAACGACGATTGCAAGCAAACTGTCATTAAGAACTAGAGTTTAATGACAACCATGAAATCGTCATTAAGTTACGTTATAAAGATGGTTTTTTATATTGTTGTTATGTTTCCGTTCCAATATCCCCTTATTCTTGTAGTGTATTTTAAAAATACGGCATAACTTAACATATTACCTAATAATATTAATAAAACTATACAATTACAAATCAAATATCAGTTAATAATATAAGTATATTGTCACGCCCCCAATTTAAGAGTACGCATGTAACGACCATTTTTTTTCAATTACCACATTCCAACATCAAATAATACACATCATATAAATGCAGAGCATATTGTATTATCATCATACTAAAAGGGCCACATCAGTGGTTAGGATTTATACATGAGTCACATAATTATATTAACTTAACATTTGACCCTATACTGCACATCACCCCTAGTATAAAGGGTAGAGGAGGTGGTGCTGGTATCAGGATCTCCGCAACATTAACTACATAATGGTCAACTGACCCAACCAAGGTATTTCCACCGTTTTGAACTCCCAAGCAAAGATAGGAAGTATTTTGGCCTCTCAATTACTTTTATCTGAACATAACAACAAATATTAATGAGAACAGAGTCTCAATAGGTTCAACATTAACAACATCATATTATAAGAAAAATCACAGTATTATGTCCAGCTGTATAAACTACAGAAAACATTTTCTCTTTGTAATAAAAGTCATAATAATTGCAAATGCATTATTAACACAGTATAGTCATATGCTCATCAATTAAAATATCATATGCAGTGCTTTTATGCATAAAGACTGATCATCCGCAATCATATTTCAACCCTCAGTGACTAATCGTCTATAGCCACGAGGTTAACAAACAGTGACTAAATGTTTGTAATCACATCTCAACCCTCAATGACTAATCGTCTGTAGCCATGAGGTCTAACAATAATGACTAATCGTCTGTAGCCATGAGATCCAACAACAGTGACTAATCGTCTGTAGCCATGTCTAAACCCTCGATGACTAATCGTCTGTAGCCATGAGGTCCAACAATAGTGAATAATCGTCTGTAGCCACATTTCAACCCTCAATGACTAATCGTCTGTAGCCATGATGTCAACAAACAGTGACTAATCTTCTATAGCCACATCTCAACCCTCAATGACTAATCGTCTGTAGCCATGAGGTCCAACAACAATGACTAATCGTTTGTAGCCATATCTCAACCCTTAATGATTAATCATCTGTAGCCATGAGGTCAACAAACAGTGACTAAACGTCTATAGCCACATCTTAACCCTCAATGACTAATCGTTTATAGCCATGAGGTCAACAAATAGTGACTAATTGTCTGTAGCCACATCTCAACCCTTAGTGACTAATCGTCTGTAGCCATGAGGTCCAACAACAGTGATTAATCGTCTGTAGCCACATCTAACCCTCAATGACTAATCGTTTATAGCCATAAGGTCTAGCAAACAGTGAATAATCATCTATAACCACGTCTCAACCCTCAATGACTAATTGTCTATAGCCATGAGGTCCACAAATAGTGACTAATCGTCTGTAGTCACATCACAACCCTTAGTGACTAATCGTCTGTAGCTACGAGGTCAACATATACATTAATATGATATAACCATGTACGCATCAAACAACTTACCCTTAGTATTATGCTTTCCATCCTTAATCAAGTTCGTCACTCCATATAACAAATATATATTAATGCATCTACTATCATATAATAATGTATACGTCATACTCTTTAATCATCATCACCATCACCATGGGTTATATGTTAACCAAGTATATCACTAATATCATTTAATAAATATGTAATAATACATTTATCATCATGTGACAACGCATACATAATATCATGTAATCATTATGCATAATATCATCACCATACCATTTAACAAATATGTATTAATACACTTACCAACAATGCATACCTTATATCATGTAATCCTCATGCATTGATATACTAGCATATGCATCAAATCAACATGCATTTCATTCATACATTGCACATGTATCTCATATGCAATTCACTTACATATATCTCATAATAAAAGAATGGAATTAACACTACAATGCATCATACATATATCTCCTATGCAATTTAATTACATATGTCTCATTAATATGTATTTTTATCCATACATTAAACATACATCTCATCAATATGCAATATGTGATTTAATTTCTCATAAGAAAAGGATGGAATTCACACTACAATGCATCATTAATAAGGTATTTATTTGTATATTAGTTCTGCTTAACATCATCCATTCATTGGAGTTCATTTAGAGCCTTCAAAATGCAAAATAAAGCAAATCCAGCCTCAAGCACAGCTTGGCCGTGTCACCAGGCACTCCATTATGTAACAACCTTTTTTTTCTTTACGTCATTAATTAATACATACGTACAGCATATCAAACACATAAATAACTACATCTTATTTATTCTGGTTGACCAATTCTGGAGATATAGGTGTGGGTGGTTGCACCTTCACTGGGATCTGAGACAACTCGACCACAAACATATTACTTGATTCTGGGATCTGCCCAACATAAAGTAACTCGATCCAAAGTACACTAAAAGCCAAAGCCATAGAAAAAGCTGCATAACTAATTTTCTGAACACGATATGGAAATATAGTGAGAATTAAATTTCAGTAAGTTCAACAATAAATCATCATTAATATAGTTCATCATATCATGTTCAGCTGTATAAACTATAGTAAATATCTTTGGTCACATGAATGCATTATATCTATGCACATAAGAATCATACAGTAATGATATCTATGATAGGATTAACTATTTTCATAATATCATATGATGACTATCAATTTATTCTCATATCAAGCTACCCCGGTCATGGTGAGTATTTTCTACTCTCTGGTCTGGGCTTTTCTCACTCCATTCGACATGGCACACTTTCTCTTTCTTTCCTCACTAACATAATCATAACCGTTGGTAGACCGTCCCCTACTGGTGCACCACACGGATTGCCATGTGACCGTGCTTATTTCTTTTCATTTCACAATAATAGCCAAAATATGCTTTCAATAACAAGTATGTTCATCAAAATATAATTATTACCAAAAATCATTGGTAATCATGCCATGAACATAACCATTTCAAATATCATTTTATAAAATATTTCTATGTCAAACTTTCACACTTAAGATGGTAAGAAGTTCATGCAATGGCAATGGCTATGGCATATACTAGTCATTTATTATTTTCATTTATAAAATTCTTCTTTTTTTAAAATATTAATTTTATTTCTTTATTTTCTTGATGCAAATTTTCATCCTATCTAACTTTCTCTAACTAATAAGAGCATAACTCCCTCAAATTAACTCTGATTTAGTTGATCTCGGTGTCAATTTAAAGATAGAACAATTATCTAAAACTATTATGTTGAATAGTTGAACTAAAAATTAAGAAATTATGGTGATATTACTCTTTCAAAGTACAAGTTATTTCTTCTCGGGTAAGTTCTGACCTCTACCTACTAATATGTCTATATCTCCCTCATAAGAATTCCAAATTGTGTGATTCTAGTGGCTACAATTCCGTGATGCATATAACTATAATTTTTATGTTAACCATTTATTTTAATTCCCTACAGAATGTTCTCAGAAATTAAAACACAGAAGTTATCCTAACATATTCTTCCCTGATTAACTATTTTCTGACATTTGCTTACTAATCGGAAAATATCTACCTCATATGGACTCAAATTTGAATGATTCCAGTGGCTAACAATCCGTGACACATATAAATACAATTTTTATGTTAACAATTTATTTTAATTCTCTATAAAATGTTCTCAGAAATTAAAACACAGAAACTATCCTAACATATTCTTCCCAGATTAACCATTTTCTGACCTTGGCTTACTATTCGGATTATATCTATCGCATATGGACTCCAAATGGAATTATTCTAGTGGCTAAAAATCTGTGACACATATAGCTACAATTTTTATGTTAACCATTTATTTTAATTCCCTACAGAATGTTCTCAAAAATTAAAACACAGAAGCTATCCTAATATATTCTTCCTTGATTAACACTTTTTCTGACCTTTGCTTACTATTCGTATAATATCTACCTCATATAGACTCTAACTTGAATGATTCCAGTGGTTACAAATCTGTGAGACATAGATCTACATTTTTCATGTTAACCATTTCTTTAAATTCCTTACCGATTCTTCCCAGAATTTTCAAAATAGAAGCTTGAAAGTTTGCCACCCATAGCCATACCTATGCAGAACTTTCTATACCAGCCTAAGTATTCAAACATACATCACATGCAAGATCAATATGTAACATGATATAGCAACATCCATGACCAATCATCAAAGTTCTAAGATCAAAATCCCATATAAATGTTACAAATTTCAAAACTTTTCTTAAAAAAAATATTGTTAAACTTACTTTAAACACTTAGTCCTTTAGACTTCTCCTTCCTCTTTCTTCCTTTCTTCCATTCCTTTCCTCACTCTATCTTGCTTCTATTTCTCCTCTCCCTCACTTGGACAAAATTTTCATGTTCTAAGGGTGGGTTTTGCTTAAATAGACTATCAAATAATTCACCTTTCTTGTCAAGGTTTGTAGAAACAAAATAAGGAAGATTCCATTCTTGTCATGGTTTGTAGAGACAAAATAAGGAAGGTTCCTTTCTTGTCATAGTTACAACAATTCAGCAAGACCCGATTTCTAAACATACAATCTAACTTTAGAATGACCTCAATAACTCTTAAAGTTAAACAGACGAGGTCTACAGAAAAAGTTTTCTCTTGGATGGTGACTTGACAGTCCTTACATATAGAGGAAGTTAATACCCTTTCACCTGTGGGGATTACTACAAATAGCTCATAGGGAGTTTCAAAAATAGGAAAATGAAACTTCCTAATACATTCTTCTGATATAAATGATTGACTAGCACCAGAGTCAAACAGCACCATAAGAGCAAATCTGTAGATATAGTATGTACCTTGAATCATTTCAGAAAATTGAGCTGCCTCTTGGCCACTCAGAGTGAAAACCCTTCCTTTCAACTAAGGCTTCTGTTCCGGTTGCTTCTCAAAATTTTGTGGGCAGTTCCTTGCAAAATGACCCTTATGTCCGTAATTGAAGCAAACATCTGATCCCATGTAGCATGGCCAGTTACCATGCATATGTCCGCACTTAGTACACTTGACTACGGAAAGGTTCTGTTGAAAGGGTCGGGGACTTGCAATCATTGCCCTCTTGCCAGTACCTTGTCCTTTTCCTCTAACATTTCTGATAGAATTTTGTGGACCATTCTTCCTTTTCCAGAAATTCTGTCTTTGTTTCTCATCCTCCACTGCCTTCAAGCTCTTTTCTAGGAGTCTGCATTTATTTATCAAAAGTACAAACTCCCTAATGAATGCACTATATCTATGCACATGAGAATCGTACAATAATGACATGTATGACAAGATTAACTATCATATGATGACTATCAATTTATTCTCATACCAAACTACCCAGGTCAGGGTGAGTATTTTCTACTCTCCACTACAGGCTTTTCTTGCTCCGTCTGACATGGCCCACTTTCTCTTTCTTTTCTCATTAACATGATCATAACCATTGGTAGGGCGTCCCCTACTGGTGCACCACACGGATTGCCATGTGACCATGCTCATTTCTTTTCTTTTCACAATAATAGCCAAAAATATGTTTTCAATAACAAGTATGTTCATCAAAATATAACTATTACCAAAAATCGTTGGTAATCATGACATGAACATAACTATTTCAAATATCATTTTATAAAATATTTCCATGTCAAACTTTCACACTTAAGATGGTAAGAAGTTCATGCAATGGCAATGGCTATGGCATATACTAGTCATTTATTATTTTCATTTATAAGATTCTTCTTCTTCTTCTTTTAAATATTAATTTTATTTCTGTATTTTCTTGATGCAAATTTTCATCCTATCTGACTTTCTCTTACTAATCAGAGCATACCTCCCTCATATTAACTCCGATTTAGTTGATCTTGGTGTCAATTTAAAGATAAAACAATTATCTAAAACTATTATGTTAAATAGTTTAGCTAAAAATTAAGAAATCATGGTGATATTACTCTTTCAAAGTACAGGTTATTTCTTCTTGGGTAAGTTCTAACCTTTACCTACTAATCTGTCCACATCTCCCTTATATGAATTCCAAATTGTGTGATTCCAGTGGCTACAATTCCATGACGCATATAGCTATAATTTTTATGTTAACCATTTATTTTAATTCCTTACAGAATGTTCTCAGCAATTAAAACACAAAAGCTATCCTAACATATTCTTCCCTGATTAACTATTTTCTGACCTTTGCTTACTAATCGGACAATATCTACCTCATATGGACTCTAATTTGAATGCTTCTAGTGGCTAACAATCCGTGACACATATAGCTATAATGTTTATGTTAATTATTTATTTTAATGCTCTGCAGAATGTTCTTAAAAATTAAAACACAGAAGCTATCTTAACATATTCTTCCCTGATTAACTATTTTCTGACCTTTGCTTACTATTCGGATCATATCTACCTCATATAGACTCCAAATTGAATTATTCCAGTGGCTAAAACTCCATAACACATATAGCTACAATTTGTATGTTAACCATTTATTTTAATTCCCTACAGAATGTTCTCAAAAATTAAAACACAGAACCTATCCTAACATATTCTTCCTTGATTAACCATTTTCTGACCTTTGCTTATCGGATCATATCTATCTCATATAGACTCCAAATTGAATTATTCTAATGGCTACAAATCCGTGATACATATATCTACATTTTTCATGTTAACCATTTCTTTAAATTCCTTACTGATTCTTCCCAAAATTTTAAAAATAGAAGCTTAAAATTTTTCCACCCATAACCATACCTATGCAGAACTTTCTATACCAGCCTAAGTATTCAAACATACATCACAAGCAAGATCAATATGTAAAATGATATAGCAACATCCTTGACCAACCATCAAAGTTCTAAGATCAAAATCCCATATAAATGTGACAAATTTCAAAACTTTTCTTCAAAAAGAAATATTGTTAAACTTACCTTAAGCACTTAGTCCTTTAGACTTCTCCTCCATCTTTCTACCTTTCTTCCTTTCTTTTCATCACTGTATCTTGTTTCTATTTCTCCTCTTCTTCACTTGGACGAAATTTTCATGTTCTAAAGGTGGATTTTGCTTAAATAGACTATCAAATAATTCACCTTTCTTGTCATGGTTTGTAGAAACAATAAGGAAGGTTTTTTTCTTGTCATGGTTTGTAGAAACAAAATAAGGAAGGTTCCACTACCTTCTAGAGTCTTCTACTAGATTCTAGAGTATTCTACTCTATTCTAGAGACTTTTAGAGATTTTCAGAATATACAAGAATTGTCTAGAAAGTTCTAGAACATTCTAGAACCCTCTAGATGCTTGCATGGAAAAGTTGCTGATTGGGCGCCACATCATGTCCATGTCATGCCTGCGTGGCGCTTATGTTGTTTATTTCTAATATTTCCTCTTATGTTTTCTCTCTTTACCTATTCCATTAAGGTTAGAACATTTCTATGCATATATGTAAGGTGAAGAATTTCTAAGGAAAATATCTAAAAATTATAGGATGTTACATTCTTCCCCCCTTAAAAAATTCGGTCCCCGAATTTCAGCCCATCCTACCACATGTAGGGAATTAAATTATGGCATAATTCAGAGTTACTAACCTTATTACCTAAATAATTAGGGATATCTTTTTTGTATATTATCTTTACTTTTTAATATGTCTATTCACTTGAGTGATTTTGCCATATAACTTAACCATAAGGATTTCTTTCATTCATAAGTTCTTCACTTTATATCCTCTAGCTCGCATGGATATATATCTATGGGTCGATATTAGAAAGCACACCCATAAAAGAACATATTCACATCCATATTGGGGTAACTATCGTTTCTTATTTCAGACTTCTATCAAGTCATCTTTGATTCTTACATGTCCACATCATCCCATGAATATCATCATCTTAGTCTATCATCTATATTTTTTTTCTACAATTCATTAATCAATATGTTAAACATACGTAATAATAATTCCACCAAACCTTTTATAACGTTTATGTACTATTGGCACATGTCTAATAATTCTACTTACCTCATCACAGTAACTCTATACCCTCTTATTAACACCAATAAATTCATTATCAAAAATTTCAAGCCATTCTTCTATCATATCCAAAAGTACCTCATTCTAGCTTATGTCAATCCCATTTAATTCACTCTATCATTTCAAGAAGATTTTTCCTTAGAATTACTCATACATGAATTCTCAATTCCAACATAATTCACATCCTAGATACTAGACTCAATTTAGCATGATATAAACCTTTAACACAAATATCTTGATCACTTACATTATTTTTGGACATGGTTCTCAGAATATTCTCCATATTTACAAATTAAGAGGTCAAAGACTAATTTAAATCCTACTTCCTATATTTTATTCCTCAAGAACTTCAACACCACTAATTCTCTTGATTACATTCGTCAAAACACCATAAGACCATCATCTGTCCATTCTTTTCAAACTTTTCCTTACATTAACCTACTAACAACTTAGTCACCATAATAATTGAGTTTCAAAGAAAATAAATTAACTTTTCTTGTAATGTGGGAAAAAAATCTTATATTTAATGCCAAATATTAATGTAGGACAATGCAGTAGAACAGAGGAAAAGTATAATAAAGAACGATGTTAAAATAGAAAGTCAAAAGTTTGGACAAAAACATTAGAGAGAGTTAAAATCGGTGGCCGTAATTCTTGAAAATATGAAAACAAAAATTTAGCTGTTATATTGGCAAAAATCGATGGCCGCAAGGATTGAATATATGTGCCAAAATCTACTTTAAATATGTTGTTGGTATTCGGTGGAAAGATATCACATGGAAAAAGAAACATTTCTGAGTTTATAAAGTCTGTGAAAATCAAAGAATATGTAGTTAACTAGTAGGACGCAGTTGATTGCTTCAAAATAGATGTAATCAATCAATTGTAAAATAACTAGTCCAAATTAAAATTTCTCAAAATAGCTAGTCGACAACAAAGATAAATTTATGATGATATCTTAACCTTATTCTCTTTATATGCCTAATATGAGCGACTATCATAACTACTATACATATACATGCTTGCCGTCATTTTAGAAAATTTCACCTTCAATTTAGCTGATATCCACCAATCACTCACATAACTGTTCTAATTATTCCCGACCTATTCGCATAGCTATCATAAGTATGCCATTCTCCGAGTTCTATAAATGCACACGTTAGTATCTTTATCTTCTCATACTCCAAGCTAGGGTGTGTGCAACTATGGAGGGAATTGCATTCTGTCAATTTTGAAATATTTGTGTCTTTTGTGGTTCCAGTCCTGGAAAAGATGGAGAGTATGTGAAAGCTGCACAAAACCTGGGTATGGTACAGGTCAGGAGAAAAATTCATTTAGTCTATGGTGGAGGTAACCATGGATTAATGGGGTGTGTGTCTACAACTGCCCATGTAGGAGGATGCCAAGTTCTAGGTATTATTCCTACAGCTCTAGCTGCATTTAACATTGTAGGAAAGACAATTGGGGAAGAGTTTAGGGTAGCTTCCATGCATGAGCGCATGGCTAGAATGATGAGCAATGCTGATGCCTTCATTGCCTTACCAAGGAGTTTTGGTACTTTAGAAGAAATTTTTCAAATAGTCTCTTGGGCACAACTAAATATGCTTCACAAACCGATAAGTTTGTTAAATGTTAACCACTTCTTTGATGGTTTGTTGTCTTTCCTTGATCATGTTGTGGAACAAAGGTTCATCTCACACTCCGCACGACGAATTCTCATCTTGGCTTCAAATGCTAAGGAGTTGATTGATGCTTTACAAGCATATGTTCATGTACCTAATCCAACTATGACTCAAATAGAATAGATGGCAGACAACCGTAGGAAGCACAAATTGGATTTGGATCTTCATCTTTAAATGTAGTAAAACGTAGCTATTATTGTACTACTTTTACTTTCTTAGAATCTACTTGGATACCATATTTACCAACCATACTCCCTTAGAGTTGGTAAAAATATCTTTGAATGTTGCTTATGATTCTCTGAATTTTAGAAATATTCTAGTATATCATCAATAAAAACAAACTAATCTAGGGATGACCTAATTACTATTCATTAAATCTATGAATGCAGCTAGGACATTTGTCAAATTAAATGACATCACCAAGAACTCATAATGCCCATAATGAGTCCTAAAAGAAAATTTTTGTACATCCTCTTCTCTTATCCTTAATTAATGTTACTCATATCCCAAATCAATTTTTGGAAAAAATTATTGAACACCTTGTAACTAGTCAAACAGGAAATCTACACGAGGTAATGGGTTTTTATTCTACACTATCAACTTATTCAACTATCTATAATCTATGCATAGTCATAGTGATCCATCTTTCTTTTTTAAAGATAGAACTGGAGCACTCCAAATAAAAGTACTAGGACATTTCAATCCCTTGTCGAACAAATCTTGTAACTATTTTTTTTTAATTCAATCGATATCATTCTATATAAGGATATAGATACTAGTTGGGTTCCAAGGAGTAAATCAATATCAAATTCTCGAATTGCCATAGTAATGTTGTGCAGGGTTTCCTCCTTGGTGGTGCCATTTCCTACTGTAGCAAAAAATAAAGTTATGCTGCTATTGAGGTGATCAAGCCCAATAGTTAGTTTCAAAAATATTTAACAGCAATCATAACACCACCTTGGCATATAAATAAGAAACACTAGTAATTTCTTACCTATATGAAATCATTGATCCCCTACACAGCACAACCACAACATACTCAAGACATAACAAGATCGATACACATAACCAACCACCCACTGTCCATCTAAGATCGACCTGCTCTAGTACAAATTATGTAATAACCTTTTTTCTTTCTTTACGTCATTAATTAATACATACGTACAACATATCAAACACATAAATAACTACATCTTATTTATTCTGGTTGACCAATTCCGAAGATATAGGTGTGGGTCGTTGCACCTTCACCGGGATCTGACCCAACTCGACCACAAACATATTATTTAATTCTGGGATCTGCCCAACATAAAGTAACTCGATCCAACGTACACTAAAAGCCAAAGCCATAGAAAAAGCTGCATAACTAATTTTCTGAACATGATATAGAAATATAGTGAGAATTAAATTCCAATAAGTTCAACAATAAATCATCATTAATATAGCTCATCACATCATGTTCAGCTGTATAAACTATAGTAAATATCTTTGGTCACATGAATGCATTATATCTACGCACATAAGAATCATACAGTAATGATATCTATGACAATATTAACTATTTTCAGAATATCATATGATGACTATCAATTTATTCTCATATCAAGCTACCCCGGTCAATGTGAGTATTTTCAGAATATGAAGGTGTATATGTTCCTTTATATGTGTGTTTTCTAATATCGACCCATAGATATATCCATGCGGGCTAGAGGATATCAATTGAAGAACTTATGAGTGAAAGAAATCCTTATGGTTAAGTTATATGGCAAAATCACTCAAGTGAATAGACATATTAAAAAGTAAAGATTTCATACAGAAAAGATATCTCTAATTATTTAGGTAATAAGCTTGGTAACTCTGAATAATGCCTTAATTTCATTCCCTATATGTGGTAGGATGGATTAAAATTCGGGGACCGAATTTCTTAAGGGGGGAAGAATGTAACATCCCGTAATTTTTTAGATATTTTCCTTAGAAATTCTTCACCTTACATATATGCATAGAAATGTTCTAATATTAATGGAATAGGTAAAGAAAGAAAACCTAAGAGGAAATATTAGAAATAAACATGTTAAAGAAAGGTGAAATTCTTAGGTAAAGAAAGATAAATTTTTTTGAAGTAAGTAAAGGTCTTAAAATTTCAAGAAGATCGGATTATGGTAATTTTTCTTAATTTAAGAGCAAAAGTTACTAAGTTTAGTATCTCCACCCGTAATTGGGCTTTAACCTATAGACACTTCATATAGAGTTTTTCTACTTCACATGAATTTTTAGCAAGCCAATAGGATAGCCCAAGGAAGAAATAAAACATAGACTTGGACTAGGATATAGAAGTTGGACCGGTAGCCCAAAAATCATGAAAATGTGACCAAGCCCATTATGAAAGGTAGAATTTTAACCAAAGTAAGGAAAATGGGCAAGAATGAGCCCAAACCCAAGAGGAAAAATAAAAATAAAAATAAAAATAAAATTAAAGTGATGAAATATTGGTGTAATCAAGATTAAGTGACATGGCATTAAGACAAAAATTTAGCAAGTGGTGTGATTCTACATTCATCATTTTGGCAAGTGGCATAATAATACAAGGCTTTAGGACAAAAACATCTATATCCTACATTCATAACTTTAGCAAGTGGGTAATAATACATAGCATTATGACAAAATATCATTATCCTACACAAATAATTTTAGTTAAGTAAGGAAAATTCAAGGGCTAGAAATTTGCCACTTAAAAAGGCAAATCTATCATACTTGTTTAAGACAAAAGAAAATGGAAATGAATCCCTAAATCAAAGGGACCTTGTCCCATATCTTAAGAACATATTATCATAAATTTCAAAATACAAATCTCCTTTTCCTATGCATATCTTGACTAAGGAAGAGGAAGACAAGAACATAAGTTGTTTGTTTTCCAAAAATTCAACAAAGTGTATCCTAATTGTGATAAGGTAGACCCATGATCATGAAAGGTGAATTATTTGGTGGTCTATATAAGAAAACCCACCCTTACAACATTAGAATTTCGTCTAAGTGAGGGAGAGGAAAAATAGAAGCAAGGTAGAGTGAGGAAAGGAGAGGAAGAAAGGAAGAAAGAGGAAGGAGAAGTCTAGGGGACTAAGTGCTCCAGGTAAGTTTAACATTATTTATTTTAAAGAAAACTTTTGAAACTTATAATATTTATATGAGATTTTGATCTTAGAACTTTGATGATTGGTCATGGATGTTGCTATATCATGTTACATATTGAGCTTACATGTGATGTATGTTTGAATACTTAGGTTGGTGTAGATAGTTCTGCATGGGTATGGCTATGGTTGACAGAATTTTAAGCTTCGGTATTTTAATTTCTGGGAACAATCTATAAGGAATTAAAATAAATGGTTAACATAAGTATTAAATATATATGTGTCATGAATTTTCACCCACTGGAATCATTCCATTTGGAGTCCATATGAGGTAGCTATGGTCTGATTAGTAGTCAAAGGTCAGAAAATGAATCATCAGGGAAGAATATGTTAGGATAGCTTCGGTAATTTAATTTCTGGGAATTATTGGTAGGGAATTAAAATAAATGGTTAACATAAGAATTAAATATATGTGTGTCATGGATTTTTAGCCACTGGAATCGTTCAATTTTGAGTCCAAATGTGGTAGATATGGTCCGATTAGTAAGCCAAGGTCAGAAAATGGTTCATCAGGGAAGATTATGTTAGGACAGCTTTTGTATTTTAATTTCTGGGAATTATCGGTATGGAATTAAAATAAATGGTTAACATAAAAATTATAGATATGTATGTCATGGATGTTTAGACACTAGAATCATTCAATTTGGAGTCCATATGAGGAATATATGAGCTGATTAGTAGTCAAAGGTCAGAAAATGGTTCATCAGGGAAGAATATGTTAGGGCAGCTTCTGTATTTTAATTTCTGAGAATTATCTGTATAGAATTAAAATAAATGGTTAACATGAAAGTTATATATCTATGTCTCATGGAAATATACCCACTGGAATTATGCAATTTGGAGTTCATATGAGGTAGATATGATCCGATTAGTAAGCAGAGGTCAGAAAATGTTTATTCAGGGAAGAGTATGTTATTAATGCTTTAGTTTTTGAATTTCTGGGAATATTCTGTAGGGAATTAAAATAGCGCGCCAACATAACAATTATAGATATATGGCTCATGGATTTTTACCAACTGGAATAACTCAATTTGGAGTTCCAATTTGGGAGATATGGTCTAATTAGTCAGTAAAGGTCAGAACCTATCTGAGAGGAACTATCCTATACTTTGAAGGAGTAATATCACCTTCATTTCTTAATTTTTCGCTACAATGTTCAACATAATAGTTTCTGTAGGGAATTAAAATAGCACGCCAACATAACAATTATAGATATATGGCTCATGGATTTTTACCAACTGGAATAACTCAATTTGGAGTTCCAATTTGGGAGATATGGTCTAATTAGTTAGTAAAGGTCAGAACCTATCCAAGAGGAACTATCATGTACTTTGAGGGAGTAATATCACCTTCGTTTCTTAATTTTTCGCTACAATTTTCAACATAATAGTTTTAGATAATTGTTTTATCTTGAAATGGACACCAAGATCACCTACATCAGAGTTAAATTGAGGGAGTTATGCTCTGATTAGTAAGAAAAGGTTAGATAGGATACAAAACCTGTATCAAGAAAATAAAGAAATAAAATTAGTATTTAAAAAAGAAGATGAATCTTAATAAATGACTAGTATAGCCATAGCCATTGCCATTGTATGAACTTCTTACCATCTTAAGTGTGAAATTTTGACATGGAAATATTTTATAAAGTGATATTTGAAATGGTTATGTTCATGGCATGATTACCAATGATTTATGGTAATAATTATATTTTGATGAACATACTTGTTTTTGAAAGCATATTTTTGGCTATCATTGTGAAAAGAAAAGAAATGAGCACGGTCACATGGCAATCCGTGTGGTGCACCAGTAGGGGACGCCCTATCAACGGTTATGATCATGATAATGAGAAAAGAAAGAGAAAGTGGGCCATGTCAGACGGAGTGAGAAAAGCCCGTATCGGAGAGTAGAGGATACTCACCCTGACTGGGGTAGCTTGAAATGAGAATAAGTTGATGGCCATCATATGATATTTTGAAAATAGTTAATCATGTTATACATATCATTAAAGTATGATTCTTATGTGCATAGATATAATGCATTCATGTGACCAAAGATATTTTCTGTAGTTTATACAGCTGAACATGACGTGATGAGTTTTACTGATGATAATTTATTGTTGAACTTACTGGGATTTAATTCTCACTATATTTCCATATCATGTTCAGAAAATTATTTATGCAGCTTTTGTTTCTAAGGCTCTGGCTTTTAGTGCACATTGGATCGAGTTACTTTATGTTGGGCAGATTTCATAATCAAATAAGATGTTTATGGTCGAGTTGGCTCAGATCCCGGTGAAGGTGCAACCACCCGCACCTGTATCTCCGGAATTGGTCAACCAAAATAAACAAGATGTAAATATCTATGTGTTTGATATGTTATATGTATGTTTTGATTAATGACATGTATGTGAACTCAATATTGTATAATAATAATAAAAAAAAAAAGGGTTGTTACAAACCTCGCGATATATTGTTCTATGGTCACGTTGCCCTTTCTGAGTTGGAGAAATTCAATCTCCTTCTCTGCTCGCACAGTACTTGGGAAGTACTTTTCTAAAAAGGTATCTTTGAACACCTGCCAGGTGATCTGCCTTCCCTGGTGAGCTAAAAGTTCTTTAACTTCACGCCACCAGTATTCTGCTTCATCTTTTAGCATATATGCAGCGAAGATTACTTGCTGCTCCTCAGTATAGCCTATCACTTCAAAGATTTTCTCTAACTCTCTTATCCATCTTTCAGCTACAATCGAGTTAAAACTGCCTTGAAAACAAGTTGGCATAGTCCTCAGGAACTCGGATATGCCGTTATCATTTCCAGCCATCCGATTGTTAGCACTATTCTCACCATTCAAGTTATTAGCATTCTGGAGATATTGTAGAATTTGGTTAGTGGTCATGACTTGGTCTCAAATTGCCGTGGCCAGGTTGTGTAGGGTTTCATCCGCATTGTTTGCCGGATTCCTCCTTGGTCGTGCCATTTCCTACTGTGGCAAAAATAAAGTTAAGCTGCTATTGAGTTGATCAAGCCCAATAGTTAGTTCAAAAATATTTAACAGCAGTCATAACACCACCTCAGCATGTAGATAGGAAACACTAGTTGTAACAACTCCATTTATGTAAATGTAACAAAATTTTTTTTATATTTGTAAAATTCCATGAAGTTATTACTACTTTAATTCTAACCACTTAACTCGTAATAATAATCACTTTAACCAAGCATAATTGTTATTAATAGTAATACAATACTGAGTTTCCATACACACTATTATTTTACAAACTACACACCATTATTTTACAAACATTTGTACAAAGATACATATTAGCACTAATCATCTATGTCGACTACTTCCGGGGACACTGGTGCGGGTGGCACGTCCACCGGAATCTCAGTCACATTTACGACAGATACATCTGAAATAACTGAAAGTTGCCCAAGGTAGGGCTCTTCGATCTAACGTACAGAAATAATAAGTGTCATAGAGAAAATCTGCATATTTATTCTTCTGAACATGATATGGAAATATAGTAAGAATTAAATCCCAGTAAGTTCAACAATAAATCATAATTTACCATCAATATAGTTCTTCATGTCATGTTCAGCTGTACAAACTACAGAAAATATCTTTGGTCACATGAATGCATTATATCTATGCACATAAGAATCATACAATAATGATATGTATGACAGGATTAACTATTTTCAGAATATCATATGATGGCCATTAACTTATTCTCATTTCAAGCTACCCTGGTCAGGGTGAGTAACTTTTACTCTCCGGTACAGGTTTTTCTCGCTCCGTCCGACATGGCCCACTTTCTCTTTCTTTTCTCATTAACATGATCATAACCGTTGGTAGGGCGTTCCCTACTGGTGCACCACACAAATTGCCATGTGACCGTGCTCATTTCTTTTCTTTTCACAATGATAGCCAAAAATATGCTTTCAATAACAAGTATGTTCATCAAAATATAATTATTATCATAAATCATTGGTAATCATGCCATGAACATAACCATTTCAAATATCACATTATAAAATATTTTCATGTCAGAATTTCACACTTAAGATGATAAGAAGTTCATACAATGGCAATGGCTATGGCATATACTAGTCATTTATTATTTTCATTTATAAGATTCGTCTTTTTTTTCAAATATTAATTTTATTTCTTTATTTTCTTGATGCAGATTTTCTTCATATCTAACATTCTCTTTATGCTTGACCTTTAGTAATTTTCTTCTTATTTATATCATTTCCAACACATGTTCTTACAAATTTATAGAGCATTGTTCTCCAATTTGATTTCTACTATTACCCTATAGTTAAAGAGGTTCATCTATGGTAGAAAAATGTTGAAAATAGGCTTAACCAGCTTCCAACACGGTCTGGCCATGTTCCAGGACACGGCCATGCTTTAAAAATACTTCAAATGTATTCAAAAATAGCCCCGAACATGGCTAGCCCGTGCTTGAAGCACCCAGAACACGGCCTGGCCGTGCTCTGTGACCTTTGCTCACTAATCAGAGCATAACTCCCTCATTTTAACTCCGATTGAGACGATCTTGGTGTCTATGGAAAGTTAAGACAATTATCTAAAACTATTATGTTAATCATATCAGAAAAATAGTAATATATCTTGGTGTTATTACTCCCTTAAATTCAATATTATTTCTTCTCGGGTAGGTTCTAACCTTTACTTACTAATCTGACTATATCTCCCACATACGAATTCAAAATTAAGTGATTCCAGTGGCTAAACATCCGTGACACATAAATATATAATTCATATGTTAACCATTTATTTTAATTCTTTATTGAATTTTCTCAGAAATTAAAACACCGAAACTATCCTAACATATTCTTCCCTGATTAACCATTTTCTGACCTTTGTTTACTAATCGAAACATATCTACCTCATATGAACTCTAAATTGAATGATTCCAGTGGCTAAAAATCCATGACACCCATAGCTATAATTATTATGTTAATCATTTATTTTAATTCTATACAGATAATTCCCAGAAATTAAAATACAAAAATTATCCTAACATATTCTTCCCTGATGAACCATATTCTGACCTTTGACTACTAATCAGACCATATCTACCTTATATGGACTCCAAATTGAATGATTCCAGTGGATAAAAATCCGTGACACATATATCTTTAATTATTATGTTAACCATTTATTTTAATTCCTTATAGATTGTTCCCATAAATTAAAACACCGAAACTTAAAATTCTGCCAACCATAGCCATACCCATGCAGAACTATCTACACCAACCTAAGTATTCAAACATACATCACATGCAAGATCAATATGTAACATGATATAGCAATATCCATGACCAATCATCAAAGTTCTAAGATCAAAATCTCATATAAATATTATAAGTTTCAAAAGTTTTCTTCAAAAAGAAATATTGTTAAACTTACCTAAGAATCTCCCTAGCTTACTTAGTGAATTGGTTTTCTTGTTTCCTCTTGAAAGAAGTAACAAGATTCCTTCCTTCCCTTAGCTTTTCTAGCAGCTTAGGTAAGAGAAGGAGGGTGAATTTTTGAACCTCAAGGACGAAGAAGAAAAATGGACTTAAGTGGAGATTAAGGTAACTTACCTTGAGTACTTAGCCTTCTAAACTTTTCCTTCTTCTTCCTTCCTTTCTTCTCCTCTCTTTCTCTCCTTTCCTCACTCTACCTTGCTTCTATTTCTCTCTCTTCCTCACTTGGACGAAATTAAAATGTTGTAGGGGTGTGTTTTGCTTATATAGACCACCAAATAATACACCTTTCATGATCATGGGTCTACCTTATCACAATTAGGATACACTTTGTTTAATTTTTGGAAAACAAACAACTTATATTCTTGTCTTCCTCTTCCTTAGTCAAGATATGCATAGGAAAAGGAGATTTGTCTAATAAACTTTATTTTCTTAATTATCAATAAAAGAAATGAAATTAGGGATGTTACACTAGTAATTTCTTATCTATATGAAATCATTGATCCCCTACACATTACAACCACAACATACTCAGGACACTATAAGATCGATTCAGATAACTATCCACCCACTGGCCATCTAGGATCGACCTGCTCTAATACCAATTATGTAACATCTCCAAATTATGTAACAATTTTTTTTGCTACAACAGCATTCCTTATCTCTGGTTTCAATCCTGCTTCAAACTTAACAGCTTTCCATGCTTCATCGGAGTTAAACCGTAAGTAAGAAGAGAACTTAGACAACTCCTCAAACCTAGCGATATATTGTTCTATGGTCATGTTGCCCTGTCTGAGTTGGAGAAATTCAATCTCCTTCTCTGCTCGCACAGTACTTGGGAAGTACTTTTCTAAAAAGGTATCTTTGAACACCTGCCAGGTGATCTGCCTTCCTTGATAACCTAAAAGTTCTTTAGCTCCACGCCACCAGTATTCTGCTTCATCGTTTATCATATATGCAGTGAAGATTACTTGCTGCTCCTCAGTATAGCCTATCACTTTAAAGATTTTCTCTAACTCCCTTATCCATCTTTCAGCTACAATCGGGTCAAAACCGCCTTGAAAACAAGTTGGCATAGTCCTCAGGAACTCGGATATGCCGTTATCATTTCCAGCCATCCGATTGTTAGCACTATTCTCACCATTCAAGTTATTAGCATTCTGGAGGTATTGTAGAATTTGGTTAGTGGTCATGACTTGGTCTCAAATTGCCGTGGCCAGGTTCTGTAGGGTTTCATCCGCATTGTTTACCGGATTCCTCCTTGGTCGTGCCATTTCCTACTGTGGCAAAAATAAAGTTATGCTGCTATTGAGTTGATCAAGCCCAATAGTTAGTTCAAAAATATTTAATAGCAGTCATAACACCACCTCAGCATGTAGATAGGAAACACTAGTAATTTCTTATCTATATGAAATCACTTATCCCCTGCACAATACAACCACAACATACTCAAGACACTATAAGATCTATTCAGATAACCATCCACCCACTGTCCATCTAGGATCGACCTACTCTGATACCAATTATGTAACATCTCCAAATTTTGTAACAATTTTTTTTTATTTATACAACATAGAGTTTACATACATGTCATTAATCAAGACGTACGTAAAACATATCAAACACATAAATATCCACATCTTATTTACTCTGGTTGACCAATTCCAGAGATACAGGTGCGGGTGGTTGCACCTTCGCCAGAATCTGAGCCAACTCGACCTCAAACATTTTATTTGATTTTGGGATCTGCCTAACATAAAGTAACTCGATCCAACGTGCACTAAAAGTCAAAGCCATAGAAAAATCTGCATAACTAATTTTCTGAACATGACATAGATGATGAGTGAGTTTTATACTCATAAATTAAATATTTTCATCTTATCTTTTGCCATAATTAAGCATAAATCTCCCTTACTTGTCTTTAGTTTTGTGTCTTTCTTACAGATGGAGAGAAGAGTAGAAAATGGACTTAATTGGAGGAATCATAGTTAAATTGTGGTTCTTTGGAAATGATGTCTATAAATCAAGCAGATAAAACAAATTCATTAAGGATGGCTGAGTAAGGAGCATTATCATATTGTCTCTTGAGACGCATCCTAATGGATATATGCACAAATTTATTCTTGATTTATGATCACATTTCCAAAAGAACTAAAACATAAAGATTCAAGGCAAAGCACCCAATGTTGAGAATATGTTTGCTGGTTGCAGTCCAGCCCAACCCTGCTGTAGTACTTGGGCCATATCTCTAAAAATACATATCCAATATGTATGCAATTTGGTAGGTGTGTAGCTGACACAATTGGGTACAACTTTCATGTTCAAGTGGTCAGAAAATACGGACATTAAAAGGGCCAAAAGTGGGCTATAAGAGAATCTGACTACTGCTGCAGTCCAGCCCGACTTTGCTCTAGTATTTTGACCATAACTCACACATTTTTATCCAATTTATCCACAATTTGTCTTGACGGAAAGCTAATGAAATTTTCTACAACTTTTGTGTTGATGAAGTCAGAAAATTCGGCGGTTTTCAAGACGATATTCAAGGATCAATTTCGATGCACATATGGAATTCAAATTGTCAACTTTGTACAACTTCCTACCTAACAATTTTGACAATTACCACACCAACCACACTTAATTGTATCTATAAATAGAGGGCTTGAAGGGTGAGTTAGGGAGTTTTTTGGAGAGCTTTGGAGAGAGCTTGGGAAAGCTTTGTTGGAATTCTACGAACTTGTAATGTTATTCTCTTTTTAGACATCTTGTATTTTTCATTTTCTTTCGTAATATTATTATGTTTCTTCATCTTTCATTTCACTTTCTTGCCTTGATTATGGAGAACTAATCTCCTAATGCTAAGGTGAAAGGGTGAAACTCTTGGTATGAGAATAATAATTTATCTAACTCTTAATCTTAAAGTTTATCTTTGATA
Organism: Gleditsia sinensis; assembly: GCA_037074535.1. Lineage (NCBI taxonomy): Eukaryota > Viridiplantae > Streptophyta > Magnoliopsida > Fabales > Fabaceae > Gleditsia > Gleditsia sinensis. The sequence goes on along the minus strand of CM073469.1, from coordinate 35,840,502 downwards.
TTGTATTTACCTTCCTATTTCTTTTCTCATAATTATTTCTTAATGGCTGGTTTTATCATACCGCCGATTTCTTGTTATGTTATTGGCTGGTTTTATTAGACCGCCTATTTCGTATTATTTTCATGGTTGGCTTTGCCACCTACTTTATTTTATTTTACTATTGGTTGGCTTTGCCACCTATTCTATTTCATTTTATTTTGTTATGTTAATTAATTTTCTACCTTTCATTTTTTGCATAAGTTAATCTTGTAAAATGTGAATTTTGATATATTGTAGACAATATAATGATTGGCACAATTTATGCTTGAATCCATTTACAAGTTATCTTTTGCATCTTTGTATTTTTAATCTTGTGAAGTGTGAACCTTGATACATTGTAGACAGTTTTTGGCACAATAAATACTTGAATCACTCTTGATTTATTGTAGACAATATGGTGATTGGCACAATGTACGTTTGAATCCATTTTACAAGAATGTTTTAATTATTAGAAAGGAGGTAAATATAATTCATGTATAAACAAAGTTGAGCTTAAATTAACATATTATCCGATTAGAACTTTATTCGTGTAAAGATTCCAATTGAGTAATAAAAGAGTTAAATTTATTTTTATTCGATATACCAAGAGTGGATCCCCTAACCTTAGCATGCTTCTTTACTTTGAATACATCTTCATTTAATTTCCGTATATTAGTTCTTTGTGTAATTTGTTGAATATTCCTCTCACAAAACAAGACATCGGGAACTAGGTTAGAAGTATTTAATTTGGATCTAAATTAGAATTTTCTCTCAATTGGCAATCCCTGTGGGATCGACGTTGCATACCACTAAATCTATACCCCAATAGATTTGTGCACTTGCGAGTTTTAATTAAAACAACAACAAGTTTTTGGCGCCGTTGCCGGGGATTGCGACGGAAAAGCTATTTGGATCCAGGTAAGTATTTTTCTTCCACTAGTTATAGTTAGAACATTTGTTTATTCTGTGTATAGAAATTTTTCTTTAGAATTATTTCTTGAAAATTGGTGTAGTAATTTGGGTGTATAAAATTGGTTGATTCTGTCAACAAGGCTAAAAGCGCCTAAGGAGTATGGGTTTTAAAAGAAACCATTGTGATTCCTCCATATTTTCCTGGGAGTCTATTGATTAAATACTACCCATTATTACTAACACTTTGAAAAAAAAAGAGTTTGTTTAATTTTGTGATTTTTTTTGTGGTATTTGCATTTTGTAGCCGTTGTGTAGTTAGATTCTTTTTCATAATTAGGAAGCAATTTTTTTTTAGTTTATGCGTGCTTGGAAACGTGATAAAGATAAGCGGTTGGTTAGGAAAAATTTAGGGTCAACCATTGATTGTACAATAGAGACATTAGATTCTGTTGGATCACCATTAAAAATGGAAGAATAAGTTGTGCATAATAAAACTCTTATGGAGTACTTCTCACCTGTCCTAGCCAATACTTCATCTTGCATAGTTTTGCCACAAACTAATGCAACTCATTTTGAAATCAAACCATCCATACTCCAACTTTTACCATCATTTTATGGTTTGGAAAGAGAAGATCCACACATGCACATTAAAGAGTTTCTTGAAATCTGCTCGACATTTCGCTTCCAAAATTTCAATGATGAATCAATCAGGCTTAGAATGTTTCCGTTTTCATTGAAAGATAAAGCTAAATCCTGGTTGAACTGCCTTCCTACAGGAACGATTACTAGTTGGAATCAATTGGTAAATAAGTTTTTGGCAAAAAAATTTTCCAATGTCTAAAACAGATGCCCTTAGAAGAGAAATTTCTGATTTTTGTCAAAAAGAGGGTGAACAATTTTTTGAATGTTGGGAAAGATTTAATGATCTTCTTCTGAAATGTCTTCATCATGGTTTTGAAACTTGGAGATTGGTGAAATATTTCTATGATGGCTTAACTTCATCAGACCGTCAAATGATCCAAAGCATACATGGTGGGAGATTTTTACAATTGAATGAGGGGGAAGCTTGAGAATCCTTAGGATCTTTATCTGAAAATTCTCAGCATTGGAACTGCATAGATCCCAGGGATAAGAAGTCTCAAATACAAAAAAAGGGAGGAATTTACGAAGTGAGTGATGACACAGATGTGAGAATTGCCTTAGCTAGCCTGACTAGAAAGGTAGAAGCTTTAACTTTAAGTCATACTCTGAACCCTTCTACCAATACTAGGATCGAGGCATGTGCCTTATGTTCTAGTACATCTCACATTACACAATTTTGTCCATCCATACCAGCTTACCAAGAAGCATTTTCTGAGCAAGCTAATTCTCTTCAATCTTATGGAAAATCATCAGATAGTCCATTTGCACCCACATATAATCTAAATTGGAGGAATCATCCAAATTTTTCATGGAGGCAAAATCAACCTGCAATGAATCAAAATGGGCAACAATTTGCCTCTTCCAATTCATACCCTCAAGTTTCTCATCATGCTCCTCCTTTCGGGGTACCACAACAAAGAAAACCTTCTTTGGAGGATACCTTGCAACAATTCATGCAATCGACCCAACAAATCTTGCAATCTCACACTCAAGCTATTTCCAAGCTTGAAACACAATTGGGTCAATTAGCCAGTGCTGTAGGAGAGAGAGAAAAAGGAAAATTCCCCAGTCAACCTGTTCCAAATCGTAAGGGTCAATATGAAGTAGGATCATCAGCAAATCCTAAGGAAGAAGTAAAGTCTATGACAACCCTTAGATCTGGAAAGGTCATCGATAATCATGTTCACATGCCAGAAAATAAAGAACAGAGTCAACATGAATCTCAAACTAATGACTCAAGTGAAAAGAAAAGTGAACAAATTTCTTATGCCCCCAAAGCTCCTTTCCCTCAAAGACTTGCATCTGTCAAGAAAGGTACTCAGTATAGTGACATTTTAGAGGTGTTTAAGCAAGTAAGCATTAACATCCCTTTTTTGGACGCTATCAAACAAGTACCCGCTTACTCAAAATTTCTGAAAGATCTTTGTACGGTGAAAAGGAAAACTAATGTTCCAAAAAAGGCATTTTTGACTGAACAAGTGAGTTCTATAATTCAGCAAAAGACTCCTGTCAAGTACAAAGATCTAGGTTGTCCTACAATTTCTTGTATTATAGGTGACCATGTGATTAACAGAGCCTTACTTGATCTAGGAGCAAGTGTGAATCTGCTGCCTTACTCTATGTATGAGAAACTTGGGTTAGGAAAACTGAAACCTACACCAGTGACCCTTCAGTTAGCTTATAGGTCCACAAAAATTCCTAGAAGTGTCATAGAAGATGTGCTCATTAAGGTTGATAAATTCTACTTTCCAGTAGATTTTATTGTTCTTGACACTGAACTTGTTGAGAATACAGAGACACAAATTCCAGTCATTTTGGGTAGACCATTTCTGGCAACTTCCAATGCAATCATTAATTGTCGAAATGGAATTTTGAATTTATCTTTTGGAAATATGACTGTGGAACTAAATGTTTTTAATGTCTCTCATCAACCTGTGGACATGGATGATTTATGTGAGGTCAACCTAATTGAAAGTGCCATTTCTGATTCATTTTTAGACTCCTTTAGTAATGATCATCTAGAAAAATATTTGATTCATTTCGATAAGGATAAAAATAAGGATTATCTGGTTCGTGAAGTAGACTCTTTGTTAGAGACAACTCCACTAATGGATACTGATAAATGGAAAGCCAAAAAAGAAAAAGTCTCACCTTTTGAGTCAGTTCCACTGCCATCTGTTGTTCATACTGTTTACCCACATGGTGCAGTAAAGATTGAAAATCCCAAGAACGGTGATGTGTTTAAAGTAAATGGTCAAAGATTGGAAGCATTTTTGGAATTACCAAATCCGGAGATAGAGGAGACACCTTTGCGTGATCCTGTCTACAAGGATTGATCTGCTTCTGTTGTTAAACGTTACCGTGCATGTTATCTAGGTAAGATCTTTCTTTATTTAACTTGCATTAATTTTTTCCTTCAGTGTTATCTTTTTTTGAATTTCTATTGTTTTCCCTCCCTTTGTTGCTTTTACTTTTTCAAAAAAGAAAAAAAAAAAGAAAAGAGAAAAGAACAATCGAGTTGATAATGGAGGACATTCTCGCACAATTGAAAAATCATTTTCCTTCACTTCCACCCAATGCATTGACAAAAATTTACAAAGCACGGGTTGAAAGATTGAGGTTAATGATGATCATGGGAATACCTGCTGATATTCGTTGGCTAATTGAAGCTAAGGTACGGTTATTAGGTGAGTCTGCAAATGATTTCATCACTTACATGCCTGGTTTAGGAAAAAGTAGTTTTGCTAAAAAGCGCAGAGCTAAACGAATGGGTGTTTGTCACAAATGTGGATGTGAAACTTGTAACAAACGTTGTCGTTCTTTGGGTTGGGTGTTTGTAAATTGGGAAGACAAAATTAAGTTCATTAAGGATGGCTTGAGTAAGGAGTCATTGGATGATGACTTTCATCCAACGTCTCTTGAGACACATCCTAGTGGATCTGCGCATATCGGTATTGTCGGTCTATGGCCCCATTTCAAAAAAGAACATAAATGGTACAGTCTTGGGAATCTGACGTTAAAAGACCCTGTTTGCCAATTTATAAGAAAATTGGATGGGAAGCATATCCTCGACCCATAGAGGGCGTTTAAGCCGTTACTGGACGTAAAACCAGAGGAAGATGTGAGCCACAATCATAACTACTGTACATATGCATGCGTGCCGTCATTTTTGAATTTTTCACCTTTAATTTAGCTGACATTTTTCGGCCTACTCTTATAGCTATGGAAATTATGCCCCCGGCCTATGCACATAGCTATTACAAGTATGCCCTTATTTGAGTTTTATAAATGCGCACCTCATTATCTTCATCTTCATAATCAAAGTCAAGGTGAGTGCAGATATGGAAGGAATCACAATTCGTCACTTTCATAATATTTGTGTCTTTTGTGGTTCTAGTTCTGGGAAAAATGGAGAGTATGTAAAAGCAGCACAAACTTTAGGAATGGTACTAGCCAAGAGAAAGATTCATTTAGTGTATGGTGGAGGTTGTCGAGGGTTAATGGGGAGTGTGTCTGGATCTGCATATCTAGGAGGATGCCAAGTTCTTGGTATTATTCCTACAGCTCTAGCTGCATCAAACATAGTAGGAAAAACAATTGGGGAAGAATGTAGGGTATCCTCCATGCATGAACGAATTGCTAAAATGATGTGCAACGCTGACGCCTTCATTGCCTTACCTGGAGGTTTTGGTACTCTAGAGGAAATTTTTCAAATCGTCTCTTGGGCACAACTGAACATGCACCATAAACCCATAGGTTTGTTGAATGTTAACAATTTCTTTGATGGTTTGTTGTCTTTTCTTGATCATGCTGTAAAACAAAGGTTTATCTCGCACTCAGCACGTCGGATTCTCATCTCGGCCTCGAATGCTGACGAGCTGATTGATGTGTTACAAGCATTTGTTCATGTACCTGATCCAGTTATAGCTCAAATAGATTGGACAACGGAACACCGCAGAAAGCGCAAACTGGACTTAAATCTTCATTTGTAATACCTTTTATTTGCTTGAGTAAATTTGTATTTTCTGTTTAGTTTGTTGCAGGTTCATCTTTTCTTAGATCTCCTTCCAGGTAATATCTCTTTTAATCTTTATTGTTTATTTTGTGTTTCTTCATCTTTCAAAAAAAAAATTGAGTGATGTTTTGGGATTAGGCAAAGCTAGCACCAATGATGAAAACGGTTTAAAATGCTTGTAACCTTTGAAAAATTGATGAGTTCTGAGTATTATGTGTGAACTTGAACTCTAATGTAACTTGTGTTTTATTTGAGAATCCTAATATCTTGTGCACTTAATCTTTTACATTTGACTGATTGTTTATTCAGAAAAGATTTATGTGATTCAGATATGTTAATTGATCTCATAAGACTTTAGAACTTATTTGATTGTCACTTGAGGCGAAATCCTAGACTACTCTCCATTTAAGAAATGAATTGGGCATTGTTGGAATCGTTTGAGCCTTTCAAACCAACCTATACATTTTGTTATCCGTAGCAACCTATTTTGTGCCTATATTTATCCTTTCTTGAACACCTATACTTTTATCTAGCCTTTAAATAAAAATATGTCTAACTCTTACCTTTTACTCACAGGAATGATCATTTGAAAAGTTATGATTCAAGGGTGGATGGTAGAAGTTTGAAAAAAAAAGAGAAAAAAGAAAGAAAGAAAAAAATAAAGAAAGAAAGTTAATACTCCCTAAATAAATAAGTTTGGGGGTGTTTATCTTCAAAAAAAAAAGTATGAGCAAATAAATGTAAGGATGATGAAAAGGTTGGAGATAGAATTCACAGTATAATATCAAAAGTATTTGGGAAGTTTTAAATGATCATGTACGTTGAAGAGTGAATTGAGCTTCATTCATATCATTTTATCCACCTTTAACCTGTGCCATACATTACAAGCCTAATGAAAGTCCTAATGATCTTAAATGTTATGATTAGTCTACATTAGTGGAGAGTGACATGAAAAACAAGCTTATGGAGTCTCAAATGCATATATCTAGAGATCTGTTTTAAATATTTGATTACATAAATTTATTTGAATGCAAGAAGTCTAATGTCATAAGACTACTACACACACACACTTGGGATTCAAGAGTAAACCATATGTTGTATTTGAATAAAAGTTCTACATAACCTTAGGATTCTGATATCTTTCTTGGTTGCACATTTTAGATCCTTGAGGAATGCTTAGTAAGTCAAAAACAATTCATCACTCACTCATCATTTGAATTTTGAAGTTTGTGTGTTTTGCTTGAGTACAAGCAAAAGATTAAGTCTGGGGGTATTTGATGAGTGAGTTTTATACTCATAAATTAAATATTTTCATCTTATCTTTTGCCATAATTAAGCATAAATCTCCCTTACTTGTCTTTAGTTTTGTGTCTTTCTTACAGATGGAGAGAAGAGTAGAAAATGGACTTAATTGGAGGAATCAGAGTTAAATTGTGGTTCTTTGGAAATGATGTCTATAAATCAAGCAGATAAAACAAATTCATTAAGGATGGCTGAGTAAGGAGCATTATCATATTGTCTCTTGAGACGCATCCTAATGGATATATGCACAAATTTATTCTTGATTTATGATCACATTTCTAAAAGAACTAAAACATAAAGATTCAAGGCAAAGCACCCAATGTTGAGAATATGTTTGCTGGTTGCAGTCCAGCCCAACCTTGCTGTAGTACTTGGGCCATATCTCTAAAAATACATATCCAATATGTATGCAATTTGGTAGGTGTGTAGCTGACACAATTGGGTACAACTTTCATGTTCACGTGGTCAGAAAATACGGACATTAAAAGGGCCAAAAGTGGGCTAGAAGAGAATCTGACTACTGCTGCAGTCCAGCCCGACTTTGCTCTAGTATTTTGACCATAACTCACACATTACGTATCCAATTTGTCCACAATTTGTCTTGACGGAAAGCTAATGAAATTTTCTACAACTTTCGTGTTGATGAAGTCAGAAAATTCGGCGGTTTTCAAGACGATATTCAAGGATCAATTTCGGTGCACATATGGAATTCAAATTGTCAACTTTGTACAACTTCCTACCTAACAATTTTGACAATTACCACACCAACCACACTTAATTGTATCTATAAATAGAGGGCTTGAAGGGTGAGTTAGGGAGTTTTTTGGAGAGCTTTGGAGAGAGCTTGGGAAAGCTTTGTTGGAATTCTACGAACTTGTAATGTTATTCTCTCTTTAGACATCTTGTATTTTTCATTTTCTTTCGTAATATTATTATGTTTCTTCATCTTTCATTTCACTTTCTTGCCTTGATTATGGAGAACTAATCTCCTAATGCTAAGGTGAAAGGGTGAAACTCTTGGTATGAGAATAATAATTTATCTAACTCTTAATCTTAAAGTTTATCTTTGATATTGTATTTACCTTCCTATTTCTTTTCTCATAATTATTTCTTAATGGCTGGTTTTATCATACCGCTGATTTCTTGTTATGTTATTGGCTGATTTTATTAGACCGCCTATTTCGTATTATTTTCATGGTTGGCTTTGCCACCTACTTTATTTTATTTTACTATTGGTTGGCTTTGCCACCTATTCTATTTCATTTTATTTTGTTATGTTAATTAATTTTCTACCTTTCATTTTTTGCATAAGTTAATCTTGTAAAATGTGAATTTTGATATATTGTAGACAATATAATGATTGGCACAATTTATGCTTGAATCCATTTACAAGTTATCTTTTGCATCTTTGTATTTTTAATCTTGTGAAGTGTGAACCTTGATACATTGTAGACAGTTTTTGGCACAATAAATACTTGAATCACTCTTGATTTATTGTATACAATATGGTGATTGGCACAATGTACGCTTGAATCCATTTTACAAGAATGTTTTAATTATTAGAAAGGAGGTAAATATAATTCATGTATAAACAAAGTTGAGCTTAAATTAACATATTATCCTATTAGAACTTTATTCGTGTAAAGATTCCAATTGAGTAATAAAAGAGTTAAATTTATTTTTATTCGATATACCAAGAGTGGATCCCCTAACCTTAGCATGCTTCTTTACTTTGAATACATCTTCATTTAATTTCCGTATATTAGTTCTTTGTGTAATTTGTTGAATATTCCTCTCACAAAACAAGACATCGGGAACTAGGTTAGAAGTATTTAATTTGGATCTAAATTAGAATTTTCTCTCAATTGGCAATCCCTGTGGGATCGACGTTGCATACCACTAAATCTATACCCCAATAGATTTGTGCACTTGCGAGTTTTAATTAAAACAACAACAATAGAAATATAGTGAGTATTAAATCCAAATAAGTTCAACAATAAATCATCATCAATATAGCTCATCACGTCATGTTCAGCTGTATAAACTACAGTAAATATCTTTGGTCATATGAATGCACTATATCTATACACATGAGAATCGTACAATAATGACATGTATGACAAGATTAACTATCATATGATAACTATCAATTTATTCTCATACCAAGCTACCTCGGTCAAGGTGAATATTTTCTACTCTCTAGTACGAGTTTTTCTCGCTCCGTCTAACATGGCCCACTTTCTCTTTCTTTTCTCATTAACATGATCATAACCGTTGGTAGAGTGTCCCTTACTAGTGCACCACACAGATTTCCATATGACCGTGCTCATTTCTTTTCTTTTCACAATCATAGCCAAAAATATGTTTTCAATAACAAGTATGTTCATGAAAATATAACTATTGCCAAAAATATTGGTAATCATGCCATGAGCATAACTATTTCAAATATCATTTTATAAAATATTTCCATGTCAAACTTTCACACTTAAGATGGTAAGAAGTTCATGCAATGGCAATGGCTATGGCATATACTAGTCATTTATTATTTTCATTTATAAGATTCTTCCTTTTTTTAAAATATTAATTTTATTTCTTTATTTTCTTGATGTAGATTTTTATCCTATCTGACCTTCTCTTACTAATCAGAGCATACCTCTCTCAAATTAACTCCGATTTAGTTGATCTTGGTGTCAATTTAAAGATAGAACAATTATCTAAAACTATTATGTTGAACAATTTAGCTCCAAATTATGAAATCATGGTGATATTACTCTTTCAAAGTACATGTTACTTCATCTCGGGTAAGTTCTGACCTCTACCTACTAATCTGTCCATATCTCCCTCATAAGAATTTCAAATTGAGTGATTCCAGTGGATAAAATTATGTGACACATATAGCTATAATTTTTATGTTAATCGTTTATTTTAATTCCCTACAGAATATTTTCAGAAATTAAAACACAAAAGCTATCCTAACATATTCTTCCCTGATTAACTATTTTATGACCTTTGCTTACTAATCGGATCATATCTACCTCATATAGACTCCAATTTGAATGATTCTAGTGGATAAATATCCGTGAGACATATATCTACAATTTTGATGTTAACCATTTATTTAAACTCCTTACCGATTCTTCCCAAAATTTTAAAACCAGAAGCTTAAAATTTTTCCACCCATAGCCTTACCTATGCAAAACTTTCTATACCAGCCTAAGTATTCAAACATAAATCACATGCAAGATCAATATGTAACATGATATAGCAACATTCATGACCAATCATCAAAGTTTTAAGATCAAAATCCCATATAAATATTACAAGTTTCAAAAATTTTCTTCAAAAAGAAATATTGTTAAACTTACCTTATGCACTTAGTCCTCTAGACTTCTCCTTCCTCTTTCTTCCTTTTTTCCTTTCCTTTCCTCACTCTATCTTGCTTCTATTTCTCCTCCCCCTCACTTGGACGAAATTTTAATGTTCTAAGGGTGGGTTTTGCTTAAATAGACTATTATGGTTTGTAGAAACAAAATAAGGAAGGTACATGGTTTCTTCCTTTCTTGTTATAGTTTGTAGAAACAAAATAAGGAAGGTTCCTTTCTTGTCATGGTTTGTAGAAACAAAATAAGGAAGGTTCCTTTCTTGTCATGGTTTGTAGAAACAAAATAAGGAAGGTTCCTTTCTTGTCATGGTTTATAGAAATAAAATAAGGAAGGTTCCTTTCTTGTCATGGTTTACTGCTAATCCTAAATTAGTGATGCCTTAAAAATGTATTTGTATCATTCCCCCATCCATTATAATCCTAAGAATTTTATTTGTATGATTTATGATTAATTATATGTGACCTATTCTTTTTTAACTACCTTATTGTTCCATAACTAAGTAATTTAATTATTGGTCATATATATCTTTTACTTTTTCTTAGATTTATCTAACATTATTAAAGACTTTGTAGAAACAAAATAAGGAAGGTTCCACTACCTTCTAAAGTCTTATACTAGATTCTAGAGTACTCTACTCTATTCTAGAGACTTCTAGAGATTTCCAGAATGTACAAGAATTGTCTAGAAAGTTCTAGAACATTCTGGAACCCTCTAGATGCTTGCTTGGAAAAGTTGCTGACATGGCGCCACATCATGTCCATGTCATGCCTGCGTGGCGCTTATGTTGTTTATTTCTAATCTTTCCTCTTAGGTTTTCTCTCTTTACCTATTCCATTAATGTTAGAATATTTCTATGCATATATGTAAGGTGAAGAATTTCTAAGGAAAATATCTAAAAATTACGGGATGTTACACATTACATCGTGACTAGGTCCTTGACCAAGGCCTTGTTTGGCTTTCTCAAATTTCCAAAATGCTTTAATTCCTCTTTTAGGAAAATTCCAATGGGTTTTGGAGTCACACCCAAAACATATCTTTAACTCATTTCTTGATGTTGGGTTCTAACCCCAAAGAATTAGAGTATTACACTTTCTCCCCTTCTAGTTTTTCCTTTTTACCATATAAGCACTTTATAATTTTTTGGGGTTTCTTCAATGTTCCCTGTCATTCTCTTTCCTTCCCTTCACCATTATAAAATTAGGGATGTTACAACGCGCTTGACACGAATAACATATAACTTTACCCTTATTTTATTGCATACATACTTCAAGTATATCACATAATAAGAGTAAAACATACGTTGACAAGTTTTCAGTATGGCCAAATCTACATTTAACAATATTACAGCAGAAGTAGGGATTCTGCCTATGGAGTTCAAAGCATACTCTAGATTATAAATACATAATGTTTAAACACTGTGAGCCTTTGAAGCAACGTAGGTTCACCTAAAGAATATGACTCCTAGTTAATCACATCGTTACAGGTCCAAACTCTGTATCCTTATCTAAAAAAAAATGTAAATATCGTGTAGTGAGTTTGACAACTCAGTGAGCAGATAAAACCTCATATGACCTCTTAGGTCAACATATGGATGTACACATATATTAAATTTTATCACATAGAATATTACAGTTCAGAGGTACATCCATATGGGACCCGTATCTCAAATGTTCTCAGTTAAAATCATATTCAGATATTCAAAATCATATGCAATACTGTATGATCATTAATCAAATAATGTTAAGTATCAAAATATTTCTCATAAAAATGTTAGAAGAATCCCATATCAGAACCACCATATCAAAGTTCAAACCCTTCCGTACTTTGGTGGTGTAGGATTTACCTAAACTCAGTATCTCGCTGAGGTTTGCCCTACCACCATTCAAGAGGACATGCGAAAAGACTTTAATATGGGTATTTTCCAAGTACATAACAGTAAGGGAGGCAAGTCACATATCATATAGTCGACATCTTACCCAGATAGAAGGCATTCCGCTCTCCATCACATATCATATCTTGTGTGTTGGCTGTCACACGAAGCTAACACTACCCCTGCTAGGTGCATCAGGGCTAACGTCAACTGCTATTAACAAATAGTGTTTCTAATAGGATTTCTCCACAAATATTATCCTATGCACATATACCATATCATTCAAAACAGAGATTTCAGTATAATACAGAATTTCAATCTCAGTATAGCTCATCTGTCATAAATATCCCAATTTGGGTTTATCATATATACATGCTCTTTTCCAAAGAAATCTTATAACTTTACAAAACAATACCGCATGCATAAATATCTACTTTACCGTATAATGAAAAATACATTTAGTATCACATATACAATGAGTTCAAAAATCTATTTTTAAAACCATACTCTTCTTGAACTATAAGCTAGATAATAAATAAATCATGTAGGTTACTCCATTTCAGAGACATATAAAAGTATAAATAACTTGTAAATAGAATCAACTATACATTTAAAGTTCAAGAAGAGTATAGGGTAAGTCATAGAAAGAATTATTTACGCACAAAACTAGTATTCCAAGTTGGATAGCCCCAAAAAGTATTTTTTTCAAGCTTAATCTGATTAAATAGACCAAAAAAATCAGTTCGAAGAGCTCAAAAACTTAGGAAATAACTCTAGAATCGCAAAATTTGGCCTCTGAGAGCTTAGTCAATGCTGGTTAGCTGTAGGTTATTGTTCACAGCCAGAAAATACTGTTCAGAGTCGAAAGTTACTATTCACGACGAGCGCATTTTGTAACATCCTTAATTTTGTTTCTTTTATTGATAAAAGTACATAAATATTTAATTAAGAAAATAAAATTTATTAGATAATATTTTAGATATTTAAGGAGATATAATCCTTAGAAATTCTTCACCTTATGTATATGCATAGAAAATGTTTCTAACATTAAGAGAACAAATAAAGAGGGAAAACCTAATAGGAAAAACAATTAGAAATAACATACTAAAGGGATGCAAAATTCTTGGATAAGGAAGATAAATTTTTAGAAACAAGTAAAGGTCATAAAATTTCAAGAACATTGGATTAGGGTAATTTTTCCTAATTCAAGAACTAGAGTTACTAAGTTTAAAATCTTTACCCATACATTGGGCTTTTACCTATGGACACTTTATATAGAGTTTTTCCACTTCACATAAGTTTCTAGCAAGCCCATTGGATAACCTAAGCAAGAAATAAAACATAGATTTAGACTAGGATATAGTAATTGGACCAATAGCCCAAAAATTATGAAAATGTGACCAAGCCCTCCAAGAAAGGTAAATTTTTATCCAAAGTAAAGAAAATGGGTAGGAATAAGCCCATAATGGGTAGGAATAAGCCCAAATCCAAGAGAAAAAATAAAATAAAATAAATTAGGTAATGATACAATAATGTAATAATAATAAAGATTAGGTTACATGGCATTAAGACAAAAATTTAGCAAGTGGTGTGATTCTACATTCATGATTTTGGCAAGTGGCATGATAATACAAGGCTTTAAGACAAAAACATCTATCTCCTACACTCATAATTTTAACAAGTGGTATGATAATACATGGCATTAGGACAAAACATTCCTATCCCACACAAATAATATAAACCAAATAATGGAGATTCAAGGGCTAAAAATTTGCCACCTAAAAAGGCAAACCTATCATACTTGTTTAAGAATAAAGAAAATAGAAATGAATCCCTAAATCAAAAGGGATTTTGTCCCATATCTTAAGAACATATTATCATAATTTTCAAAATACAAATCTCCTTTTCCTATGCATATATTGACTAAGGAAGAGGAAGACAAGAACATAAGTTGTTTGTTTTCCAAAAATTCAACCAAGTGTAATCTAATTGTGATAAGGTAGACCCATGATCATGAAAGGTGAATTATTTGGTGGTCTATATAAGAAAACCCACCCTTACAACATTATAATTTCGTCCAAGTGAGGGAGAGGAAAAATAGAAGCAAGGTAGAGTGAGGAAAGGAGAGGAAGAAAGGAAGAAAGAGGAAGGAGAAGTCTAGGGGACTAAGTGCTCCAGGTAAATTTAACAATATTTCTTTTTGAAGAAAAATTTTGAAACTTATAATATTTATATGAGATTTTGATCTTAGAACTTTGATGATTGGTCATGGATGTTGCTATATCATGTTACATATTGATCTTGCATGTGATGTATGTTTGAATATTTAGACTGGTATAGAAAGTTCTGCATAGGTATGGCTATGGGTGGTAAAATTTTTAGCTTCTGTGTTTTAATTTCTGGGAATTATCTATAGGGAATTAAAATAAATGGTTAACAAACGAATTAAAGATATATGTGTCACGGATTTTTAGCCACTAGAATCATTCAATTTGGAGTCCATATGAGGTAGATATGGTCCGATTAGTAATCAAAGGTCAGAAAATGGTTCATCAGGGAAGAATATGTTAGGATAGCTTCTGTATTTTAATTTTTGGGAATTATATGTCGGGAAATAAAATAAAAGATTAACATAAGAATTAAAGATATATGTGTCACGGATTTTAAGCCACTGGAATCATTCAATTTGGAGTCCATATGAGGTAGATATGGTCCGATTAGTAAGCAAATGTCAGAAAATGGTTCATCAGGGAAGAATATGTTAGGATAGCTTCTGTATTTTAATTTTTGGAAATTATCTATATGGAATTAAAATAAATGGTTAACATAAGAATTATAGCTATGTGTGTCACGGATTTGTAGCCACTAGAATCATTCAATTTGGAGTCCATATAAGGAAGATATGAGTTGATTAGTAGTCAAAGGTCAGAAAATGGTTCATCAGGGAAGAATATGTTAGGATAGCTTCTGTATTTTAATTTCTGGGAATTATCTGTACGGAATTAAAATAAATGGTTAACATAAGAATTATTTCTATGTGTGTCAGAGATTTTTAACCACTGGAATCATTCCATTTGGATTCCTTATCAGGAAGATATGAGCTGATTAGTAGTTAAAGGTCAGAAAATGGTTCATCAGGGAAGAATATGTTAGGATAGCTTATGTATTTTAATTTCTGAGAATTATCTGTATGAAATTAAAATAACTAGTTAACATAAGAATTATAGATATGTGTGTCACGAATTTTTAACCACTGGAATCACTCAAGTTGGAGTCCATAGGAGGTAGATATGGTCCAATTAGTAGGTAGAGGTCAGAACCTATCCGAGAAGAAATAACCTGTACAATTAGGGAGTAATATCACCTAGATTTCTTAATATTTCGCTACAATGTTCAACATAATAGTTTTAGATAATTGTTTTATCTTGAAATTGACACCAAGATCACCTACATCAGAGTTCAATTGAGGGAGTTATGCTCTGATTAGTAAGAGAAGGTTAGATATGATGAAAACCTGCATCAAGAAAATAAAGAAATAAAATTAATATTTAAAAAAGAAGACGAATCTTATAAATGACTAGTATATGCCATAGCCATTGCCATTGTATGAACTTCTTACCATCTTAAGTATAAAATTCTGACATGGAAATATTTTATAAAGTGATATTTGAAATGATTATGTTCATAGCATGATTACCAATTATTTATGATAATAGTTATATTTTGATGAACATACTTGTTATTGAAAGCATATTTTTAGCTATTATTGTAAAAAGAAAAGAAATGAGCACGGTTACATGGCAATCTGTGTAGTGCACCAGTAGGGGACGCCCTACCAACGGTCATGATCATGTTAATGACAAAAGAAAGAGAAAGTGAGCCATGCCGGACGGAGCGAGAAAAGCCCGTACCGGAGAGTAGAAAATACTCACCCTGACCGGGGTAGCTTGATATAAAAATAAATTAATAGTCATCATATGATATTCTGAAAATAGTTAATCCTGTCATACATATCATTACTGTATGATTCTTATGTGCATAGATATAATGCATTCATGTGACCGAAGATATTTTCTGTAGTTTATACAGCTGAACATGACATGATAAACTATATTGACGGTAAATTACGATTTATTGTTGAACTTACTGGGATTTAATTCTCACTATATTTCCATATCATGTTTAGAAAAATTAGTTATGCAGATTTTTCTATAGCTCTGGCTTTTAGTGCACGTTGGATCAAGTACTTTATGTTTGGCAGATCCCAGAAGCAAATAAAATGTTTGTGGTCGAGTTGACTTAGATCCCGGTGAAGGTGCAACCACCCGCACATGTATCTATGGAATTGGTCAATCAGAATAAATAAGATGTAGATTTTTATGTGTTTGATATGTTGTACGTATGTTTTGATTAATGACATGTATGTAAACTCTGTATTGTATAAATTAAATAAATGTTATATTGAGTTAAGTTGTAACGAGGTAATAACTTTATGGTATTTAAAAAAAAATTGATACTTAAATGGAGTTGTTACACATTTACTATTCACGACATACAAAAGTTGTCAGATGGCAGCGAAATTTCATATCTTAAGGTTTTTTTACCTCCTAAATCCATCTATGGTGTTAGATTTTCAATTTAAGAATTCTAAGTAGGAGATTTAGAACTTACATTCTTAGAGTTTCTCCTCCAATTTTTGGTAGATTTTCGGCCAAATTTTTAGAAATCAATCAGATAGATTTGTAGTTTTCGTCATTTTAAATTCGCAGACGATGATGGTCTTGAAATCTGAGGTCTATAAGTGCTAGAAATCTAGAGAGAAGTTTTAAGAATTTTAGAGAGAGAAAATGAATTTTGAGAGAGATAGTGCATAAGTTTCACGCCAAATTCTGTATTTGTTTTCTCTAAAAATCCTCTGAGGAACCTATTAGTAAAATTCCAATTGTTGAGACTACAAGAAATTGAAGTTTTAGTGGCGACTTAGTAAAGTTGCCACTAAAAGGTTAACTTCCAGTGGCGACCCAGTTGAGGTCGCCACTGATTATATTTTGAAAAAAATTAAATTTTAAAAGTTTATTAAAGTAAATTAATAAATCCAAATTTTAAAAAATTATTATATTTTTTAAGTTTATTTTCTCTTTAATTTTTTAAAGAAAAAAATTATTGTAAATAATTTGTTAAAAAAATTAAACTTTAAATACATATTAAAAATAAATTTGGAAAGAAAAAATTTGTTAAAAAAATTTGTTTAAAAATGTTATTTGTTTTAGTTTTTTTAAAAAATAATTTTTTTAACTTTATTTTGAAAATACATATTAAAAAATTAAAATACATATGAAAAAGTTTATTTTTTGAAGTTTTATAGAGAAATTTTTTTAAATTAAAATTTTAAAATATATTAAAATAAATTTTGAAGAAAACCCAAAATTTCGAAAGTTTCATTTATTTTTTCTTTACTTTTTAAAATTAGAAATAACTTTTACAATAACTTTTTAAAAAAAATTATTTTATCTTTAAAAAAGTAAAGAGAAAATGAAGTATAAAAATGAAAGAATTTTTTTAAGATAAAATTTTATTGAAAATTTTTAAAATTTATTTTCTATTTAATTTTTTAAATAAAATTTAAAAAATAGAAAAGTATTAAAAAGTAAATTATTTTTCTTTAATTTTAAAAGAGAAAATAATTTTTTAAGTTTGAAAAATTTTATTTAAGTTTTAGGTTTTAAAAGAAAATAATTTTTTGAAAGAGAAAATAAGTTTCAAAAAATTCATATTGTTTTAAGTTTATTTTTTCTTTATTTGTTTTTTAAAAATAATTTTAGAACTAATTTTATGAAAGAACAAAATTTTAAAAATAAATTTAGAAAAAAAATCAAAACGCAGCCAAAAGGCTGCGTTTTGGAGTTCAGGACCCAGCTGCATATTGCCTCACGCTTCCCCTAAAATTTCCCTCCCCCAAAAGCTTTTCTCCTTGCCATTTTCCGTCAAATTTTCCTGGCTCCATATCTCACTGGTTTCGGTCTTCCTGGCTCGTCTTCGATCTTCCCATATCTCACTGGTATCGGTCTTCCTGGCTCGCATCTGTCACTGGTATTCGGTCTTCCTGGCTCGCATCTTCGGTCTTCCATATCTCACTGGTTTTGCATCGCAACCCATTTCGCATAATTTTAATCTTGGGTATTTGATTGCTATCTTTTATCTTTCTTTTGAAAGTTATCATTTATGAGTATAACTATTATTTGTGGCAGCCAGAAATCTTGTATATTTTCCCCTTGCATACATATGGGTACATAACTTCATCTATTTTTAAACTTTCGTAATCCTGCTGAAGTTAATTAAATGAGTGTCCCATGTGCTAAGCATTACTAAAACCTAGGGAAAGAAAATGGCGGAGTGTGCAGAAGGAAGCGAAGCTGTGACTGCATGAGTGTTTGATTGAGTTTCAGGGAAGGGGGAACTAGGGTTTAGGTAACACCCAGAAGCCAGAATAGTGCATTTCAGCCTTGAAAAACTAAGTCAAGTTTCCAGGATTGCATAGGATTTCATGATCCTTTGATCTGGGTTGCGATTCTGGTAGATTTCTATCTTCTCTAAGATTGGGGTTGATTTCTATAGGTGGGATCATAAGATCATACAATCTTACAATCAAGATCGAGATCTTGACATCATTGGCTTCTTGAATCCGAGTAGGATTGCCTTTTGTGTTTTCCCCATGTAGTTTGTTTTATTTTGGTCGTCTAGAATACCTTTTGGTCGGAGGTAAAATGGGTTCATTTTTTCTTTATATTGAGTGGCATTAAATCTGGCTAATTAGCATTTAATTGTGAGCAAGCTGTTGTTTGACATGCCAAATGTCTCCACTAATAGCTGTAGTAGTAGTCACTTATCAGTACTTTTGAGAACTTATATTATGCATTTTTGTGGTAAAATATTAACTCCCTTTTTAGTGAATATTTTTAAATTTGATAGATAGAAGTATTTTAAATAATTGCTATAGTTTTGACATCTTGTTTTTTTTTTCTTTTGGGTTGAAGGTTATTGATTGCCAAATTTGTGGTGATCCACATTCAATTCTTCGTTTTGCATTTGTGGAGTTTGCAGACGAGCGTAAGTATTTGGCTTGCAAATCCTACTGTCTCCCTTATCTTCCCAAATCGACATGTGGGCACACATGCACAAAAAACCCATGACTTTTTCAATATATCATGCATTTTTCTTGGACTTTGTGTCAACAGAAGGTGCAAGAACAGCTTTAAACCTTGGTGGCACTGTGCTTGGATACTATCCAGTCAGGTTCCTTCCTTCCAAAACTGCTATCCTTCCCGTGAATCCTACATTCCTCCCTAGGGTATGAATAAATCCTCTGGTCCTTTTTATAGAATACTGTAACGGGAGTGAAAGGAATACGACAAATTTTCAGTGTTATAGTTAAACCCCTTCTTTGTGGTGGGATAATATAGTCCATCTGGCTTTTCTTTGGTGTTTTGCAATGGGCTGTTTTTGAGGTTTTACATCGACTGATGTTCAGCATGGTAGAAAGGAGTTGTTTGTAATACACAATGTTTCATAGATGAAAGTTAATTGTTTTATCAAGCAATTACTAGAACATGAAATATAGTAGTACTACATGGAGAGTAGCTGCACTTGGCAAATTTCAAAAAACCTATCTTTTGTTTCATAAACACGTTCTTTTCTCAATAATTATTTTATGTCATTGGTAACTTAACAAATTCTTTTTGAATTGCTCTTTTTATAGTACCTTGGTCATCACGATCCTATTTCTAGAACTTTTCTTAATATGTCCTTAATTCTACTATTTTTGTAAATATGATTCCATTATATTCTAGCAATATAGATACACTTTATCTTGTCTAAGTACATTGCTCACTCTCTTTTTCAATTGCTCACTTTCACTCTAATCAATTATGTAGGAAACATTATAGACAAAAGTTGGTTGAATATTGAAAATAGAGCTAATCCAAAG
The DNA here is from genome assembly GCA_037074535.1 of Gleditsia sinensis. Classification (NCBI taxonomy): domain Eukaryota; kingdom Viridiplantae; phylum Streptophyta; class Magnoliopsida; order Fabales; family Fabaceae; genus Gleditsia; species Gleditsia sinensis. The sequence goes on along the minus strand of CM073469.1, from coordinate 35,820,376 downwards.
TATATACAAGGAGCAAATAATTTTCTTCAGTGGGCATACAGTGAGTTAAGGGCAGATAGCAAACTTAGGTGCCCTGCAAAAAATGTAGAAACATAGTATTCAAAGTGAGACACAAAGTACGATTTGACCTATTGAATAATGGTTTTTGGCAGTCTTACAAGGTTTGGGATTTTCATGGAGAAGCTTTAGAGATGACTTCATATCTCCCTTATGAAGACAATGTTGAAGAGGATGATATATCAGGAATGATACACGATGCATATGGAGTTGCTAACGTAGAGGATATTAATACTCGTGTAGAGAATAATGAAGAGCCAAATTTGCAAGCAAAGAAGTTTTATCAACTTCTCGAAGATGCCAAAAAAAATCTATATCCAAATTGTGAGAAGGTGTCAAAATTGTCATTTATCGTTAATCTATTTAATCTGAAGTGTCTTAATCACTGGAGTGATAAATTTGTTGACATGTTATTAGACTTATTTAAAGAAGTATTGCCAGAGGGGGCCCAAGTACCAAGTTCATACTATGAAGCCAAGAGATTTATTCAAGATTTAGGGTTAGACTACAAAAAGATAGATGCATGTAAAAACGACTGCATTCTATATAGAAAATAATTTGCTAATGTACAATCGTGCCCTCAGTGTAAATTGTCGAGATGGAAATTAAGTGGGCAGAAAGGCAAGAAAGAAGCACACAAAGTGTTGCGATATTTTCCAATAAAGCCTCGCTTGCAAAAATTGTACATGGCAAGACACACTACTAAAGATATGAGGTGGCATAAGGAGGAACGTGTTGATGACGGTGTGTTAAGGCATCCAGCTAATTCTATTGCTTGGAAATCCTTTGATGAGGAACATCATGAATTCTCAGTTGATGCTAGAAATGTTAGGATGGATTTAATAAGCGACGGCTTTCAACCATATGGAAATATGAGTGCTAATCATAGTATCTGGCCAGTTGTTCTTATACCATATAACTTGGCCCCTTGGAAATGTATGAAACAACCATACTTCATGATGACACTTCTTATTCCAAGTCCTAAGTCTCCGGGAAATGATATAGATGTATATTTAGAGTCAATGATTGAGGAGTTGAAATAATTGTGGGAAGTAGGGGTAGAGACATGATGCTTATTCCCATTCAAATTTCAATTTGCGGGCCTCTATCATGTGGACAATAAATGATTTTCTTACATATGGAAATCTATCAGGATGGTCAACAAAAGGAAAATTAACATGTTCTTGTTGCCACAAACATACCCATTCTATGTCACTTAGAAGCAAATTATGTTATATGGGTCATCGTCACTTTTTGTCGACCAATCATCCATGGTATCGAAATAGAAGGGTATTTGATGGTAAAGTAGAGAATAATGCCGCACCTACCTACTTGACTGGTGAAGAAGCACTTCAACAATTAGAACTTTTACCAAATATGGCATTTGGAAAAGGTCAGAAGCGAATGCATGGCCAATCTAATGTTGCTTACAATTGGAAGAAAAAGAGTATTTTTTTTCCAATTGCCTTATTGGAAAACACATTTGATACGGCATAATCTTGATGTCATGCACATTGAGAGAAATATCTCGGATAACATTTTGTCAATAGCGATGGGTTTAGCTGGAAAGACGAAGGATACAGTGAAGAGTCGATATGATTTAGTGGACTTGGGAATAAGGCCAGACTTGCACCCTATTCATAATGGAAATAATATTTTGCTACCAGCAGCAACTTATTTGTTATCGCCATAGGAGAAGTTAAAAGTGTGTAAATTTTTAGCCCAGTTGAAAGTTCCTGATGCATTCTCATCAAATATTTCAAGGTGCGTCAATATCGAAGAGAGGAAGATATTTGGATTGAAGTGTCATGATCATCACATATTATTGTAGGAACTATTTTCAGTTGCAATACCTGGGTTGTTGCCTAAGGAGGTGAGTGATCCTATAATAGAGTTGGCACAATTTTTTAAAATTATTTGCTCAAAGTGTTTAACTATGGAAGATTTAGATTCCATTGAAAAAAAAATTGCCATAACCTTGTGTAAATTCGAAACTGTTCCCTCTAGCATTTTTTAATGTCATAGTTCACCTACCAATTCATTTGGCAAGAGAAGCAAAGATTGCTAGGCCTGTTTAATATCGATGGGTGTATTCAATTGAGAGGTAAGTGTAACCTATACTTAGGCTTCAATTTCATTTGTTAATATATATTATATTTATTTCAATTCATATTTATAGGTATCTACACACACTAAAATCATATGTCCAAAATAAAGCTCGTCCTGAAGGCTCAATTGCTGAAGGCTACTTAGCAGATGAAAGTTTTACGTTTTGCTCAAGATATTTAAGTAACATTCCAACAAAGTTTAATAAAACTCCAAGGAATGATGATGGGAATGTGATAGCTTGTGGGAACTCAATATTTGACCAGAGTGGGCAACCCAGAGGTACTGCCAAATTTATTACCTTATCTAACAAAGAATTTGAGCAAGTCCGTCTATACGTGTTACAAAATTGTGAAAAAGTTTGGCCGTTCATAGAATAAGTGCATAATATTTTGCTATTAATTAAATTGTTTCTACATTGAACTTTAATTAATGAAATAAATGTGTTGTAGAGAGCACAAAAACGAGCTTCAAGCACATGCATCACATGTTGATTTGAGGCACATTTTAGAGTTTCCTTAATGGTTTAATCGCAAAGTAAGTGTCATTCAATTAGGTTTACAATGAAATATGATAGAAGTTATGTCATAATCTTGATCTGTTCATAATTTTTAATAGGTTTTGAAGTCAGGTTCACAGTGGCAAGGGGACAATGAGCTTGTTAGCTTAGCTATGGGACCTCAAAGAGTTGTGTGCAGTTATACAACATTTCTTGTCAATGGATTTAGATTTCATACACAAGATCGTGAATCTCAAAGAAAAACCCAAAATAGTGGAGTTCTAGTGAAGGGAGATGATTCAAATCCTGAGAAAGAATATTTTGGTGTGGTTGAGGATATTTATGAGCTTTCTTATGTGGGAAAAAGGAAAATATATCTTTTTAAGTGTCATTGGTGGGATGTTGCTCGTTTAGGAAGAGGATACAAAATTGACAGATATGGATACACAAGGGTAAATATTCGTTGTACGTTGAATACAGATGAACCATTTGTCATGGCATCTCAAGCAGAACAAGTATTCTATTTGGATGACACAGTCAATCAAGATTGGTTTGTCGTTGTGAAAACAAATCTCTGTGACCTTTTTAGCATGCCCTATCAAGATGATGAGGGTGAATCATTTTCTGCCGAAGATGCTTACCAACAAGAGGAGATTGAGCATAATTTATTTATTCACACTGAGGACTTGAATGATATTTCAGTTGCGTTATGTAGGGATGACATCCAACTTCAAAGTGTCAGTCATTAGAGTGATGGCATAAGTGCTAGAGAAGTTAATTTCATCAACGACGATGAGGAAGATGAGACCGTGGATGAAGAAAGCGATGAAGGGAAATTTTTATCTGGAGACTCTATGTGAAACACCATATAGTGTAAACTGTTTACACAGTGCTTAATTTTTTGTTGTCTTGATTCTTTGCATGCACTTATTAATTTTTTTGTAATCATTTATGTTATGTTTTTTTAATAAGGCAACAACAGCTCTCATGTATTGAATTACAGCTTAATTATATAATGTTCTCATGTTTTTTTGAAAGCATTCTTTTTCTTTAAGTGTGAAATTGATAATATGTTCTACTTATATGTAATAGGTAGATGATGGTAGGAAGAGGAAGAGGTGGACGAGGTGGTCGTGGGTATAGAACGGTCGCACGATCTCCTTTTAATGAAGGACCCTCACAATCATCTATACAACCACACAATGAAGAGACTTAGGCACAGCCAATCACACCAACTTCTCGACATTGAATTAGTAGTGCAGGTAATAACTCAAAAAACTCAACATGTGTTATTTAATATTAATTATTATGAAAGTAATAACTAATATCACTTGATTCAGAGCTTCTTGCAGTATATTTAGAAAGGTTAGGGAAAGTTATAAATGTATTATAGTGGATGAAAAGACAAAAAATGGTAAGAAAATTGTAGTTGAAATCCCTAACGATATCCTTCGAGCTGTGGGAGAGGGATCGAGGGATCTTGTCAACTACATAGGATATATTACACGATGCACATGTCCATTGAAAGTGAGAAAGTGTACCAAGATTTGGGAAGAATGTGCATCACAAATCTTGACAAGAGTAAAGGTAATGACTAGAATATTTCTCTATCATATTAAATGGTCGGTATATGTTCCATAGATTTTTTATCTTTGGGTTTATTGTTAATGAAAAATTTGAAGTAGGGACAACATTGGAGTGGCGATTTAATGCGTTTATTAGTGCCACTGCACAAAGGTGTTACAGAACTTGGAGGTCAAATTTGCACGAGTATTACTCTTCGTACGAGACCGATGAAGAGAGACTCGCACATTCTCCTCCTGCAATCAACGATGATGATTAGAGGCATTTACTCAGTTATTTTGGATCAGAGAATTTTAAGGTAATCTGAAATAACACACTTAAGTAACACGTAAAATGACAAATTCACTAAACTCATTATTATGTTAAATGTAGGGTAAAAGTTCAACAAATTTGCAGAATAGGGCTAAGCAAATAACGAAGCATACGTGCGGTTCTCGATCGTTTGCAGAAGTTGAGGAATCAACGGTAAAATTTTAGTGTAACATATTTTTATGTATACATTCATGTGCATATTGAGTAACAATGATGCTTTATTACAGAGAAATCCTGAAACTGGAGAAAATGCGCCAATTGACCAAATATGGGAGTTGTAGCATATGCGTAAGAGTACAGAAGGCAATGTCATATGGTCCAATGCAAAGTCTCAAGAAATTCATGTATAATTTACTAATTTTATTATTGTTTTAATATTTTGAAAGTTTATATTCTTTTATTTAATTTAAAATGTTTGTTTTGTTTTATCGTAGAGCCAACTTCAAGAGATTGTAGCTAAACAATCTCAAGATGATGCCACGACACGTCTAAGCAATAATGAAATCTTGATGCAAGTACTTGGTCAAAGGACGGGATTTGTTCGTGGTAAAGGATACGGTGTGAAATTGATAGGAATGGTAACAAGGATCTCAACGAGTAGCTCACAATCAAATATCAAATAAACCAGTAGACAATGATAGATGCTAAAAAATGTAATGGATTAACTTCTACTCAGCAAAATAGCAATGAAACAGTAATGAAAACGTAAACAGAGCATCAGGTCCTTGACAAACCAAAATGCAAAATGAAAATCAAACACCCAGAACTCCAGCCCCTTCAGAAATCTCTCTAGAGAATTCTGCCCACATTCAACTCTTCTCCTCCTCCCTCTCAAAACTACTCCGCCTATCCCTCCTCTTCACTCTCCCTACCTCTAATACCTCTAACTAACTTCCATAACAGATTCTCTCTCTCCTCCTTCTTTTCCCACGTGTTTTCCCCTCCTAAAATAGACTCTCCATACTTTGGGCTTCTGTGCACAGCCCGAAAGCGGATCTCCTCCCTCCATACTTACTGGGCTCCTAACATTACCCCCTCCAGACAAAGTAGCCTTGTCCTCAAGGCTAAAATCAGAGAATTGACTTTTCAACGTGGACTCCTCTCTCCATGTTTCTGCATTCTAACTCTGACCCTACGGCTCCCTGCTCCGATTCAGTGAGTATGATTTCATTCTCCACATTCCCTTCACTTATCTCATCGTCTGCCAAAATAGTTACTCGCAATGACCGAGCCGCACACTGATGCATTGGGTGGTATTTCTCTCCACAGCGAAAGCAGAGGCCTTTGCTTTTCCGATCCATCAATTCGTTGTAGGATACATGTCGCTCACCTCTGTCTCTGTCCGAGTTTGCAACTCTCCCTGCATCTCCCACTCTTCCAGACCCTCCTACCACATTCGAGCTAGAAGAAGGGCTCGGGTGTGTTCCAGAAACATAACCCAGCCGATTAGAGCCTCCGTGGATTGGACCCATTAATACTGCGCTTCGTCTTTGGGCTTGGTTAACCCAACTTAACCCGTCTTTCCCTTGTTCTGATACCACTTCCTTCCGCCAACCCGACCCGTGGGCATTGGAAAACTGAGAACCTCCTATCGTCCCCGTCATTGCTGTTGTTCTGAAATGACTTCCCCCTAGATTATATCTCATGCGTTCCACCCCTTCCACTTCGGCTTCTATATCTCGAGCTAGCTGCATCACTTGCCATCTCGTCTCTGGACGAAATGTATGGACTCTTTGCCTGATTTCAAGTTTCAATCCCCCCATGAAATAACCAATGTATTGTTGCTCTGATATCTTGGGCACTTGAGAAGAGATGAATTCAAAGTTTTCGATGTATTCCTCAACGGTTCCTATTTGCTGTAAAACCTTCAGAGCTTCATAAGGATTATCAAACCTCGTTCCTCTGTATCGGCTAATTAAGTCTCGCTTCAGCTTCACCCACGATGGGTTCGACTCAAACTCTCACCATAGATTAAACCAGTGAATCGTGCTCCCCTCCATGAGCAAGCCTGATTTTCATCGTGTCATCTGTATCGTGAACCTCGAAATATATTTCTGCACGTGAAATCCATCCCACAGGATCATCCCCTATAAATCATGGCAATTCTATTTTCTTCACCGATAATTTATATTCATCCATACTGCCTTTCATCGGGTCTAGAGGAGCCTTAGTCGAGGATCCAGTAGTCCCTTGTGAAGATAAGGAGAGATTAACTCGTGGTTCATTAGGTTCATCACACTTTCTTTTCCCATTTATCCTTTCAAACTCACGCATCATCCCTACTTGCATCTCTATCAGCATTGCACGGAACTCTCCCATAGTAATCTCTATTCCTTCTACCCTCGGGCACATAGCTTCCACCACTGAAATTCAGTTTTCCAATGCTTCGTTCTTATCTGCTGGTTTTGGGGCCATCTCTTTGGAATCCGGCAGGTCGGACCAATTGATAGGAATGGTAACAAGGATCTCAACGAGTAGCTCACAATCAAATATCAAATAAACTTCTACTCAATGATAGATGCTAAAAAATGTAATGGATTAACTTCTACTCAGCAAAATAGCAATGAAACAGTAATGAAAACGTAAACAGAGCATCAGCTCCTTGACAAACCAAAATGCAGAATGAAAATCAAACACCCAGAGCTCCAGCTCCTTCGGAAATCTCTCTAGAGAATTCTACCCACATTCAACTCTTCTCCTCCTCCCTCAAAACTACTCCGCCTATCCCTCCTCTTCACTCTCCCTACCTCTAATACATCTAACTAACTTCCATAACAGATTCTCTCTCTCCTTCTTTTCCCACGTGTTTTCCCCTTCTAAAATAGACTCTCCATACTTTGGGCTTCTGTGCACAGCCCGAAAGCGGATCTCCTCCCTCCATACTTATTGGGCTCCTAACAGAAACCTCCCCCCAAGAGAGTGACTGATCGAATCACTCCCGAACAACTTCAAGAGCAGAAAAGAAAATTACGCGAAGAGGTTGTTGCAGAGGTACGTGAAGAGATGAAGATCCGAGAAGCAGAAGTACAAGAAAAAGTACGTGAAGAGATGAAGATTAGAGAAGAAAGGATGCAGGCACAGATGGCTTCTCTAATCGTATCTCTCCAACAGGTATTCTTAAAAATACATGTCTGCTTCAATTTTCTTCTTAATTAGTTTATTTAATTTTGTTGCATGTAAACAGGGATAAATTCCGACAAACCTTATTGGTAGTGCTGCACCGGGCTCTCCAGCAAATACAACACGAACATCTTCAAGTGAATCACCAACTTAGTTGTATTTTGTCACTATATTGTTATATGTGTTGTCTTTTATTAACTGATAGTATTTGCCACAAACACCTGTTACATTGTATAACTTGAAAATGTTGCTGTCTGGATTAATTGAATTGTTGGACCTTGATTTTTAAGTTTTCCAATGCGCCGTTGTGTTTGTGTATGTTCATGTTTTAAGTACAGGAATCACCTTTGATTAGTTCTTGAATCTCTTAATTTGAATTTGGGCATATGGAGGTTACTCTGGAGATTTATCTCCTAAATTAGCTTTGGATCTCTTGTCAGGGAATGCAAATGCTGCACTTATAGATATCCGAAATGAGGAAAGTGATGTTTAATTTTTCTGGCTTATTAATTTAAGGATTCAGGAATGGTTAAAAATTCTATGAAACTAAAGCCAAATTACTCTTGTCCTTGGATGCTTATTCTTTAGCGCTGGTTATTTCCTTTCTGCAGGATCTGAGAGAAAGAGATGGTATTCCTGATCTTCGACGGGCTGCCCGGTTTTGCTATGCAAGTGTAACTCCACTTCAGGTTGGTTTACAGCATGATAATGTTAAAAGAGGTGGCATGGATGAATGTTGTATACTATTATTTTGTTAGATGTAATCATGGAACAAGTCTGGAACATTGGTTTTATAGATCAAGTTGGATTAGCAATCTTGGATTTATAATCTTCATCTACAACTAAATTAATATCTTATGTAATCTTCAGGTCGATAGTTCTATCAGGAAGTTATTCAAGAGTAATAGAGACCTTGATGACTCCTTGATTGCTGCTGTTATTCGAAATTTGAAGATTGTAAAGGTATGTAGTCTTATGTCTCCAAATAAGATATGTTTAGCGGTATGAATTCACCATCCCAGCTAGGCTGGCCAGCAAATGGTGATGACCCCTGTGGACAGTCTTGGAAAGGCATTACTTGCTCAGACAGCCGAGTCACAGAGATGTAATGTCTCACTCCCTTTGACTTCAAATTACTTAATTGATTATGTTTGGTGCTCATTTCTGATGAAGCTTCCTTTGTTACTTATCAGTAAGTTACCTAATCTTGGATTATCTGGATCATTGGGTTACCAGTTACAAACCATGACATCTGTGACCAACCTGTAAGATTAATGGTCTCAGTAATCATATATCTGGTTTTCTATGCATTTTACTTTTGTTTTGACCTTGTAAATTTTGCAGAGACATGAGTAGCAACAATTTTGAAGGTGGTATACCATACCAACTTCCTCAAAATTTGCAACAATTGTATGTTTCTATATACACGTGGTTACTACTTTCTTAATTCTTTATTGTTGTTCTGATATTATGATTTCTTAACATTCTTGTTTCTTTATATGCAGAAATCTTGCCAACAATAGGTTCACTGGGAATATTCCGTATTCTATTTCTGAGATGACTTCTCTTACATACCTGTGTGTAACATCTTGCACATTCCTCATAATTGTACCTTATTATCCCCCTTTACAAGCAACTAAAGTCATTTTTTAACTTCTTTTTGGTAATGTAGAAATCTTGGTCACAATCAGCTGCAGAATGGACTGGATAACATATTTCAGAAGCTTTCTTCCCTGTCCACATTGTGAGATTTCCTCCTGCCCTTCAATTACATAAAAAATAGTCTATATGGATGTCAAGTTTAAGTATAAGATATTAACCTTTTTCATCTTCAATATAATTTTATGTTGTTAATTATGAATTCAATTACCATTTTGTACCTGTGATGTAATAGTATGATAATATTGCTTCTGATTGCATGCTTAAGACATTTTTCATTATATCTCTGTCAAAACTGGCCTGTATAATTAGGCTGTTTCACTATATCTTCTGACATGTGGTTTTAAAAATTTCAGCCATGATTGAGGAACAAGTGACTGAAATTTATTGCTTGTTGCAGGGATCTCTCTTTCAATTCTCTGTCTGGCAATCTCCCTCAAAGTTTCAACTCACTTTCAAGCATGACCAACATGTAACTCATATTTATTTATTTTTGTTGTTAATATTTTGCATGGTGTTAATTACATTTTGCATTTTCTTGTGTACCTTTGTTCAGGAATCTGCAAAACAACCAGTTTACAGGCACCATTGATGTCCTTGCCAATCTGCCTCTTGAAAATCTGTGTGTCTCTTTCTTATAATATTAACATAGTAGGAGTTTCCTTTTGTATGTTTACATAGAAGTACCTCAAAACAAGTTATATTTATCGTCTAAAATGCTTATCAGGAATGTGGAAAACAACCATTTTACAGGCTGGATATAGAGAAGCTTGACAATCAGCCTTTTGCTCCTCTGACTTCAAATGAAGTGCATGGTAATGTATAGACCTTTTGCATCTTGCACGCTGATGAAAAATTATTTTTGCTCTTATCATGAGGAGGTCCCCTTTGTTTTATGCTTCTTGTACTATTATATTCATAACAATGTTACTTTTTACTTTAATATTTTCACCCGCCATATTTAGATATATTTGTAGCAAGCACCTCCTCCTTTCTCTTCATGATTTGTCAACAACAACAACTAAGCCTTTTCCCACTAGGTGGAGTCGACTACATGGATCAAACGGCGCCATAGTGGCCTATCATGGATGAGATCAATAGATAAGTTATTATCTATTAAATCATTTTTAATAGTTTCACTTATTGTTTTCTTTGGCCTCCCTCTACCTCTAATTAATGGACTATTCTCCATCCGATCTACTCTTCTCAGTAGGGCTTTTGTAGGTCTTCTCCACACATGGCCAAACTACTTTAAGCGAGATTCAAACATCTTCTCCACAATAGGTGCTATCCCAACCTTCTCTCTAATGCACTCATTTCTAATCATATCTCTACTAGTGTGTCCACACATCCAGCGCAACATTCTCATCTCTGCAACGTTGAGTTTATCTTCATGTTGTCTTTTAACCGCCCAACATTCAGTACCATACAATATAGCAGGTCTTATAGCCTTACGGTAGAATTTTCCTTTAACTTTGAGCGGCACTTTTTTATCACAAATAACACTCGACGCTTTCCTCCATTTCATCCATCCAGCTTGAATCCTATGATTTACGTCTTTTTTTATTTCGCCGTCGTTTTGTATAATAGACTCAAGATATTTAAAATTTGTAACTTGTTTTAATATATAGTCTCCAAGTTTCATGTCTACATTCGTATTTGTTCGTCTTTTACTAAAAATACATTCCATATATTCTGTTTTATTTCTACTTATCCGAAAACCATGTGTTTTTAAAGCTTGTCTCCATGACTCTAACTTCATATTTATTTCCTCTTTCGATTCACCAACTAAGACTATATTATTTGCAAAAATCATGCATTGAGGCTTCAACTCTTGTATATGTTCAGTAACTGCATCCAAAATCAAATTAAAAAGATACGGACTCAAAGAAGACCCTTGATGTAGTCCAATAGTTGTGGGAAAATCCTTTGTATCCCCATTTTGTGTTCTCACGCAAGTCGTTATTCTGTTATACATGTCTTTGATTGCTCGAATATACGCAATACGTACTCCTTTCTTTTCTAAAGCCTTCCATAGAATCTCTTTTAACACTCTGTCATATGCCTTTTCCAGATCAATAAAAACCATATGCAAATCTTTCTGTCTGCTTTGATACTTTTTCATCAATCTCCGTAGTAAATAAATTTCTTCCATAGTTGACCTTCCTGGCATAAATTCAAACTGGTTCTTTGTAACTTGAGTCTCTTGTCTTAATCTTTGCTCAATGATCTTCTCCCATAACTTCATAGTGTAGCTCATGAGTTTAATCCCCCGATAGTTGGAACAATTCTGTATGTCTCTTTTATTTTTATATATAGGGATTAAAGTACTTCTCCTCCATTCATCCGACATTTTCTTAGATTTTATTATCACATTAAACAACTTAGTGAGCCAACTTATACCCTTCCTTCCTAAACTTTTCCACACCTCAATAGGTATATTATCAGGTTCTACTGTTTTGCCATTATCCATTCTCTTCAAAGTCTTCTCTACTTCAAACTCTTAGATTCTACGATAAAAGGTATAATTACGGTCCTCTTCTGCAATATTAAGTCTGTTAGAGTTACAGGTCAACTCATGTCCTTCGTTAAAAAGTCCTTGAAAGTAACTCCTCCATCGTGCTTGGCTATCATGCTCCCTTACCAAAATATTACCCTCTTCATCTTTAATACATTTCACCTGATCTAGGTCCCTTGTCTTTCTTTCTCTACCCTTCGTAAGCTTGTAAATTTTTCTTTCTCCCTCCTTAGTTCCTAAAGATTGATATAACCCCTCAAAAGCTCTAGTTCTTGCTTCACTCACAGCCTTCTTAGCGTCTTTCTTAGCCGCTTTATATTTATCCCAATTTGTATTATTTTTACATAAGTGCCACTCTTTATAACACTCTCTTTTAACCTTAATCTTATCTTACACCTCCGCATCCCACCACCAAGATTCTTTACCCTTAGGTCCAACGCCTCTTGATTCTCCAAGTATCTCTCTTGCTATATTCCTAATCCCTTTGGCCATCTTGTCCCACATATCATTAGCATTTCCTTGGACCTCCCAAAGCCTCTCTTCCTCTACTCTTCTTTGAAAATTCCTTTGTTGTTCATTCTTCAAAGACCACCACCTAATTCTAGGAATAGTTTTCTTACACTTTCTTTCTACTCTTCTCATAACTCGTACGTCCAAAACTAAAACTCTGTGTTGGGTAGCCAAGCTCTCCCCGGGTATGACTTTACAATTTGTGCAGAACTTTCTATCTGATTTCCTTACCAAGAAAAAATCTATTTGAGAGCTTGCTCCTTCACTCTTGTATGTGATGAGATGCTCTATCCGCTTTCTAAAGCAAGTATTTGCTATGATAAAATTATAGGCTAAAGAAAAATCTAAGATAGTTTTACCTTCTTCATTTGCATCTCCTAATCCAAACCCTCCATGTATACCCACGTATCCTTTCGATTCCCTCCCTACATGACCATTCAAATCCCCTCTTAGGAAAATCTTTTCTCCCAGAGGTATTTCTTGAATCAAACCTTCTAGATTCTCTCAAAAAGTTCTCTTGTGATGCTCTTCTAATCCAACTTGGGGTGCATATACACTAAACACATTAAAAGTGTCCCGCTCAACTACAATATTTAAAACTATAATCCTATCTCCTAATCTTTTCACATCTACTACATTGTTTCTCCACTCCTTATCAACTATTATACTTACACCATTACTAGTTCTTGTCTTGCCGGTGTACCAAAGCTTAAAACTTGAAGAATCTAATTCTTTTGCCTTTTCTCCTACCCACTTAGTTTCTTGTAGACACATGATATTGATCCTTCTCCTAATCATGGTATCAACTATTTCCATTGATTTTCCTGTGAGTGTGCCTACATTCCAAGTTCCAAAACGAATCCTACCTTCATGAACTAACTTCTTTGCCCACACCCGTTCATTAAAGTGTGGGAACCCTTGCTTATTTTTCACTGCATCCGGGCGCCGATGCAGCGGCCCTTGCTCTTTTGACACTGCACTCGAGCTATACAGCGCATTGTTTCCGGGCAACGACCTAGCTTTAACACTATTGCTTCGTTTATCCATGTTTATGCGGTTACGACAAAGTTTTACGTTGGCTGTCGCATGCCTAACACAACCCTCCTCTTTTATTCGGGCTTGGGACCGGCTATACGAATATAGGCAGAGTTCTGTCTATGATAAACAAGTTTTACAATTTTGTCCATTTTGGTACATAATTTTTTGGGTAGAACAAACTTAGTAGAAAATACTTTAGCACTTTTTAAGGGAAGGACACACTCTTAACTATATGGTAGACATCCATTTGGCAACTAGACTAGAGGTGTTTCTAGTAATTTTAGTCTATCTAGTTTTGTCAAATTTCACCATTGCTTAGAGCAAAAACATGATTGGCCGGTCTTTACCATCTGGTTCCTGTCAAATTAATGCAAACAGTTTAGAATTAACTCCTCAAATTATTATGCTCTTGCAACTTAGTTCTTCAGATTGATATCTGTTGTAATGCAGAAGTGAAGTCTGTGTAAACACCCTCTGTAGTTGACATGAATACATTTGATTCTTCTGCCTCAATAAATCTTAAACCCCCACCTATTGATTGTCACAAATCATTTGTTGAAGATGAATTTTCAATAAGCCCATTGCTGTCAAGAAAACTGTAAAAGCTCCTGCAAATGTGAAATCATATTCTATTGCAGACCTACAGATTGCCACTGGTAGCTTTAGTGTGGATCACCTCCTTGGAGAGGGATCTTTTGGACGTGTTTACTGTGCCCAATTTGATGAAGGAAAGGTATCTTCACATATTATTTCCGCTAGTCCACTTCTATGTCAAATTTTGGTAGCAAAGACAGTATTTCTGTAACGTTCGATTTTTTTTTTCACATTACGCATGTTAAATACGCCATATGTATAAACACAATATATATATATATATATATATATATATATATATATATATATATATATATATATTTATTACAAACTTCACACATGTTATAATTATACATTATAACATTTCAAAATATAATATACATGTTTACATATATATTACAAACCTCACACATGTTATATTTATACAATACAACATTTCAGTACATAAATAAGAGTCTTCATACAGCACTTCAGTCTTGAAATACAAAGGGTAAGGAGGTGGTGTTGATATCTAGATCTCCATCAGTAACGCTATTTTGTGTTGTATTTCATTTCTTTTTATCTGAACATAACACCACAATAATAGTGAGCACAAAGATTCCCAGTAGACTTAACATAAATAAAATATAATGAGAAAAACATGAGTTATGTTTAGCTGTATAAGCTATTGAAAATATTAAGATCTGGAAATAAAATCATCACTTTTAATGCACCTGCCTCACTCGGCGATCTAGTACACTTAATTTGAAATGACCTGCCTCACTCGACGATCTAGTCAACCCACACACCCAATGTAAAATGACCTGCCCCACTCAGTGTCTGGTCAATGCAATTTGTTATACGCATATTGACCGATCGACTACAGTTACAATAAGTGATCAGAGAATGTGAGTACATCACCCTCCTACCCCCTCACATTACTACTGTCACCCCATTGGAGCGGCCCTCCCTTGGCCCACTCAGGCTAATAGGACGACCCCTACTCGGTACCGTCTCAAGCCATACAACTCATTGAGATTCATTTATACATATAAATGTATATATATAAATTCATATTCATTAAATACAATATATAATTATCAAGCAACTCGCCATGAGTTTTACACTTGCCATTTAATCACTTTCATAATATGATGCATCATTTTTATAAACATACCAATGTTCAATATGATTCATTTTAAATCAAATAAAGAAAAAGAGTAATTTGTGATACCAAAATCATCATTTTAAAAGTATTTTTCTTAGATATGTTTCTTAAAAATATTTCAACAAATAAGATTATTTTTAGGCAGAAAACAATGAAAAATATGATAATCCAGCACCCAACATGGCCTGATCATGTTCAAGACACGGCCATACTTGAAAAATACTTCAAATAGGCATAAAAACAGCCCCGAACACGGCCTATCCGTGCTTAAGCAACCCAGAACACGGCCTGGCCGTGTTTTGGGACCTTTCTTCACTTATTCAATCATATCTCCCTCATACGAACTCCGATTGAAGTGATTTCACATCTTATAAAAAGCTAAGACAATTATCTACAATTTTTGTGTTTATCATTTCTTCATATTCTTTACGGATTATTTCCAGAAAATTAAAACAAAAATGTTTATTTTTATATCTTAGATTCTGACCTCTGCTCAATTAATCAGTCATATCTCACTCATATGAACTCCAAATTAAATACTTTCAGCGCCTATAGATCCTTGAGACATATATCTACAATTCATATGTTGATTATTTCTTTAAAATCCTTGTCAAAAGTTCCCAATATGTCAAAAACACAGGTTTCTCAGATTATTCCGAAATTCAGCTTAGTCTAACTTCTCCCTTGTTTTTCTTTTATGTAATCCCATGCACCCATATGCATGTCCATACAACCAAAATATAATTTCATATAAATATCCAGACCACATGCTATTCAAAATGACATCTAAACAAATCTAAAAGCATATATATCATTTTGTACAAAATTTATTAGAAGATGTTAAACCTACCTCAAATAACTCCTTAAACTTGTGCTTGATTCCTACCACCCAGAAATCCTTGATTTCCTTTTCCTCTTCCTTCTCCTTCTTCTTTCTCTTCTTCTTTGTCCTCTTTCTCTTCTTCTTCTTCTTCTTCTTCTTCCTCTTTCTCTTCTTTTTTTTCTTCCCCTTTCTTTTTCTCCTCTTCCTTTTCTTTTTTTTTTCCTTTCTCTTCCTACCGACACTCCCCTTCTCCTTCTTAACTTTTCATTTTTTTTTCTATCTACCACCTCTTAATTATTTTTCCTATCTACCACCTCTTCATCACCAAAATGCCAATGCCATCATCCATTAATTACACAAATGCCATCCTCCATAAATTACATAAATTAAATGCCATTTTAATGAAATTACATAAATACCATTTTAACCATTTATACTATCTTGTTTAACTTGAGTAAAATAATTTAATCCTCCCATGATATCCAAATTCTTTCTCCTCCCTGAAAGAAATAAATTTCAATTAGTAACATAAGAAAAAAGCAGAGATGTTACAATTTCCACAATAGAGTCATTCTACTTCATATTTTGGCTAGAAGTGCATTGATTGAAATAGTAGCCATACATGCATGCATTTATTTTCAAACACCTAAGGTTTATGATACATATTTTTCAACTCTCTTTATCTCCAAATCCCCCCCAACCCTAAAAAAAAAGGAAAAAAATTTCCGTAGCAGAGAAGTCTATGGGCATGTAAACATACAATGTTCAAATTTCTCAATAAATTCCATGAATGCTTTCAAAATTGACCAATCCTTGAATCTATGCCTGTGCTTAGTAGATAGTAATGGTTTTGACTCGTTATTTTTGGTGAAAATGTTGATAGGTTCTTGCTGTGAAGAAGATATATTCGTCTGTCCTTCCCTATGATTTGTCTGAAGAATTTACAGGAACAGTTCAAACATATCCCATTTGCATAATCCAAATGTAACAGAGCTTGTTGGTTATTGTTCCGAGCATGGACAACACCTCCTAATCTATGAGTTTCATAAAAATGGATCACTGCATGACTTCCTTCACTTACCAGATGAATATAGCAAACCATTAATATGGAATTCCCGTGTCAAGATTGCTTTGGAGACTGCACGTGCTTTAGAGTAAGTTCATAGTGGGTTATTGGATTTTGAAGATACTGATATTGCATTTTTGACGAAGTTTTGCATCGTTTTGTGATTTTTCTTGACCTTGCAAGTATAGTTTTTCAATTACATATCGAATTGAGCTTGCCTTTGCTATCCCTTCTCTCTCCTATTCTTCCTGTTTTATATATTTTGCTTGATTTCCAGTTTAGTTTGCATGTTGTTTCTGTATGGATTAACTGGCTCAACATTAAGGTTTCTCCCAAGTTTATTTCATAAAATGTGTTTTTCTGAATCAATCTGTATAACTTTATTTTTCAAGACATGTAAACTAATGTTATCCTGATACTCAAATCTCTGAATTGTTAGTTAATCCAATATTTGAATCTGAGATTGTAAAGGCAGGAAAATATAGTTTGGACTCATTGGTCTAAATATTTGCTATGAGATTTAAAATAACATGAGTGTACTCACTAAAGTTTTTTCTAGGTACCTACATGAAGTTTGTTCACCATCAGTTGTTCATAAGAATATTAAGTCAGCCAACATACTGCTTGATGCGGAGCTTAATCCTCATCTTTCTGACTTTGGATTGGCAGGCTATATTCCAAATGCAGACCAGGTGATTTTAGAGTTTATCTAAACTAGTACCAATGGTTATTACCTCCTGTATGAATAGGAATTAAGGGTCTTCCTGAACATATTAATGCAACTATGCAAGTATTTCATCTTACGCATGCAGCAAATCTTAGCAGTAAGTCAGTTCAGTTATAGGCATGGAATGATCTTAAGTTTACTAGTTGGTTCTTTTGGTTTGCATTGGGAAATATCATTGTTAGTACTATCAAACATCTAACAAGGTGAATGATGGAACTTCTACGGTTATGGGCTAGAAGGGACATATGGCAGTTTTGGAAAGGGGAAACTATTGAGTGACTTGAGGGGACTAAGGCAGTGAGGTGTGGGATTGAATAGGGACACGTGGCAAATGGTAATATGGTAGGTGGTTAGGAATTTGGTTATAAAAAAGGGGGAGAGAGCAGAGGTGAGGATATGGAGAAAATATGGAATAGGCTTGGGAGAGGTTGGCTGCTTTGGTGCCTGGGAGAAAGCCTAGCTTCTCAAATTGCTAGGAGGTTACTTTTATTTTCTGCTTGTTTTTTCTGTGTACTACTCTGAGCATTTTATCTGCTTAGTGATAGATTGCTAGTTATTGTGGCTTTGTTATGGTGTCTTTCTTCTGCTCTGTTTCTGATTATGGAATAAAGCATTTTATCAGTGGACTGTGGACGAAGGTTTAAACGCACTAGTCAATCCTGTATAATTTACCATTACCGGAAGGAAAACTTGCATGCTGGATGGATAGTGTATTTTTTTTTTTTTTTTGGTACAGATGGATAGTGTATTTGTGTTAGCAGATATATCAATAATGCTTGATGAATGTGTCTTCTCCTTTTGCACAATGACATTTAGCTTAGTTACTAAAATTGTTAGAAATTCTTAATTTTCATCTTATATTCAGTTCTTGAACCATAATGCTGGATCTGGATATGATGCACCTGAGGTTGCCTTGTCTGGTCAGTATACTTTGAAGAGTGATGTCTACAGCTTTGGAGTTGTTATGTTGGAGCTTCTTAGTGGACGGAAACCATTTGATAGGTAAATGATTGACATAGCTTTTATGCAACAGTTTTCTACACTCATACCGTCTGCACAAGGAATACATAGGACATCATGAAAAAATACACACACACAAAAAGTAAAATAATAGTTTTATTTCCAATGCTGCTCATTTAGTTTGGCTAGAACATTTTTTGCATTGCTTCTCTCATGCTGTCCATGAACCAATTTTTATGTCTTATAATTTGTATTTTTATGATGATTATTTTTGAAATAATGGGGAACTTGAACATAATTGTCTTTGCTATCTTTGAAACCATGGAAGAAATAATAGTCTTACAATTTTTCTTGTGTTTGACACATTTCTTAACAGCTCAAGGCCAAGATCTGAGCAGTCTTTGGTTCGATGGGCAACACCTCAACTCCATGATATTGATGCATTGGCTAAAATGGTTGATCCTGCTTTGGAGGGGCTATACCCTGACAAGTCTCTTTCTAGGTTTGCTGATGTTGTTGCTCTTTTTGAGATAGATTGATTGCTTTTTTGATTAACACAGTTAGACATTGGTGCTTTATGTTGTTTAAGCTAAGTTCTTTCATTGTTGATATATATATATATATATATATATATATATATATATATATATATATATATATATATATATATATATATATATATATATATATATATATATATATGTATGTATGTATGTATGTATGTATGTATGTACCCAATAATTGAACTAGTTCATACTGTTGCAGGTCAACCAATTGCTTCAGGTAGATCA
This sequence comes from Gleditsia sinensis, assembly GCA_037074535.1. Classification (NCBI taxonomy): domain Eukaryota; kingdom Viridiplantae; phylum Streptophyta; class Magnoliopsida; order Fabales; family Fabaceae; genus Gleditsia; species Gleditsia sinensis. Next base: position 35,800,865 of record CM073469.1, on the reverse strand, counting down.
AAAATGCCAAAGTACATTTATTGAAAATGGATTTGATGGGCGTTCTCAGCAAGACTTGTAGAGAAACAATAATATGTGATAGTGCGCTGCATCGGGCTCTACAGCAAATACAACACGAATATCTTCAAGAGAATCACTGACTTAGTTTTATTTTGTCACTATATTGTTATATGTGTTGGCCTTTATTAATTGATAATATTTTCCACAAACACATGTTATATTGTATAACTTAAAAATGTTGAAATTAAATTTCACTTATGCTATATTGTATCGTTGATTCTTTAAGATTTTTTGAAGTTTCTCAATGCCTGTTTGGAATTAGATATGTTTTGCATGAAATAACTCTCAAACAATATGATAATTAAGCGCATTATCAATGGTACTTATCTCTATTTTCATAATTCTCACTTTATTCAAAATTTTCTTTAATTTAGAATTTTTTTCACTTATTTAGGGTTTTCCTTTCTTTTTTTTTTTTTTTCTTTTTTTTCTTTTTTCCTTTTTTTTGGGGTTATTGCATATACTTTTAAGAATATTAATTCTTAACAGAGTTAATATTACAATTTCTGAAGTATATGTTTCAAAATAGAGAAAATGTTTGTGTATTTAACTAAAGTTAGGAGAGATTAAAGTATTTTTTTTTATAAAAAATATTGATCCTTAGATTGTGTTTTGACACATTGACAATATATGCCTTATAGAAGTATTTAAGATGTTGCTTATAAAATTTGATTATAAGATATTTAGAAATTTAATATTCTTATATTTAATATGCTATAAACTCACATTAAAATTTTAATTTAGTTTTCATATACCCCAAATCAAATTTTTTATTAGTATGATAATTTCTAGGTATTTGTTAATCCAAGTTCCACTAAAGGCCACTTTAAAAGTAAGGATGGTTTTTATTTTTTGGTGATGAGGATGGCGTCTGTTTTGACTTGAACTGCAGTCTGCATGGCGACACAACACTTTTCAGTCACTAGACCATACATAGTAACTTATTTTCCCTTGAACCATCAGTAAGTAGGCCAGAAGTTATTAATAATAACGGGAAAGATTGAATAATATAAAAGTCAACATTGCGTTGTGTCTTGTCAGGTTCATATAAGAGAACCTAGTTTGTAACGTTGGACTTGTTTTGTTCCATCAATCTCATCGCCTTCTTAGGAACCACCGGTTATTTCTTTTCACAGATACCACTCACACAAACATCCATTGTCACAAATACAGCTTCTGACTCATAATCTGACAATGCAATGCCTAGCCCTCCACTTCGGCATTCTGTTTCTGATCCAAACCTCTCCTGCGAAACTCACATGTTCTCAGCCACATCCCGCACCCTTTCTTCAAAGCCTTCATCTTCAAACATCGCGGGAAAACTTAAACTTGGGAGGAAAAGTGGTGGTCACCTCTTGACATCAGGGAACCTACGCACATATGACCTAAACGATGATTCTTGGCATAGTCCATACTACAAAGGTCTTACAGATCATTCTCTTGCAATCAACGAAGATGGGACTCCATGCCCTGCACCTCAGATCAATCAGAGCCACCATCCTAGTGGGACTAACCTCGTTTCATCTGGGTGCAGCCCATACTACAAAGGTCTCACAGATTATTCACTTGTTATTCATGGACCACAGCTACCATCACATGGTTCTTGGCGCCCTGAGCTTGAAGGTGCATACGAATGCAGCCCATACTACAGAGGCCTCATAGATTATTCCCTCGCAATTCGTAATCCTCAGCTAGGATCATATGGGCATGGTTCATCCCTTGGACCTCACAGCCATCTTAGCAATAACTCCTATTTATCTGGCTTTACCATGAACTGGGGTTTATGCCTGGGGAGTAAGGAAGAGATTATCGAGAAAGTCACAGTTGCAACTGGGCTGGATCCAGGGCAGATTACTTCATCACCGCCAAAGGCTAAGACTGATTTGACTGTGGAGCTGGAAGTTGAAGAGAAACCATTGGGGGAGAGAGTATCAGAACCGAGTATGATTGGCAGGACGGTATCAGAAGAAATAACAGAGGAATCAGCTTCGGGTATGGAGAAGGAGGTCAGTAACCATGGTTTGGTAGGTGAGAAGAAAAAGAAGCCCTTGAGAGAGAGTGTATCTACTTCTGAACAAACAGTATTTGCATCAGGTCAGTCATCATGTGTAGATGGTGCGGATCTTACCCAGGAGATCAAGGAGATAGCCGAGGAAGGAAAAGTGAAAGAGTATAAATGGGCGAACAAGCACCAGCCCAAGGCATTGGTAGACTTCATCTGCAACAGACACATTGCAATACAGCTGCAAGCATTGGTGAGACTGAGAAATCTTTCGATCTGTTCTAGTACTGTTATCCACAAACAAATCTAATATATTTAATTTCCCCTTTCGTTATCTTCATTTTTAAATAGTTTTTTAGAGCCTCGTATATACATTTTCTTTAAACAAAGAAAGAAGCAGTCCTGCATTGAGTTAGTAAATGTGGTTCTCTAAGATTAAAAAAAATAAAACAAACAGACGTGTATAAGTATTGTAGTTAACATGATTGTATAATTCAATTGTTGATGAGGCCATATGATACTGAAAACCTACAAAATTTATACGAGGAATGCTAGAGAGACAGTTACATGGAATGTATATGCTAAGGTGTTAAAATAATAAACAAAAAATTATAAACTCCTTCATTTTTAAATTCAGCTTTTAAATTGTCTTTATTTTGATAAATGAAATTAAGAAATTTCATACATACTTCCTTTACTGCGGTAGAAACACATGTTTACCATTTTCTTATTTTTGTACCAAATTATTATTTTTTAATTGTAACCTTTGTTTCATTTTTTTTCATAACTATTAGTGCTATTTTATAGGTGGACTTGGTTAATTATTTTAAACCTCTTATACTGTATTAAGTTACTTAGAGAAATTATACTTTTCCACCATGATCTTTGTGTTGAATTGTCATTTTTTCCTAAGATATTAATTTTGTAATTGACTCTTCAATATATCTACTCTAGTACACTTTTTCCTCTACTATATAAATCTAATTTAACTTTAACGGTAGTTATGTAAAGTTACCAAAATACTCTCATAAATAGGAGCATAAAATGGAATATCATGCAAATGAAATGTTACTTTGATAATGTTAAACTTAACATCTAATTTAGACGATAAAGAGTAAAGTGCAATTAAACAAATAAATTAGAAGGTTAACTGTAAAAATTAATAGATTAAAAGAGAAATTATAATTGAAGGTAAATATCAATGTGAGAAAATACAATTTTCCCAAAGTTACTAGTAGTGGATAGAAATATGATGATAATTACATTCCTCTACTATAGTCCATATTGTGGTATAGCTACGAAGGGAATTCACATAAGTGTGGTTTAAATCATGATTCTTAATTTTATTTATGGCTATAGTATACTGTTCTTTTGACAAGTTCTATAACGAAATAACAGCCATGATTATAATCTGAACATAACAGTTATATTTATTTGTGTTTGTCCATAATTATTGCAAGCATATTGTCTGAATAATATTTCAAGATCAATAGTTAGAAATTTCTCGATGTTATTATAAATTATTAGATGATCTAAGATCAGAATAAAATTGATTTTGGTATACATGCATACAGGTAAAAGAGGGCTGTGCTTGTAATCATTTTATATTCGAAGGACCACCTGGTGTAGGAAAGAGATCTATGATACGAGCTATGCTTCGAGAGGTTTTTGGCCGTGAAAGAGTCGAGGTATATATATGTATATATTACTATTGCCTCTAAAAAGAATTATGAAAACTTGATAATGTTTCTACATTTAATTTTGCTTCTGTCTGACAGGTGACAGAAGAATGTAAAACTTTTAACTTGAAGGTAATGCTTATTTCCACTATCACCTGGAGTTTCTCTTTTCATAAATGTAGAAATGTTATTTCTATGCTTCAAGGATATGTTTTAATTTCTTTTAAATTTAATTCTTTAAAATTTTTCTTTCAAATTTAATCCTTATTCTTCCAAAGATTATCTCATTATTAAAAAAATGTCTCACATTAAATTTATTAATAAATATTTAACAAATTTACTTCTATACACAATTAAATTAAAAGTTTACTTAAATCATGTCTTTAATTAAATTATGTAACCTCTTGATTATGTTAGATAAATAAAATTTTTAAATATTTACTAATAAGGTTAACACATGTAGATTCTTTTAAAGATAAGATAGTCTTTAGAGGATTAAAATAAAAAAAATAAAACTTTGATGAATCAAATTAAAAAACATGTATTTTTCAAAAATCAATATATATATATATATATATATATATATATATATATATATATATATATATATATATATATATAGGTGAATAAAAAATGTACACTTTGTAATTAAAAAACATGTATTTTTCAAGGTTCCATTGACTAATCTTTTACATAAAATCCTTGCTTATAACTTATTATTTACATAAACTATTTTGTACACTTTATTGTCTAGTGACATTAATTCATATAGAAGTTTTAAGGCATTAAAATATTTAGATTATTGTGGAGTCAGACATTTTGATACTAATATGATCATAACTCACTTATTTAAACTTCGATTAAGGTGATTACAGAGCCTATGAAAAGCTTAAACAATTATCCACAACTTTCATGCTGATGATATAGGCAAATATCTAAGAAATATAGGAGTTATAGCACTTTTAAAATCAGTGTCACTGCACCACAAGTTGGTTTTGAGCTATCATTACTAATTATGCCATATCTCTATCATATGGACTTCAAAATGGGTAATTACATAGCCTGAAGAACTATAAGGTACACGGCTACAATTTTTATGTTAACCATTTCTTCAATGTCAATATGGATTTTACCCAAAAATCCAAAAGCAAACTGCTTTCCTGCACTGTCCAAGGTTCTAGCTTCTCACTACTTCAATTTTTCTTATTGTTTCTTATCAATATAACTAGGCATATTTGGTCTCCAAAATTTCCATTTATTCATGCCATAACTTCTATATTATTCCTATAACAAGTTTTAGTTGCATTCATCTTACAAACATCTATCATAACATATTCCATCATCCACTTTTTTCAAAAACCAGAATTTATTAACAACAATATCAAGAATGTTCCCAACACCGAAACTTCCAAGGGTTATATCTAGATTTCAAGGCTTCACTTATTCTAGCAACATAACCTTCTTCCATTAAATATACCATAGCCAATTCAATTAAAAGAAGACATTATAACAACCCTAAAATTTTGTCATCCATAGCCATTTATGCATAAATTCAAGATCACCCTAAGCAAGCATACAACTATCACATGCAAGATTCATATATAGTAAGATATAGACATCCATGGCCAATCATCAAGAGTATCAATTGTACAAATTTACCAAAGTACTAGGGTTTAAAACCCCATATAAGTTACAAATTTTCAAAGCTTTCCTCAAATGAAATATTGTTAAACCTACCTATAATTCTTCCTAAACTTGTTTAACCTAGCTCCTCCTTTTTAATTCCTTCCTTAGGGTGGCGAAACTCCTTTGTGGATACTATCGCAGGTATACCAAATTAATATCTTACCTCAAAACTAACCTGTAGTAGTGGGAGTAAGGGTCGATCCCATATAGATTGGTATTACTTTTTGTGAAATGAATAAGGGGTTTTGAATACCATAAATAAATTGTCAAAGTAAAAATAAGATTGATTGCAAATAACAAAATAAAATAGAGTGATTAATAATGAAAGCGTTGGTTTCAGTTGATATCCACCTTCAAAGAATCACATTGATCATTAACAACATAATCAATCTCAAATTGAATAGCTATCATTGGGATTCTATCCGTGCTTCTCCTTAAGTTTAGTAATTGATGAAGATCACCTCAATTAACTCTAATTAACAAGTAATCTTTAGTACATTAGTAAAGTATGACTTATTAATTGCATGAAGAATTATAGAAACTAATAGAGCTAAAATAATATAAACATATCGGCTATATCAAATTTAGTCAATCAGTTACCATAGAATTAATAATTCATAATCATACAATTATTAACCCTATTTGCTTCTTAAATCATAATAATGAAAACTTTGTTCAATATATGATTCATCATTAGATTGAAACAATGAAATCATTAGTGTGCACCTTATATATCAATTGGAACAATCATAGGGATAAGAATGGATGAATAATCAATACTTAATTAAAGCTGAACTAATAAAATCAAATTCAAATCTTACAATGCATAAAAGATCCTTGAGGTTTCAATCTTCCTCAGCCAATACAAAGAAAATTAGCCATGCAAGGCCACAAGAGAATCTAAGAGAAGAAGATAAGAAGATAATTGAGAATTTGATGATTGGAGGATTGGATGATGTTTTGCTACTTGCTTTCCCTCTTATTTATAGATTCAAAAGTCCTAAATAAAGTACGATTGTTTTTAGGTCAATTCATGGGGTTTTTTTTACTTCAATTGAAGTAAAAAAATCCTAAAAGTTGCATTAAAATTTGTGCTACGATGGCAAATGTCACGACAGTATAGATAGCTCTATTAGCAAGTTACATAATGGCATAACTTTGAATTGGGAGCACCGCGTTGCTTTTATTTTTCCAGAATTTGTGAAAGTAGTCAATATAAAAGTTGTATCTCTTTCTCTTATCTTTCAATAACAGCTAGAATTTCTTCTCTTTTTTTCTTCCATTGCTCCTACAACACAAAACAAAAAATAAAATTAATTTATAATCATATTTTACTTAAATCAAACAAAAAGTAAGTTTAAAGGTATTAATATCATGCTTAATTATGAGCACATCACTTATCCTTCTTTTTTATGTTCCAACAGCATATTCTAGGGGAAGAAGTGAGTTCTAGGTGCTAAAAATGGTGAGAAAAAAAGATTAGAGTGGGAGTATACGTCCTTACCTTGTGCCCTAGTTTTCCTAGACCTCCATCTCCTCTTTCTCTATTCTTTCCTCTTCCTTACTTCTGTTACCTCTCTACTTCCTCTTGGGTGAATTGCTCCTCAAAGGAGTGGTCAAAGTCTTATTAATTTTAGGGTCAAAGGTCTCTCGATCATGATGTCACTTTCTTTACTTATGGAGAACTCATTTTTGAACATCATCATGGTGTGTCATAATTGTTTCTTGTAGGAAGACATGCTTGGATTTTCTTCTCCCTAGCCTTAGCTGAAATATAAAGCTTAGAATGGGAATAAAATGCATACAAAACATGTGACTAATTGAATTTCCTTGTTGAGTCATCTTTCTTTCTTGTTAACCACAAAATCAATCACCTTACTTATTGGACACTCAATTACTATTGCTTTTCCTTATGGCTACTAACTTCATAATCTGAAGCCTTCTTTTTGCTTGAATTTTTGGTTCCTCATTCCCTCACTATACTTAGCCAAAATATGCACACACAAGGGGTGGATTTTTGCCTCCAAGATCATGCATTCATTTTTTCTTGTTTGACACTCAATTATCTTACTTTTCTTTCACTCAATGGGTTTACTTGTCTTGTACTCAATAAGAGGTCATGATTACTCATCATTATGGTTCAATATTGCATCATACAAGGCTCCATTTCCTCTTAAAATTTCAGTTTTCCCTTCCTTAATCCGTGCTTGGCCGAAATACTCATCTAGGTGGGAGAGTTTTTCTTCAAACACATGTGATTAAAAGATACTTTGACCAATCTCTGACCTAATTATTTTCATGATGGGTCCCTTTATTGATCATTCATGGGGCTTTAACTACTAGTGTGAGGTGGCAAAAAATCTTAGATGAGGTGTCCATGAGGTGGCATCCTTGGTGGAGGTCAATTAATATAGGGTGAGATGTCAAGCTTAGGAAATTTAGCTTTGAATTAAAAAAATTCCTATAATTCAACTTCTTGAAATTCTGAAACCTCCATCCAACCTCTAAAATTTATTTTTCTTGCCTAAGAATTTTGTCTCTCACTAAGCCATTATTTCCAATATTTGCCTCTTAGGTTCTTTCTTTTCCTTTTTTTCCTAGTGTTATAAAAACTTTCTATGCTTACACATTGAGAATTTTTAATGTACATTTTATTAAATATTTCTCTAGAATTGCTTAGTAAGTCTTTATTCTTTTCTTTGTTCCCTTAATATTAATATTTTACATGCCTTATTAATAAATGAAAATTAGGGATGCCACATAATGCATTAGCCACAATGTTTTCCTTACCTTGCTTGTATTTAATAACATAAGGAAATTTTTCAACACATTCCACTAACTTGGCATGCCGCTCGTTTATCTTGTGTTGCCTTTTTAAATGCTTCAAAGATTCATGGTTAGTGTGAATCATAAAATTTTTTGGCCAAAGATAGTGCTGCTAAGTTTCTAATATCTTAACCAATGCATACATCTCTTTGTCATATGTTGGGTACTTTAAGGCTGCCCCAATTAGTTTTTCACTAAAGTAAGCAATGGGACGTCTTTCTTGCATTAGAATAGCTCCAATATCTATTTATGATGCATCACACTCAATTTTAAAAGTTTTTATAAACTTAGGTAGAGCAAGCAAAGGTACATTAGTCAATTTTTCTATGAACAACTTAAATCCTTCTCTTGTTTATCATCCCACTTAAAACCCATATTTTTTTATAACTACAGTAAAAGTGCAGCTAGGCTGCCAAAATCTTTTACAAATATCCTATAAAAACTAGCCAATCAATGAAAACTTCTAACATTATCTACACTTTTAAGACTCGATCAATCTTTAGTTGCCTTTTCCTTTTCTTCATCTCCCCTAATTCATTCAGAACTAACAACCAAAACCAAGAAATAAAAATTTATATGTGTAAAAGGTACACTTTTTGAGGTTAGCAAACAACTTTTCTTTTATCAAAACATCTAGAACAATTTTTTAATGCTTAACATGATCATCCAAGTTTTTGCTATAAATCAAAATATCATCAAAGTGTAGAACCACAAATTTGCCAATAAAAGTGCACAAAACATGATTCATAAACATCATGAAAGTATATGATGCATTAGTTAATCCAAATGGCATAACTAACCACCCGTATAAATTTTAGTTTGTTTTAAACATATTTTTCCATTCATGGCCCTCTTTTATTCTTATCTGATGATACTTGCTCTTTAAATCAGTCTTAGAAAATATATAAGCACAATACAACTCATCTAACATATAATCTAAGTGAGGAATAGGATGATGATACTTTACTATTAAATTGCTGATTGCTCGATAATCAATGTACATTCTCCATGTCACATCCTTCTTAGGAACCAAAAATATTGAAATGGCACATGGACTCCTGCTTCCTCTCACATACCCCTTTTCCATGAATTCACTAACCTACCTTTGTAGTTCCTTATCTCCTCGGGATTGCTTTGATATGTTAGCCATTTTGGAATGGTGGAATGGGGAACATAATCAATTTAATGTTTAATCCCCTAAATGAGTGATAAACTATGTGGAATCTCCTTGAGAAAGAAATAATCAAATTCTTGTAGAAGAGAAATAATATAACTAGGCAAAGATGCATTAAGTTGGTTAGTGTTAAAAAATGCCTCTTTGTACAAAATTACAATCATTGGCTAATTCAAAAACATTATTTTTTTATTTCACTTTCTTTTGAATATAAATTTATTTTTCTCTCTACTTTTCTCTCCATGGCTGAATCCGCTCTCTTGTATTCTCTTAATTTTCTTGATCTTTCTCTCTCTCTCTCTCTCTCTCTCTCTCTCTTATTTTCACTCTCTTTCTTTTGATCACTCCTTTTTTGTAACCTCACTTAATCTTCATAAACCTATTTTGTTGTCAAAGGAGCTAAAGTGATGGTCCTTTGATTAAACATAGACGAGTATTTATTGGTGAAGCCATCATGCTTAACACACCAATCAAATTGCCATGATTGGCCTAATAAGAATTTTCCATCTTACATTGAAACTACATCACACAAAAATTCATCTTTATATGTTTCAATGCAGAAGGAAACTAACACCTGTTTATTCACCCTTACCTCACTATTATTATTGAGCCATTGCAACTTGTAAGGTTGGGGATGTTTAATTGTTGGTAGCCTTAATTTCTCCATAATTGTAGTACTAGAAATGTTAATGCAACTACCTACATTAATAATCACACTACATACCTTATTTTGCATGTGACACCTAATATGAAGGATGTTTTCTCAATGCACTTCGTCATTTTTTTAACCTGCATACTTAGAGCTCTCTTTGCAACCAACAATTCACTTTAAGTAGCATATTCCTCATCATCTGCCATTCTTGACACATCTTCAAAATTATTTTTGTCCTTGTTGTGTGACATGTTTGTTGCAAAAAAATGTTAGAAAAAAACCTCACAACATTCCATCTCATGTTTCACTAAAAAATAATTCACTCAGACTCTCGTGTTTTCACACAAAATAAATTTAGCTTCTTATTATCCTCTAATGTGCTCAACACTCTTTCCATTTTCTACTTGATTTTATCTTTTGATTATTTTCAAACTACACAAACAATAATTAAAATTTCCAGCAACAATTCACTAAGAACTTACCAGAAGAAACTCATATTTAAAGACTAGACAACAAGGTCATGTCACGTATTTGAGGGTTTTAAAATCACACAAAAGAAATCACACTCCCTTGGAACTTTCAATAACACAATAACTACTGAAAAGCTTAGATGAAAAATTTAGTTCATTTTTAAATATAGATTTCCTCTCTTCTTCTTTTTTTCAAAATTCACTCTCTCTTTTATTTTCAAAATTCTCTTTCTTTTTCTTTATTTGCATTAGTACTAGAACTAAGAACAAAAGAAAACTAAAGAACATACGAAGAATGAAGAACACAAGGAGATGGATTCAAATAAGACTCAAATAAGAACATAGATAAGAGAAAGGATTTGGACTCAAAATTGACAAGAAAATTAAAGGATAGGCAAACCTAAGATTAGAATTATGTTTTGATACCAAATGATATGAACCCTACCAAGCATTGACAAAACCTATGATATAAGATGGCTTTAATATCATTCCTACAATTAGGTTTGTATGAAATCATGACTCATTACTTATATGGAAGCAAGAACCTTGGTATAAAATAGATCCACAATTAGTAATGGAAGATCTGATTGTTGAGTCAACGATAAATGCTACTAATAATTCTAATAAGTTCGAATAGTTCTTCAAAGAGTCAAAGCAAAAATACTCTTATTTTTATGAATAATAATTTGCTATCTTTTTTATTGATCATTCATGCCTATTTATAGGACAATTTACATAAAAAGTCCTAAATAAAATAGGTGATTTAATCTTAAACAAACTAGGTAACTTAATGCTAATCAAACTAGGTAACTAAAAGTAAGAAAATCTCCTATTCAAACAAGGAAATTACCTTTTCTAATTAAACTAGGAGACTAACTTTTCTAATCAAACAATAAAAAAAAAGAAATAACTCGGCTCTCTCAACTTTTATCAAACACACCAACTTGATCTTGGTCCATATTCGGATTGGCTTTGATGATGTGGACCACTCTTGGCTCACCTTCAATCGAAATGCATTTCTATCCTTGTTGGACTTTTCGAATTAAGACATTAAGTGATTCTTTGAATCTTTTAGCCCAAAATCTTATAACAAGTCCAACTAGAATTTGAAACTGGTTTACATTCAATTTGCTAGCCTTAGCTATGCCCTCGTCAAACCTTTAACTAGTCTAAGATGGAAAGTATGACCTAGCTTGACAACTTGATTTCTGTCTTTAAAATTAGTCTCGTTGATTACACAATCTTGGGGGCTTTAACCTTATGGACGATGTTTACCTAGTATAATGTTTGAATATCTTAGTTGATATTGTGACCAAAGATTTAGCATCTATATACTAGGTAAAGTGATCTATGGAAATTATCAAAAGGCTAAAATTAAGATAATCGGATAAAGCTCAGCTAGAGTAGGTGAATAAAATGTTCTAACCTTTGACATGCATCACATCATTGGACTACCAACCTTGCATCTTGTTTGGCAATTGATTAATAATATGTAGTTGTTATGACCTTCATTGTGAAAGTGTTGGAGGCTATATTATTTTTCAAGTACACCATTGGGTAGCTTTCTTAGTATATAGTTGACTTCAATCAATTATTTTTCAAATGCACCATTGAGTAGATTTCTTAGTATATAGTAAGTGGACATTTTCCTTATCTAGCTTCTTGGCTTCATTTCTTTCAAGCAAAACATTTCCTCCGTTCAAATATTGAACAATAAGTGTCATCTAACTTGGTTCTACTTCAACGAAAAAGGTAATTTCACAAATTGTGCTTAGTGATTAAAGAATCTCTTGAATGGTTGATCAATGGTCATGGTGTGAAATTGAATTGGCTAATTTTAAAAGTGGGCCAACTTATTCATTTTGAGAAAAAGGGATCACTCTAGTTGATATTCTTCAAACTTTAATATCAGCTCTTTTACCAGTGTGAGGTACTTCATAATTTGATCTTTGGCTTCACAATCTCCCTTTACCTGCTTCTTGACTAGGTACAAGTCATCCATGATATGTATCCATAAACTCTCATTTCCTTTGCTAGTCTTAATCTAGCTTATACTTAGCTTGATTGCTGGAAGTTTTGAATTTGAACTTTGATTCTTATTCAGTAAAGATACCTTTGAGGCTTTACAAGATGGCTCCTACCCTAATCTTTTTGCCATTTAAGGATTTTTCAACAAAGATCTTTTATGACATGCTTGATTCACCTAAGTTACCATCATTATGATTGTATTTTTTCATAAAAATCATGAAGTTTGCTAGTAGTTGAGCCTTTATCCCTTTATAGAGTTTGTACTAGATCTTGACTCAGAAAGCGTGATTGATTGGTGACTAATTATCCTGTGATATGTGATTTGGGGAGCACTTGACTTATTGGTTGGTCACTCTTAATAATGGCATAATGGTTTTGAAAATAAATTTGAAGTGTTTTAATTGCATTTAAGAGAGCTTAAGTCATTTTTTTTCTACCTTTTGTTATGTTATCTCAACTCCTTTCAATGTTCATAAACTAAATTGGTACAAAGACAAAACCCTTTTCTTTAACATGAAATACACTGATTGAATATATAGTTTCTTTTAAGGAAAGGAAGAGTATTTCCTTAGGTTCATTTATGCCAAAATTAGAGGTAAGGCTAGATAGGTTTTTAGGTCTTACAAACTTTCTAGCATTCTCGCTCTAGGAAAAGTTATTTACATTCTTAAGGATTCTAAAGAAAGAAAGGAATTTAATTGCAGAATTGGATAGAAATTAGTTTAGAAATATTTATTAACTTGTAAGCAATTATACATCCTCGATGTTTTTTGAACTAGCCATATTCAGGTTTACTTGGAATTTCTCTATATTAAATCTATTTCCTTTTCGATAACTTTGAACTATGAAGCTTAAGAATTTACTTACGGAAACCCTAAATTACATTTTTTTGAAGTTGATATTGATATTTGATTTCTTAATGTACCTGAAGATATTTTCCCTATTAACAAGGTGGTCTTTAGCCTTAATTGATTTGATTAGCATATCATTGGTATTAACTTTTAGGGCTTTCACAATTTGTTCTTTGAAGATGTGATCTATCATCATTTTATAAGTTTATATGCTTGAAAAGCATAAAATTATAACAAAAATTACCTTGACTATCATAAAAGTTGTATTCTCTTATTTGTAAGGTGCATCAAGTGTTGTAGCAAAAATTAAAAAATAAAGAAAGAGAGAAAAATATAAAAGAAGATTAACATGTCACTACTTAAAGCATCGTCCACTAGTTTATCTATAGGCTAAAGTATGAGTGTCTTTAGGAAAAAGCTTTATTTATGTTTATGATGTTGACATACATTTTCTATGTTTCATTAGCGTCCTAAAATTAGAAGTATGTTTGACAACTACATTAGATAATGGACCTCACTTATAAAATTAGGTTTCCTTAGCTTCTTATGTTTTCATGTTTGGAATTTCACCTTGTTTCTTCAAAATTTCTTTTTTTTTTACCTATGACTTTGACCTTGGGTTGATGGCTAACTAGTGGCTTATAAATCTATGATCTATCATTGAACATCTTAAATGGTCCATGCCAACACCTTTGAGTTTTATCTTAACAAGTATATTATCACCTTCTTCAAATCTTTAAGGAGTTTTGAACCAACATTCAACTCTCTCTCATCTTCTTCCTAGAAGATCATGACTTCTTTGATCTCTTTGTTTAGCTCTAGCCTACCTTTTATAATTTTGCCCCTCTTTAAACAATTAAAGAATAGAAATAATAAGCGAACAAAAATTCATTTCATTGATCTAGCAATATTATAAAGGCTGCTATATATACAAAAACATCATAATTGTTATATCTAATAGCATAACAAAATACTGACGTGGCTAAACTAATACAATTATCAATTTGTTACTAGCCTACTCTAATACCCTCTACAAACTTAAACGCTTTAGAATATGTTATATAAATTTTACACGTAAAACACCATCGAGAAATGCATTGTTTATGTCTAGTTGGTGTGTGCTAGTCCCTTGAGAAAGAAGTTGTCAAAATAACACAAATTGAAACTAGTTTGACCATTAGATTGAACATCTCTGTGTAGTCAAATCCTTGTCTTTGATGGAACCCTTTAGCTACCAATTTGGCTTTATTTTTTGTATTGACCAATTAGAGGTTTCCTTGACCTTAAAAACCTACCTACACCCTATAGCCTTCCTTCCTTTAGGAAAAGGTATAAGACTCCAAGTATTGCTCTTAATAAGATCTTGAAATTCGTCTTTCATAGTAGAGTGCCATTTTGTTTATAGTAAAGTAGAGACAACATTAGTAGGTTTAACAAGAATAGTAGTTTAGAACACCTTAGGTTTGAAAATACCAACTTTAGATCTAGTAATCATGGGATACAAATTTTGAGGCATGACACTAGTGTGAAAAATAATACCAGGCTCAATTGTTGTAGTATTATCTACAACATAGTTTATGGTATCATTAGTAAGATTGCTACCATAATAAGGTAAAGCACCATATAGACCATTATCTTTAGTTGCAATGGGGGAAGTAAAGGAAGGTAAAGTATCAAATACAAGTGGATTAGATAAAGGAATATATAGTGTTTGCATAAATGAATTAGAAATAAAATAAGAAGAAGAGGATAATAAAGTATTTAGACAAGAATATTCATCAAAGATCATATAACTAGAAAGACAAATTTTACCAAAAATACGATCTTAGCATTTAAAACCTTTGTGAACAAGCTTGTAACCAAGGAACATACATGATGAAGACGTAAATTGAAATTTATTAGTATTATAGGAGCTAATGGTAGGAAAATAAGCACAACATAATACTCTCAGCTGATTAAAATTTGGGTTAATTTGGAACAAAGCTTCAAAAGGAGATTTACATTGTAAGATATGTGTGGGCAATATATTAATTAGGAAAGAAGTTCGGATGGCTTCGTCCACAAATTTGAGTGCAAGAGATGATTTGGAAAGTAATGTCAATCCCATTTCTATCAAATGCCTAGGTTTTCTTTTTGTTAACCAATTTTTCTCAGGATTATAAGGGTAGTTAAAATGATGAGTGATACCATTTGTGGATAAGTAGGTGTTAGTTAATTTTAATAGCAAAACCACACATGCGCACATATACAATGCCATAAAGTGGATGAGTAGATGATCATCTATCATTGGGATGCTACCCAACTAAGTACCAAATATAATTTCCCCAAATATTATCCAAGCAAAATCATGAATAAGGTACATAAAATTGAAATAAAAATAAAGCTAAACACTCCAATAAATCAATGGAATGTCAGTAATGAGAAAGTCCTAGGTATCTTAGTTTACTTAATTTATTTTTATAATTTTATCTATCTTCTTTAACTAATCTTGACATATCAAATTATTGACCCAAGCTATCAATTATCTATATACCGTTTTAAGATAAATAAAAGTATTTCCCATAAGTTAAACCCTAAAAAATGGCGAGAATTGAGAAACAATTTATAAATTAGGTGCAAATCTTGATTAATATCATGCAAGGTATGCAAGTATATTACTATTATAACACACAAATCAATGTTACATCATTCAATTCAATTAATTACGCAATTGAACCCTAATCAATTGAATAAATAATTTGAATAAGTTATTCATAGAAAATTAAAAAGGTTCAACCTAAGTACATAATTAAGATCCCTTAGACATTTAGATAAATAAACTCTATAGAGTAGATTAACAAAATCTCACCAAAACAGAAGAAAGAAGTAGAAGAGAAGAATGAGAATCTTACAATAATAAAAAACCCTAAAATGCTTCTTCTTTGCTCACACAATCCTTTAGCTTTCGTAGTTGGTTCTCCTTAAGAGAACTCCCAAAAAAACATGCCAAATGTTCTAAATAAAATTGCTAAAGGTCCTATATATATTACAACTCAAAAGAGGCAAAATTTGCATTTAATTAGGGCTCTATATCGCAGGCCCTAGAAAGGGTGATGTGATGGCATTGTTGGTTTATGGTTTAACTCTACAAGCCTGGTTTTAGGATTTAACTTCCAACACTTATATCTTCTGCTCTGGGTTGAATTATGAGGCCCATAATATACCGTAAGAAATTGGTTTTTGTTCCATTTAACCTCATACATAGAAATCACAAAATTGAGGTCATATACATATCCAAAAATATGCTTTTCTTAGCTATCAAGCTCTACCCTACAAGCTAAAGTAGTTTTGGGCCAAATATCTATTAATTGCTAAAATCAATCAAATCACTTAATTGGTCACTTTACTCAAGAGCAAGTTCTAAAGTAGGATACAAATCAAGACAAATTAACTCTCTTATGGAGAGTTATCACACTCCCAAACTTAAGTGTTTGGTCATCCTTGAGCAAATAGGAAGAAGACCTAAGAAAAGTGTATGTGTAACTGAATCAATCAAAAGGTATTCAATCAAAGTATAGCCAAGGAAAAAGTAAAGTTGGATCACAAAGCAAACCTACATATGCAAAGTTTTAATCAATAAGGAACTTTATAGTAACTACATCCCAAATTATTAATCATAGTAAACCACAGATGTAGCGAATGAACAAGTCAACTCAAATGAGAACATTATCTTAAAACAACATTTTTAAGTACTTTATTTCAAGACATTGGACAAAATTTGAAAACTAATTATTCCCATCCACATTCAAGAAACCTAATAAGTTTACTCTTCATTACTCTTTCCATTCAGGTAGATCATACATAGTCAAGGATCACTAGGCCTTTATTGGCTTGTATTGAATGGCTAAGATAATGTAGGATAAGGATATATTTAGGCTATATTAATTTAACTGAGGCATTTATTTTGCTACTATTATACATTTTTGCTCTCAAGAGCTAATCTTTCTTTTACATTCTCTTTTTCTAAACCCTTTTGGGGTCATTATTTTTCTTTTGTTTCTTTATATTTTTCTTTTCTTTTCTTTCTTTCAAACCTTGAATATACACTTAAGTACTCATTCAGGAAGATTTTTTATCTATTAGGTAAAGGTGTTTCATTGGTAAACATGTAGGCTACGCTAAAAACATGGGTAATTCAACAAAAGAAATATTCAATTTAAGCTTAATAAGGAAATCTAAGGAAAATTTAGCATTTAAGGATATTTTAAAAAGGCTTAATTGGTCCAAATTATGCCTAGATCCTTTCCTTAACTACATATAATCTAAAATTTTCACCTTGAAAGCAAATAAAACAAATTTTAGGATTGTAAAAATATGCACAAGCATAATAAACTTCCAAATCATACACAATATCTCAAAATAATTAGCTTTTCCAACTTTATTCCTTAACAACATTCTCACAATAATTGATCATTGATAATGAAACATCCATCAATTACTATGCTATGATTCAGACGTAACCATCATTTCCATTGCCATTAACTAAATCCAAGCATACAAAATTATCAATTTTTGAGAAGCAAGTATGAGATTTTCAAAAATTTTGACCCTTTAATATGTATAGAATGTTAAAACAATATTTCAAGTAGTAAAAGGTTGTAGGATTCAAGCAATATGGGATCCAAGATAATCATTCCTATAGGATAGATGCAAAGAAATAAACATAAAGATACCTAAATCTAAACTAATAGACTCAAAAGAAGAGAAACCACAAAACAAGATAAAGTAAATGTCTATTAGTAGTTAAAATTAGAACAACCTAAGCATCCCTTAATGTTAAACAAAACATTATCCACGAGTTTTGTAAAATAAAACATACAATAAGAGAAAATAAAAAGAAAACTAGCCTAAGAACAACTTTAGTACTATGGCTACAGATTAACCCCTTCTTCTTCCTCTGCTTCTAGGGGAATGATAATAATAACAACACCCTTCTTTGCCCTTTTGGGAGCCATAAAATATGCTTGCAATAGATCTAATGAATACAGTTCCAAAAGAACTTAATAATAAAGGAAATTGGAATAGGCAAGTAAACACACATGTAACCACTATACCACCCTTCCAAACTAGTTTTATTTAAAGATTTAAGTGGCTACCTCCTCTAATTAACAACTAATCACCATAAGAACTCTCTAATAAGTGCAAATTCCATGTTAGGTATCAACAAGTAGTTCAAAATATGTAGATACCACAAGCCTAAGTCTTTGAAATTAGTGGATTCTTTCCCTAAATGTTTTTGTAAGAATTGTCCTTGTTATGAACTAGTTTCAATTTCTAACAATTTCCAATATGAAAATTATCAAAAATATTTAATTGAATCAAATTGTTGACGTGTTCTTACCCTTAAAAACCTAAAAAAACACAAAACCCATGATGGAGACATTGAACTTCCTCTTCCTCTTTAGTTATCTTGAATAGGGTGCTGGGGTTTCGCTCCAAATATGGTTTGAAGGCTACACAATTGCATTTTGGGATGAGAAGTTAGGGGGTTAAAGCTAGAAGAAGGTGAAAAAGGTTTTGGGTGGAATTTCTTATTGCTATAGGGGTGAATAAAGAGGAAATAAGCCCTAATTAAAGGGCTATATTGATGTTGGCCCACAAAGTAGCACTGTGGACCACAACATTTATGCTGCCTTGAATTAGGACGCTCATGGTGCAGCAATGTGGCCATAGTCATTGTGCCCAAAATTTTATTTTGTTCATGATTTCTTGCTTTTATTGTCTTTGGCTTCCATTTTTTGCTTCTTTTGGTACCTACAAGATAAAATTAATTGTTAAGGATCTTTATACACCATTATTTACTCTTTTGTAAGTATTTTGATGGAGGATTTGGCTATTTTATATTTTCAACAACCTTTTCATCCTTATTTTCACAAGGTAGAAGACGTTAAAGGTTGTCTTTCTATGGGTTGTACCTTGTGCAAACTACCTACAATATTAACTACAAGAAAATCAATAGATTTATTGGGTAACTTTATATGCTTGAAGACTTTAAATGTTATCCTTTGATCTTCAGCTCTCATGATCAATTCTCCTTTATGAACATCAATGAGAGTTTTTCCAGTGGCTAATAATAGCTTCCTTAAAATTAGAGGTATGTCACAATCTTCTTACATATTAAAAATAATAAAATTAGTAGGAATATCAATTTATCTACCCACTAAGAAATATTCTATAATGCCTCTAGGATAGGTAAGTGATATATCAATTAGTTATAAAGTGACAGAAGTTTGTTTAATTTATAACAAACCTAGAGTCTCACAGATAGAGAAAGGCATAAAATTGACACTTGCAACCAAATCACATAGGTTCGTAGCCTCAACTTTAATGCCAAGGGTACAAGGTAAGGTAAGGCTCCTAGGATTTTTCATCTTTTGGGTGACGTTTTCTTGAGAATGGTGCTACACTCTTTAATAAGTGCAATTGTTTCAAACTTCCCTACTTTCCTCCTCTTGGACAATATGTCCTTCATGAACTTGGCATAGCTAGGCATATGTTCCAAAGCTTCTTCAAAAGAGATGTTAATGAGTAGCTTTTAAAAAACATTAAGAGATTTTTGGAATATCTTATCAAAATTTTACTATAGTAGCCTTTAAGGAAAGGGTGATGGTGGTCTTATGACTTTAGCTTTCTCTTCTTGGTGTTTTTCTTTGGCCTTTTACCCACCAATTCAACTTCAAGATACTTAATTTGAGATTTTTTTTACCAACGTCCCTCTTGTTTTTCTTTACTTGAAACTGTAATTTCCATTACATACTCCTCTAGGTTCTTCTCATTGTCACTCGGTAATGCACCTTAAGGGTGATTATGAAGTGAAGTTGTTAATTAGCCTACTTGTAACCTTAATTTTCTTATTAATGCATCTACGATCTGAATTTCATATCTAAATTATGCTGCTTCCTATCCCATGGAGGGTAATTAATGAGTGCTTGGGTTATTTGTTATATAGCAAAACCAGATAGGCTATTTTGTTGTATTCTTTGATTGTTACCTCAAGCTATGTTTGTGTGATCTCTGTAACCAAGGTTGTAAGTATTTGAATATAAATTATTTTATCTATTGGAGTTCCCCACAAATTGGGTGACTTAACTGTCAATTGACATTGGTCACTAAAATGACCTTCACCATAAATCTCACAGTTAATAAGGGGACTTCTTCAAGCTTATTAAGTCTTTTTGTAATAACACTTAGATGTGCCAAAATAGTTGTGTTGGTGTCTACCTTAAGTACACCAGCTACCTTGTTAGGGGCTAGCATTTTAGATGGCCATTAATAATTGTTAGAGGCCATTTCTCCTAACAACTAAAATGCTTCCTCTAGTAGCTTCTCCGTGAGTGCACCACCTATTGTTGCATCAATGGTCGTAATATGACCCAATAAACCATTATAAAAAGTCTGTACTTGTAGCTATTCAAGTAGGCCATGGTGTGGGCACTTTCTTAAAAAGTTCTTAAATCTCTCCCAAGCTTAATACAAGGATTCTTCTTATTGCATAAATGACATGATGTCATTTCTCATCTTGGTAGTCTTTGGTAAGGGGAAAGAACTTAGCCAAGAATTTCTATGCCAATTCCTCTCAAATTGTGATGGAACTTTTAGGAAGAGAGTTAAGCTAATTCTTTGCCTTATCTTTGAGAGAGACAAAGAATAATTTCAACCTAACAACATCCTCAATAGCACCATTGTGCTTAAATAGGTCATAAGTCTCTATAAAGTTCCCCAGAAGAACATTTGGGGTTGTTATGTGGCTTACCCCTAAATTGAACAAATTTGAAATCATCTAGATTGTAGATGCCTTAATTTTAAAGTTGTTAGCTTGAATTGCTAACCTTTTAATACTAGACTGTAACACATCCACTAATAGAACACCATACTTTCTTAGAGATTTATTGGCACCCCTTTTTGCCATATTCCTTTTCTCTCTAGCAACTTTCAATTCCCTAGGCCTTTTCCAGAATGTTCTTACAATCCTTGGATTAGTAGGGAAAAGGTCCAAGCTCTTAGAACATTGCATAAACAAACAAAATATACATGAAAAAAAGCTTGAATTAAAAATAGAAATTATTTGTTGATATTAACTAAAATTTAGGAATCTTCGGCAATGGAAATAAAAACTTGTTTGCTAATTTTGATGGTACAACCACATAAGAGGATATATCGCCATACAATAAAGCAAACAAGCCCATAAGGATTCTTCCTAGCTAAGTACCAAACCTAAATTCTCTAAGTTTTATCCAAGCAAAGCTGTAACAACCCTATTTATGTAAATTTTTTTTTTTAAAATACCATGAAGTTATTACCTCGTTACAACTTAACTCAATATAACATTTATTTAATTTATACAATACTGAGTTTCCATACACACTATTATTTTACAAACTACACACCATTATTTTACAAACATTTGTACAAAGATACATATTAGTTCTAATCATCTATATCGACTACTTCCGGGGACACTGGTTCGGGTGGCACGTCCACCGAAATCTCAGTTACATCTACGACAGTTACATCTGAAATAACTGGAAGTTGCCCAAGGTAGGGCACCTCGATCCAACGTACAGAGATAATAAGTGTCATAGAGAATATCTGCATATTTATTCTTCTGAACATGATATGGAAATATAGTGAGAATTAAATCCCAGTAAGTTCAACAATAAATCATAATTTACCATCAATATAGTTCATCACGTCATGTTCAGCTGTATAAACTACAGAAAATATCTTTAGGTCACATGAATGCACATGAAAATTATACAGTTATGACATGTATGGCATGAATAACTATTTTTTGAATTTCATATGATGGCTATCCACTTAGTCTTACTTCAAGCTACCCCGGTCAGGGTGAGTATTCTTTACTTTTCGGTACGGGCTTATCTCGCTCCGTCCGACATGGCACACTTTCTCTTTCTTTTCTTATTAACATGATCATAACCGTTGGTAGGGCGTCCCCTACTGGTGCACCACACGGATTGCCATGTGACCGTGCTCATTTCTTTTCTTTTCACAATGATAGCCAAAAATATGCTTTCAATAACAAGTATGTTCATCAAAATATAACTATTACCATAAATCATTGGTAATCATGCCATGAACATAACCATTTCAAATATCACTTTATAAAACATTTCCATGTCAAAATTCCATACTAATACCTTGGTAACGGGTTAGTAATTGTAGTCTGTAAACAGCGCACCAAAAAAGTTCCCAGGAAAGAGAGGTGGGTCACTAATGGACACGCTTAAGTACCATGTCTTTCCTTGCCAGAGCTTTCCTTAGACATGCACTTTTCACAAATCACAATTTTGTTTTCCAGTAACTAGAATAATTCTTTTCTGATGTGAAAATACTGCAACCACGGAGCATACTAAGATTTTTCAAATAAAACCGGCACTTTCAAAACTTCTTGTAAATTTTATATGAGTACTAGGGTAAATTCCATGTTAAAAATTACACACTTAAAATGGTAGTAAGTTCATGCAATGGCAATGGCAATGGCTATACTAGTCATTTGTTAAGATTCATCTTCTTTTTAAAATACTAATTTTATTTCTTTATTTTCTTGATGCAGGTTTTCATCCTATCTAACCTTCTCTTACTAATCAGAGCATAACTCCCTCAATTTAACTCTGATGTAGGTAATCTTAGTGTCAATTTCAAGATAAAACAATTATCTAAAACTATTATGTTGAACATTGTAGCGAAATATTAAGAAATCAAGGTGATATTACTCCCTAAATGTACAGATTATTTCTTCTCGTGTAGGTTCTGACCTTTACTGACTAATTAGACCATATCTCCCAAATTTGAACTCCAAATTGAGTTATTCCAGTTGGTAAAAATCCATGAGCCCTATATCTATAATTGTTATCTTGGCGTACGATTTTAACTACCTACAGAATATTTCCCAGAAATTCAAAAACTAAAGCTTTAATAACATACTCTGAATAAACATTTTCTGACCTCTGCTTACTAATCAGCTGATATCTACCTCAAATGGACTTCAAATTGAATGATTCCAGTGCCTAAATATCCATGACACATTTATCTTCAATTCTTATGTTAATAATTTATTTTAATTCCTTACAGATACTTCTCAGAAATTAAAATACCGAAGCTATCCTAACATATTTTTCCCTGATGACCCATTTTCTGACCTTTGTCTACTAATCGGCTCATATCTCCCTCATATGGACTCCAAATTGAATGATTCCAGTGGCTAAAAATGCATGACATACATATCTTTAATTCTTATGTTAACCATTTATTTTAATTCCCTACCAATAATTCTCAGAAATTAAATTACCGAAGCTATCCTAACATTTTCTTCCTTGATGATTCATTTACTGACCTTTGACTACTAATCAGACCATAGCTACCTCATATGGGCTCCAAATGGAATGATTCCAATGGCTAAAAATCCGGGACACATATATCTTTAATTCTTATGTTAACCATTTATTTTAATTCCTTATAGATTGTTCCCAGAAATTAAAATACCGAAGCTTAAAATTCTGCCACCCATAGCCATAACCATGCAGAACTATCTACACCAACCTAAGTATTCAAACATACATCACATGCAAGATCAATATGTAACATGATATAGCAACATCATGACCAATCATAAAAGTTCTAAGATCAAAATCTCATATAAATATTATAAGTTTCAAAAGTTTTCTTCAAAAAGAAATATTGTTAAACTTACTTGGAGCACTTAGTCTTCTAGACTTCTCCTTCCTCTTTCTTCCTTTCTTCCTCTCCTTTCCTCACTCTACCTTGCTTCTATTTTTTTCTCTCCCTCACTTGGACGAAATTCTAATGTTGTAAGGGTGGGTTTTCTTATATAGACCACCAAATAATTCACCTTTCATGATCATGGGTCTACCTTATCACAATTAGGATACACTTTGTTGAATTTTTGGAAAACAAACAACTTATGTTCTTGTCTTCCTCTTCCTTAGTCAAGATATGCATAGGAAAATGAGATTTGTATTTTGAAAATTATGATAATATGTTCTTAAGATATGGGACAAGGTCCCTTTGATTTAGGGATTTTTTTTCCATTTTCTTTTGTCTTAAACAAGTATGATAGGTTTGCCTTTTTAGGTGGCAAATTTCTAGCCCTTGAATCTCAATTATTTGGTTGATATTATTTGTGTGGGCTAGAAATGTTTTGTCCTAATACCATGTATTATCATACCACTTGCTAAAATTATGAGTGTAGGATATAGATGTTTTTGTCCTAAAGCCTTGTATTATCATGCCACTTGCTTAAGTGATGAATGTAGAATCACACCACTTGCTAAATTTTTTTGTCTTAATGCCATGTAACCTAATCTTTATTCTTATTATTATATCATCATCTAATTTATTTTATTTTTAGTTTTCCTCTTGGATTTGGGCTTATTCCTACCCATTATGGGCTTGTCCTACCCATTTTCTTTGCTTTGGATAAAATTCTTTCTTTCTTGGTGGGCTTGGTCACATCTTCATAATTTTTGGGCTATTTGTGAAATTACTATATCCTAGTCCAAGTCTATGTTTAATTTCTTGTTTAGGTTATCCAATGGGCTTGCTAGAAACTTATGTGAAGTGGAAAAACTCTATATGAAGTGTCCATAGGTAAAAGCCCAATGTATGGGTAAAGATTTTAAACTTAGTAACTATAGTTCTTGAATTAGGAAAAATTACCCTAATTCAATGTTCTTTGAAAGTTTAAGACCTTTACTTGTTTCTAAAAATTTATCTTCCTTATCCAAGAATTTTGCATCTCTTTAGTATGTTATTTCTAATTTCTTTCCTATTAGATTTTCCTTCTTTATTTGTTCTCTTAATGTTAGAAACATTTTCTATGCATATACCTAAGGTGAAGAATTTCTAAGGATTATATTTCCTTAGATATCTAAAATATTGTCTAATAAATTTTATTTCCTTAATTAAATTTTTTATGTACCTTTATCAATAAAAGAAACGAAATTAAGGATGTTACAAAAGCCATGTATAAAGTGCAGTAAAATCAAAAAATAAAAATAAAAATAAACATTCTAGCATATTAATGGAATTTAGCTCATGAGAGCCTAGTATCTAAGTTCACTTGATTATTTCATTTGATGTTACCTATCTTTCTTAACTAATCTTGACATATCAAATTATTGACCCAAGCTCTTAATTATTTTGCAAACCCCTTTTGAGATAAATAAAAGCAAATACCCACAAATTGAATCCCTAAAAATGACAAGTAATTGAGGAGTAATTCAAAAATTAGGCACAAAGCTTGGTGAAGATCACACAGGATATGTATGTATATTACTATCCTAACATGCAAATCAATCTATTTGTGACTTGACTATTAAGATCAACCTTACATCATTCAATTCAATAGTTAATTCAATTAATTATCCAATTCAAGCATAATCAATTTACCACTAACAATCTTATGAAGGTCAATCAATTAGAATGCAATCAATTCATAATTGGCCAAAGAATTCGAATAAGCTAATCATAAAAAAATACAAATGTTCAACCTAACTAAGTAATTAAGATCCCCTAGACACCAATATAAACAAACTACTCCATAGAGTAGGTGAACAACATAGTTGAGTTAAACTTCAACGCTGAGTTATGGGTTGGTGCGTACTGTTGCAGGTACACCCAAATTAATACCTTACCTCAAAATTAACCTGTAGTAGTGGGAGTAAGGGTCGATCCTACAGAGACTGGAATTACCTTATGTGATTAAGAAAGGGGGGATTGATAATTATAATAAAACCAAGTAAAGTAAACAATAATGAAAATAATTAAGAGAGTAATTAATGAGAAATGCGTTAGTTTTGGTTGATATCCACCGTCAAGGGATTACATTGATCATTGACAACATAATCAATCTGTAATTGAATATCTATCATTGGGTTTCTAACCCTGTTCCTCCTTAAGTCTAGTAAATTAATGACAATCACACTAATTAAACCCTAATTAACAAGCAATCCTTTAGCACATCAGTAAAGCATAGCTTGTTAACCGCATGAAGAACTAGAGAAACTGACAGAGCTAAACAAATATAAACACATCGGCTATATCTAATTTAGTTAATCATTCATCATAGGTTCAATGATTTATAATCCAAAATGCTCAAACCTATTTGCCTCATGAATCGCAGAATTGAATACTTTGTTCAAAACACAATTCAGCGGTAGATTAAGACAGACAATATACTAGTAGGCCTCCTCGCAATCATATAAATAATCATTCAGAAGAAGAACATATGAATAATCAATACTCAAATCAAATTGAAATAATAAAATCAAATCCACATCTCACAATGTATAAAAATCCCTTGAGGTTTCAACCAATCTCAACCAACTAAAAAGAACTAGCCACGCAGGGCCATAAGAAAATCTAAAGAAGAATTGAAGAACTTGGATGAAGGATTGGATCCAGAATTGAATGAATTCTCTGCTTGTTTTGCTCCCATTTTATAGATTAACTCCTCCTAATCAAAGTAGGATTGTATTTAGGTCAAATCACAGTCCATCGGGCTTCAATTGGAGTCAAAAAACCCTAAAAATCGTGAATTTCACAAGCTATACGGCGGTGGCGTTGCGGCGCTACGGACCTGTATGACGCAGCGCTGGGGCGCTCTCTTGCGAGTGCCACGGCGCCCAAAAAACTCCATAATTTGACAGTGCTGAACACAAAAGTTGTAGCTCTATGTCTCTTCTTTTCATAGCCACTGAAATCACCTTAATTGGAGCTGAATTGAAGGAGATATGATAAAATGAGTGACCAAAGGTCAGAATTCATCCTGCTGCACTATGATGCTGATTTACAAGCTCTGTAACGCCATGAAATATCCCGAATTTGACCAAGTGTTTAACATAAAAGTTGTAGATGATTGTGTTATCTTTTCACCACCACTTGAATCACTTTGATTGTAGTTCATAAGAGAGAGATATGCTCAAAACAGTGATGAAAGGTCTGGAATCCCTGCAATGTAGCATTTTTCCATGAATTTCTTATTTTTTTCTTCTCTTTTCTTCTTTCTTTGTTCCTACAACACAAAACATAAAATTAAGCTAATTCCTAATTATATTTTACTTAAATCAAACAAAAAGTAAGTTTAAAGGTATTAATATCATGTTTAATTAAGATCACATCTTAGGTTGAGTTACATACAGGACCCATAATAAACTGTTAGAAATCCATTTTCATTCCCTTCAACCTCATACTAAGAGCTCACAAAATTGAAGACGTCTTTATATCCAAAATCCACTTTTCTCCTTAGTTGTCAAGTACTACTCTACAAAATAAAGTAACCTTAGGTTTAATATCTATCAATTAATAAAATTAATCAAAAGCTCACTGAATTGCTCAATTTATGGACAATTATCATTAGGAGTAGAAAGCTTTACATTTAACTCAACTATTTAGTTGAATGGTTTTAATTCTAGTTCCTAATTGAAACTCAACTATAACATTGAACTTTATGAAAATAGGAAAACCTTGATATTTCCTTTTCATCCTATACACCTATGTAAATCTTGCGTAAACATCAGAAAAGTATATGTAATATTCATAACCATTGAAAGAAGGTATTGGTGAAGGAACCCATACACAAGAACAAACAAGTTTAAGAGGCTTAGTATACTATGCTTCAAAAATAGGGAAGGGATGTTATAAATTTTACCAAGACAGTATGAGGAATAGACATCAGTTGATGTTTTATTAGAAATTTCAAAATTACAAGACTTGAGATCTTTGTTTACTATGGAAGAAGGGTGGCCAAGTCTACAATTCCAAAAATCAAAAGAACTTGTTAAACAGAATTACAAGAAAATGGAAATGTGAAGAAACATGTGATATTGAAGGAGGATTGATCTTCACACTGTCAAAGGCATACAAGCCTAGCAAACATGCAATAAATGGTTAAGAGAAAAAAAGAAAGGGAGAATAAGGAGTTAGAACCTTTAAGTGTCCCATGTGTGTGATGGATAAACTTGATCCATCTTTTATAAGAAGCGACTTGAATCATATGTAACATGGTTTGTTGCACCAAAGTTTGGGTACCAAAACTAATAAGCTAATAATTCAAGTGTAACAATGAAATCTTGCATTGAATTGTCTTGGTTTCCAAAATTTACAACCTTATTCTGACTTCCAAAACCTCCTTGACCCCTAAAAGCAATCTAATTTCCATGCTAATCATCAAATGGATTAACAATTTTTTTATTAAACCTCTAAATACAATAACATGCAAAATGGCATGCTTTGCCAAAGAGTTGACATTATGACCTGATATTGTTCCAGTTTTGTCTTCTAGTGCTTCCACCGCTATTTCTACCTCTCCAACCAAGACAACCTATACCTCCACAATTACCTCTATTTGCAAAACTTGCATTTGATCTTCCAAAACCAAACCACTATAATTTTGAGTTAGAACCTTCTATCCTCTGGCTGAGCTACATTCAAAAAAACGTTGTCTAATTCTTTCTTATATATTTGAAGCCTTTACTCCTAAGCCAATGGAAATGATTATTTTTCACTTATAATGTAAGGATCAACCTAAGAAGTGATAGATGTAATAAAGCTGTCATAATTATTAGACAAGCCATCAAATATTACCCCACGTGCTCTTGAATTGATATAGGATCACCAACAATAGCAAGAGAATCTTCAACTTTTAACAAATATTGATTGACTAGCATTTCTAAATTCCATCTCTAACAAAAATTTAATTACTATTTCAAAAAAGAGAAGAAATTTTTTTTTTCGTCTCTAAATTTTCCATCTCTGTGTTCTAAAATAGTAATTAAATTATTGTTAGAGACAGAATTATAGATAAAAAAAATTCTCCTTTAAATTTCATCTCTATTATTGAAATTTAGCTTTCTGTCACTAAATTAAAAAATTTGTCTCTATTTCCATCTATTAGAGACGGAAATTTTTCTGTCTTTAAGTCAGCTTTTTTAGTAGTGCTTGAAGAATCATAATCCATGGAAGATAAACTATAAAAATTGATGTTTCCTTAGTCAGGGTATCCTTTAAGAAAAAAAAAGTGAGCGTAGGCCTTTGGCTATGCAAAGATGCTCTGATTGGCTAAGTCAGTCTCTGTGGAAGGGTAGGATTTGAATCATTGTGCGAGGACCAAAAGAGTGTGTACTTTTCATGGCGGAATGGCTTCGGGTATTAATATACTTGTAACGCCCCCAATTTACGTTACATAAAATAAACACTTTTATTTATTTATTTATTTTTTGCAATTAGATATTTTCCATAAAGATACATAATTCAATTCTTTGTTATTTCTCTCATGTATACATAATATATAGACCAAACCTATAAACATCAAAGTACAGCAGAAACGAGGATCCTGCCTGTAGCGTTCAGAGCACTCTAGAATACAAACACAGTATAATTCAAAGACCGTGAGTCTTGGAAGCAACGTAGACTCACCCAGAGAATATATCACTTATCTGCCAAATCAGACTCTCATATTCTTATCTGAAAAAATGTGGAAATATCGTGTAGTGAGTTTGACAACTCAGTGAGCAAATAATTCCTCCTATAACCTCTTAGGTCAGCATATGGATGTACTTATATTTTAAAATGTGTCACATAGAAAATACAGTTCAGAAGTACATTCATATGAGACCCGTATTTCAAATATTCTTAAATCAAAGGATATTCAGATATCCAAAACCATATGCACCATGGTATGATCAATAAAAAATGTTGTTATGCTTAGCTATATAAGCTATGCTCAATGTTTTTCAACAATTGATTTGAGATATGAGTAACATTAATTGAGGATAAGAGAAGATGATATACTAGACTATTTCAAAAGTTCAGAGGATCATAAGTAACATTCAAAGATAGTTTTACCAACTCTAAGGGAGTATGGTTGGTAAAGATGGTATCCAAATAGACTTTAAGAAAGTAAAAGTGGTACAATAATAGCTACGTTTTACTACATCTAAAGATGAAGATCCAAATCCAATTTGCGCTTCCTGCGATTGTCTGCCGTCCATTCTATTTGAGCCATAGTTGGATCAGGTACATCATCATATGATATCCTAAAAAATCGTATTTATGCCATACATGTTATAATTGTATAATTTTCATGTGCATGGATAAAGTGCATTTATGTGACCTAAAGTCCCCCTCCCCTTTAATTTTTTTATTTCTTTTTATAATAATAAGAATTATTTAATAATTAGATTTATTTTCATTTTATTTCATATATATTCATATAAATACCGTTTTTCATCCTAAAACATCCCAAAAATTCCTAAAAATTTACATTCTCATAAACCTTTAGTTAAACTCTTAAATCATGATTTTTCTTGATAAAAATCTTAATAAAACAAATCATAAAATAAATATCTTTATACATAATAAAAGAAAGAATATTTCTAAAAATACAATAAAAATTCATTAAAGACCAATATAATTATTTCAAGCAAAACAATAATTATTTTAATTAAAAATAGACTTACTTTTAGTAGAACATAATCATTTTTAAACAAATAAAAATATATTTGTTTATAACAAAACATTATTATTTAAAAATAAAAATTATAAGATGTTACATTCTTCCCCCCTTAAAAAATTCAGTCCTCGAATTTCAGACCATCCTACTACATGTAGGAAATAAAATCAAGGCATAATTCGGAGTTGCCATCCTTATTACTCAAATAATTGGGGATATGTTTTTCTATATAACATCTTTACTTTTTAAAATATCTCTTCACTTAAGTGATTTTGCCATATAACTTCACCACAAGGATTTCTTTCATCCATAAGTTCTTCACTTGTTGATCAACGATAAACATCAATTGTACCCATTAGAAGAAATTTTTCAAATAGTCTCTTGGGCACAACTAAATATGCATCACAAACCGATAGGTTTGTTAAATGTTAACCACTTCTTTCATGGTCTGTTGTCTTTCCTTGATCATCCTGTGGAACAAAGGTTGATCTCACACTCAGCACGACGAATTCTCATCTCAGCTTCAAATGCTGAGGAGTTGATTGATTCTTTACAAGCATATTTTCATGTACCTGATCCAACTATGGCTCAAATAGAATGGACGACAGACAACCGTAGGAAGCGCAAATTGGATTTGGATCTTCATCTTTAGATGTAGTAAAACGTAGCTATTATTGTACCACTTTTACTTTCTTAAAGTCTATTTGGATACCATCTTTACCAACCATACTCCCTTAGAGTTGGTAAAACTATCTTTGAATGTTACTTATGATCCTCTGAACTTTTGAAATATTCTAGTATATCATCTTCTCTTATCCTTAATTAATGTTACTCATATCTCAAATCAATTGTTGAAAAACATTGAGCACCTTGTAACTGATCAAACATATCATTTATACGAAGTAATGGGTATTTATTCCACACTATCACCTTATTCAACTGTCTATAATTTATGCATAGTTATAGTGATCCATCTTTCTTTATCATAATGCTTATACATAATATTATTGAAAACTAAATTGTCCTCAAATTCTTTATATCAACAAAATATATCATTGAAAATATTATCTTTATTGATTCTTTGCTCTCAACTCCACAACTTGCCAAATCCATTTATATACATAGATTCCAACTCATCCATCCAAAAAGAGATTTAAATCTATTTTAAAAACACTCATTTTATTTCAAATCATTATCTTAGAGTTAACAACCTTGATCACATCATAACCTACTATCAAAATTGTATTAACCATTCGTCATATTGTTTCACATAAGCAAATCAAATAATCAATTCAAACCTTCTTGACATCCAAACCAGCTATTCCCTTTGTGTTCGGATAGAATTTTCTTATTTTCAGCTAATTTCTCAAGAGGATTCTCTTTATCACTTCTCGTCAAAATAAGTTCAAAAGCTGAACTAGTAGTCCACACACAAAAGGTACCATCTAGGACATACGCATAGATGTTTAAATCTCACATATCTAAGGAAAAGAGTTAGAAGGAAGAAAATGATGATGACACCCTATAGAATTCCATAACAGCACCGTGAGTATGAATATGTCTGCAGTTACATACCCATACTCAAAGTCCTACTATAGAATTCTTTGCTCTGTTAGCCATAGGGAAACCTAATGCTCTGATACCAACTTGTAACGCCCCCAATTTACGTTACATAAAATAAACACTTTTTTTATTTAATTATTTTCTACAATCAGATATTTTCCATAAAGATACATAATTCAATTCTTTGTCATTTCTCTCATGTATACATAATATACAGACCAAGCCTACAAATATCAAAGTACAGCAGAAACGAGGATCTTGCCTGTAGCGTTCAGAGCACTCTAGAATACAAACATAGTATAATTCAAAGGCCGTGAGTCTTGGAAGCAATATAGACTCACCCAGAGAATATATCACCTATCTGCCGAATCAGACTCTCATATTCTTATCTGAAAAAATGTGAAAATATCGTGTCGTGAGTTTGACAACTCAGTGAGCAAATAATTCCTCCTCTGACCTCTTAGGTCAGCATATGGATGTACTTATATTTTAAAATGTGTCACATAGAAAATACAGTTTAGAAGTACATTCATATGGGACCCGTATTTCAAATATTCTTAAATCAAAGGATATTCAGATATCCAAAACCATATGCACCATGGTATGATCAATAAAAAATGTTGTTATGCTCAGCTGTATAAGCTATAGTAAAATATTAAGATTTGGAGATAAAATCATCACTTTTAAAATGACCTGCCTCACTCGGCGATCTGGCCAATGCAATTTGAAAATGACTTGCCTCACTCGGCGATCTGGTCAATGCAATGAAAATATAATTCATTTGCTATATGCATAGTGACCTCGACCCTAGTCACAATAAGTGATTAGGGAATGTGAGTACATCACCCTCCTGCCTCCCCACATTACCACTGTCACCCGGTTGGAGCGACCCTCCCCCGGCTCACTCAGGCTAATAAGGCGTCCCCTATTCAGTACCTTTGTTCCACAGCATGATCAAGGAAAGACAACAGACCATCAAAGAAGTGGTTAACATTTAACAAACCTATCGGTTTGTGATGCATATTTAGTTGTGCCCAAGAGACTATTTGAAAAATTTCTTTTAAAGTACCAAAACCACCTAGTAAGGCAATGAAGGCATCAACATTGCTCATCATTCTAGCCATGCATTCATGCATGGAAGCTACCCTAAACTCTTCCCCAATTGTCTTTCCTACGATGTTAGATGCAGCTAGAGCAGTAGGAATAATACCTAGAACTTGACATCCTCCTACATGGGCAACTGTAGACACACACCCCATTAATCCACGGTTACCTCCACCATAGACTAAATGCATTTTTCTCCTGGCCAGTACCATACCCAAGTTTTGTGCAGCTTTCACATACTCTCCATCTTTTCCAGGACTGGAACCACAAAAGACACAAATATTTTGAAACTGACGAAATGCGATTCTTTCCATAACTGCACACACCTTAACTTGAAATATGAAAGTAAAGAAATTAACGTGTGCATTTATAGAACTCAGAGAATGGCATACTTATGATAGCTATGTGAATAGGCCGGGAATAATTAGAACAGTATGTGAGTGATTGGTGGATATTAGCTAACTTGAAGGTGAAATTTTCAAAAATGACAGCAAGCATGTATATGTACAGTAGTTGTGATAATCGCTCATATTAGGCATATAACAAGAATAAGGTTAAGATATCATCAGAAATTTTTCTTTTTCTTGTTGTCCTTGATGAAGTATTGATGTCTTGATTCTTGTAGGGAAGTTGTAGGAGATAGGCGTAATTGTTAAAAAAAAAAAGTGAAGATGCAAACCAGATAATTATTGAAGAGGGACAATTGAATGATTTTTATTGTTTTCCCAATGTTCTTACCAGTCGACTATCGGTATTATTAAGTCGACTAACTATGTTGAGAAATTTTAATTTGGACTGGTTATTTTACAGTTGATTGATTACATCTATTTTGAAGCAATCAACTGCATCCTACCAGTTAACTACATATTATTTGGTTTTCACAAACTTTTATAAGCTCAGAAATGTTTGCTTTCTTCATGTGCTATCTTTCTACCGAATACCAACAGATTTAAAGTAGATTTTGGCACGTATATTCAAACCTTGCGGCCACCGATTTTTGCCGAAATAACAGCTAGATTTTGTTTACATATTTTCAAGAATTACGGCCACTGATTTTAATTTTATTTTAATGCTTTGTCCAAATTTCTAACTTCCTATTTTGGCACCATGCTCTATTAAGTATTCCACATTTTCTGCTGCATTGTTCTACATTAATATTTGGTATTAAATGCAAGATTCTTTTTCCATATTATAATGAGGGTTAATTTCTTTTCTTTGAAACTCAATTATTATGGTGTCCAATTGGTTAGTAGGGTAAAGTAATAGAGATTTTGAAAGGAGTGGACGGATGATGATCTTATGATGTTTTGACGAATGTAATCAAGAGAATTTGTGGTGTTGAAGTTTTTGAGGAATAAAATATGGGAAGTAAAATTTAAATTAATCTTTGAACTCTTAATTTACAAATAAAGAGAATACTATGAGAATCATGTCCGAAAATAATATAAGTGATTAAGATATTTGTGTTAAAGGTTTATATTATGCTAAATTGAATCTAGAATCTAGGATGCGAAATATGTTGAAATTGAGAATTCATGTATGAGTAATTGTTGAGAAAAATCTTCTTGAAATGATTGGGTGAATTAAATGGGATTGACATAAGTTAGAAAGAGGTGCTTTTGGATATGATAGAGAAAGGCTTGAAAGTTTTGATAATGAATTTATTGGTGTTAATAAGAAGGTATAGAGTTACTGTGATGAGGTAAGTAGAATTATTAGACATGTACCAATAGTACATAAACGTTAAAAAGGATTGGTGGATTTATTGCTACATATGTTTAACATATTGATTAATGGATTTTAGGATAAAAATAGATGATAGATTCAGATGATTCTATTCATGGGATGATGTTGACATGTGAGAATCAAAGATGACTTGATAGAAGTCTGAAATAAGAAAAGATAGTTACCCCAATTGGATGTGAATATGTTCTCTTATGAGTGTGTTTTATAATATCGATCCATAGATATTTTCAGAGGATCATAAGTAACATTCAAAGATAGTTTTACCAACTCTAAGGGAGTATGGTTGGTAAAGATGGTATCCAAATAGACTTTAAGAAAGTAAAAGTGGTACAATAATAGTTACATTTTACTACATCTAAAGATGAAGATCCAAATCCAATTTGCGCTTCCTGCGGTTGTCTGCCGTCCATTCTATTTGAGCCATAGTTGGACCAGGTACATGAACATATGCTTGTAAAGCATCAATCAACTCCTCAGCATTTGAAGCTGAGATGAGAATTCATCGTGCTGAGTGTGAGATGAACCTTTGTTCCACAGCATGATCAAGGAAAGACAACAGACCATGAAAGAAGTGGTTAACATTTAACAAACCTATCGGTTTATGATGCATATTTAGTTGTGCCCAAGAGACTATTTGAAAAATTTCTTCTAAAATATCAAAACCACCTGGTAAGGCAATGAAGGTATCAGCATTACTCATTATTCTAGCTATGCGTTCATGCATGGAAGCTATCCTAAACTCTTCCCCAATTGTCTTTCCTACGATGTTAGATGCAGCAAGAGCAGTAGGAATAATACCTAGAACTTGACATCCTCCTACATGGGCAACTATAGACACACACAAAATAACAAGTTATAGATATACGTCTCACAGATTTTTAGCAACTGGAATCACTCAATTTGGAGTCCATATGAGGTAGATATGGTCTGCTTAGTAAGTAGTGTTCAGAAAATGGTTAATCAAGGAAGAATCTGTTAGAGTAGCTTCTATTTTTGAAATTCTGGGACCATGCTGTAAGGAATTAAAATAACTGGTTAACATAAAAATTATAGATATATGTCTCATGGATTTTTAGCAACTTGAATCACTCAATTTGGAGTCCATATGAGGTAGATATGGTCCAATTAGTAAGCAAAGGTCAGAAAATGGTTAATCAGGGAAGAATATGTTATGATAGCTTTTGTGTTTTAATTTCTGAGAACATTCTGTAGGGAATTAAAATAAATGGTTAACATAACAATTATTGATATATGTGTCAAGGATTTTTAGCCACTGGAATAACTTAATTTGGAATTCATATGAGGGAGATATGGATAGATTAGTAGGTAAAGGTCAGAACCTATCCGAGAGAAAAATAAGCTGTACTTTGAGGGCGTAATATCACCTTGATTTCTTATTATTTCGCTAAACTATTCAACATAATAGTTTTAAATAATTATTTTATCTTAAAATTGACACTAAGATCACCTACATCGGAGTTCAATTAAGGGAGTTATGCTCTGATTAGTAAGAGAATGTTAGATATGATGAAAACCTGCATCAAGAAAATAAAGAAATAAAATTAACATTTAAAAAAGAAGACGAATCTTATAAATGACTAGTATATGCCATAGCCATTGCCATTGATGAACTTCTTACCATCTTAAGTGTGAAATTTTGACATGGAAATATTTTATAAAGTGATATTTGAAATGGTTATGTTCATGGCATGATTACCAATGATTTATGGTAATAGTTATATTTTGATGAACATACTTGTTATTGAAAGCATATTTTTGGCTATCATTGTGAAAAGAAAAGAAATGAGCACGGTCAAATGGCAATCCGTGTGGTGCACTAGTAGAGGACGCCCTACCAACGGTTATGATCATGTTAATAAGAAAAGAAAGAGAAAGTAAGCCATGTCGGACGGAGCGAGAAAAGCCCGTGCCGGAGAGTAGAAAATACTCACCCTGACCGGGATAGTTTGATATGAGAATAAATTGATAGTCATCATATGATATCCTAAAAAAGAGTATTTATGCCATACATGTTATAATTGTACAATTTTCATGTGCATGGATAAAGTGCATTCATGTGACCTAAAGTTATTTACTGTAGTTTATACTACCTCACTCGGCGATCTGGCCAATGCAATTTTATAATGACCTGCCTCACTCGGCGATCTGGTCAATGCAATGAAAATATAATTCATTTGCTATACGCATAGTGACCTCGACCCTAGTCACAATAAGTGATCAGGGAATGTGAGTACATCACCCTCCTGCCTCCCCATATTACCACTGTCACCCGGTTGGAGCGGCCCTTCCCCGGCTCACTCAGGCTAATAGGGAGTCCTTTATTCGGTACCGTCACAAGCCATACAACCAGCCGATATTCATCAATATATATATATACATGTAAAATTATCAAGCAACTCGCCATGAACTTTACGCTTGCCATTCAATCTCATTTAAAATATGATATGCATCATTTTCACAAGTATATAGCTTTACAAATCAATGCATCGTGCATATAATATTCACTTTATCAAATAATGATAAATACATTCAGAACCACATATTCAATGAGTTCCAACATTCATTTCTAAAACCAAAATAATTCCTCCTATGACCTCTTAGGTCAGCATATGGATGTACTTATATTTTAAAATGTGTCACATAGAAAATACAGTTCAGAAGTACATTCATATGGGACCCGTATTTTAAATATTCTTAAATCAAAGGATATTCAAATATCCAAAACCATATGCACCATGGTATGATCAATAAACAAATGTTGTTATGCTCAGTTGTATAAGCTATAGTAAAATATTAAGATTTGGAGATAAAATCATCACTTTTAAAATGACCTGCCTCACTCGGCGATCTGGTCCACTTAATTTTGAAAATGACCTGCCTCACTCGGCGATCTGGTCAATGTAATGAAAATATAATTAATTTGCTATACGCATAGTGACCTCGACCCTAGTCACAATAAGTGATCAGGGAATGTGAGTACATCACCCTCTTGCCTCCCCACATTACCACTGTCACCCCGTTGGAGTGGCCCTTCCTTGGCTCACTCAGGCTAATAGGGCGTCCCCTATTCGGTACCGTCACAAGCCATACAACCAGCCGATATTCATTAATACATATATATACATGTAAAATTATCAAGCAACTCGCCATGAGCTTTACGCTTTCCATTCAATTTCATTTTAAATATGATATGCATCATTTTCACAAGTATATAGCTTTACAAATCAATGCATCGTGCACATAATATTCACTTTATCAAATAATGATAAATACATTCAGAACCACATATTCAATGAGTTCCAACATTCATTTCTAAAACCATACTCTTTTTGAACTATGTGCAAGTTCATAAGTATAACAGATATTTTAACACGTTTCAGAAACTTATAATAGTATAAATAATTTATAAACAGAAACAATAATACATTTACAGTTCAAGAAGAGCATGGGGCAAGTCATAGAAAGAAGTATCTACTCACAGGGTAGGGCTCTTGGTTGGACAGCCTTAAAATATACTTTTCCAAGCTGAATTTGACTAATTAGTCCTCAAAAACGTGTCCGAAGGGTCCAAAGATTTAGAAAACGACTACGGGAGCTTGGATATTATTCACTGCCACATAAAAAGTTACCAAATGACCGAAAAAAATACATATCCTAATGTTTATCTAACTTCTGAATCTATCTACGGTGTCAGATTTCTAATTTGAGGTCTCTAAGTAAGAGTTTTAGAATTTACCTTTTTCTGAAATTTTTTACTTCAGATCTACGGCGATTCAACGGTGGATTTGAAAAACTGATCGGTCAAAACTAAAGTATTCTTCGTCCTAAATCCAGTAACACTTTTAGTTTTGAGATTGGAAACTAATAGACACTCCAGATCTAGAGAAAAAGTTGAAAGTTACTATTTATACTATTCATCACTACTCATACTATTACAGAATTTCGCGTTTTTCTTCGTCGAGCATCCGTCTTCCCCTCCCCTTTTATTTTTTTATTTCTTTTTATAATAATAAGAATTATTTAATAATTAGATTTATTTTCATTTTATTTCATATATATTCATATAAATACCGTTTTTCATCCTAAAATATCCCAAAAATTCCTAAAAATTTACATTCTCATAAACCTTTAGTTAAACTCTTAAATCATGATTTTTCTTGATAAAAATATTAATAAAACAAATCATAAAATAAATATCTTTATATATATATATATATATATATATATAAAAGAATATTTCTAAAAATACAATAAAAATTCATTAAAAACTAATATAATTATTTTAAGTAAAATAATAATTATTTTAATTAAAAATAGACTTATTTTTAATAAAATATAATTACTTTTAAATAAATAAAAATATATTTATTTATAATAAAATATTATTATTTAAAATAAAAAATTATGAGATGTTACGATATCGAAATACTATTGGGCATTTATATATCGTGACTTACCATGTGCCTTTCTCCACTTGTGCCTTGGAACAATGGAATCCTTGGTCATGTAACGGCTTAGCACGATTTTCGGGATCCTTGTCCTCACGATTTGTGTTAGGTTGTGGCACTGTTCGTAGTATCAAATGGGCAAGCCTAGCTTGCCAAGATGGGGATTGATAGGCATACTCGTTACTATAGCTTTTGAATTTAACGAAGCTGTAATTGCGTAAAAAGGTTAATGAATTTTATATAATATGATAATCATATATTTATCATCATGATAAAAAATAAAAAATTAAAGGTAATAATAATAATATATATTATAAATAGTATTTTCTTATTTTATGATACAATTTTGATATAATAAAATTATGAATAAAATGAAAGATGAAGTCCATTAATAAAAATATGATGTGGCAAAGTCATGGATTAACAAGAGATGAAAAATTTTTATATGCAAAACCAAATGCCTAACCCAACTTTACATGTTTTAGTAGTGAGATGTTTGGATACTTTGCACAATGTTTTAGGTACAATTTTTACAACAGTAATAATATTGACATTTTACCAGAATCCCTAATTGACAAAAAGATTTACATTAAAAAAAGATAATTCTTGATTTCATTGCTAATCAATATTGGCTAAATAATGTAACGACCTCAAGTACGTCCCAATAATTTTTGTGGATTTCCTATGTGTAGTTCGTCTATGAAGAAAATTTGATTTATTGCCTGTTTTGAATTTCCTTTCTGCCCTAACATCAACAGGGAGAAATGATTGGTAGCATCCAAGTGCGCATAAAGAAGTCAGCACATCATGTTGAGGTCAATCTCTCCGAAACAAAAGGATATGAGAAGCATGTAATTGTTGATTTGTTCAAAGAAACATATGGCAAGATCATAAACAATTCATTACCTTGCAACCCAGATAACTGCCAAGGTACATTCTAATTCAGCACTAAAGGAAAAGAACTTCAATTATTTTAATGAGTGATGTTAATAACATAATTTTTAAGTCCCTTAATTAGAGTTTTTTGTGTGCCGTGATGGCTTGTGGTCATACTTGACTCAATATGGTAGATTAGGCTTTGATTTAGCTGTTGGGTCAATGGCTTAAATCCAAGCCCAAATAAATCTATACATCTTCAAGGACAAGTTTGACTAAGCAATAAAAACAATGAATTTATTCACTCGAGATTTTGTTTTATAATCATTATTTGTCCCCCTCCTTTATTTTCTCTTATATTTGGCTCCCTTTTTATCTTTCACTCCAAAAATTGAAGTTCTATTTTATAACAAATCAAGGATGATAGAAAAATGTGGCGACCTGAGCAAAAATGCCCTTTTTTAATTATAAAGGTGATACTAAATTGATCATAAGTTGTTTTTCCAACTCAATTCTAGATCGAAATGTTATTTACTTGTAAAAATTGTGTCAAATTCACTCATTTAATTTTTATTTATTTATCAAATTTGAGTAATTAAAACAACATTTCTATAGAAATAGACACGGGTTGGGACTTCATCTAGCTTTAATGATGAGCTTAATTTAAGTTAACCTTATAAACTAAACTTAGACCTAATACCTAAATTGAATTGCCTTTAGCTCAAATTTGACTAAAATTTGTGATCAATTGTTACTTGTGGCTTGACAATGCGCACTAACATCCATGTCAATTTGCT
Source organism: Gleditsia sinensis (assembly GCA_037074535.1). NCBI lineage: Eukaryota > Viridiplantae > Streptophyta > Magnoliopsida > Fabales > Fabaceae > Gleditsia > Gleditsia sinensis. The sequence goes on along the minus strand of CM073469.1, from coordinate 35,759,352 downwards.
TTTTTATTTTATTTGTATTTATTAAAAAAATAAGATAATAAAGTAATTAAAATTTTGAATATTTGAGTAGTAAACTATTATTTTTTAAGTAACCATGATCTATTTTTTAAAACTATCAATTAATTTTTTAAAACTTACCCATGATCTATTTTCCTTTTACAATTATTTATTTTTATTTCAAACTTTCATACAAAGACACCAACAGGTTCTAGATTCGTATATATTAGTATAAATAAAATTTTTACAAAAGGACATGTGATTATATTTGAGTTCTTGTCCTGGTTGAAAAATGTTAAGACAAAACTTGTTAAGCTAAGACATAATTGGTTTTAATACTTGTGAGCATTATTAGTTGTGTATTTTCTTTTTCATATACTAGTTTCATGATTTGGAAGGGGGAGGTAAGAAATGGTAAGTCGAAGGGATAAAACTTAATCTATCAAGCTAACCTCAACTTAATCTATCTGAGCTATCAGCTCATTGAATATTTCTTAAATTTTTTTTATTGTGCACAACATATTTCTCAATTTCAAGGGTCAATGAAATTAATATGGCCTTCTTTATTATTTCATAGCAATCATTTTATATGAGGCTGAGAAGCTTTCAACAGAATCCTTATTGTACATTAAGTGGATGCTGGAAAGGTATAAGGGATGCAATAAGGTCTTCTTTTGCTGCTCTGATGAATCAAAGCTCCAAACTGTCAAACCACTTTGCACCACTATTCGGCTTTCACCACCTTCAACCCCAGAGGTGATAATTTCCATATTTTTGCTTCCCTTTTTCGGTTTAACTTACAAAACATTTTAGTCTGATTTAATTTTTTAGCTGCAGTTGCAAATTATTTATGATTTTAGAAAATGAACCCTAGCCCCTTGTAATATTTGCAATTTCCAATAGGAAAATAATACCAATAAAACAAACAATTAACAACTAGACAAGTAAAAAAAATTACTTAGTGAAGTCCTTCTATATCTATAAGTTTCATAACGATCTTTCAATTCCTCACACATTCACATGCAATTAATACAGAAAAGTAGACACATATATACATCATATTTTTTGTATAAACGTATTTTCACATAACATGGTATGCATGAGATATTAAGCATGAAAATTCCGTTTGGACCAATAGTTATAAAGCTAATTCCTCAAATTCAAATGGTGAATGTGCTATTAGGGGAAAATTATAAACAATAGAAAAGTAGAAGAGGCCAATGAACTTCAATCACGAACAACTAAAGAGGAAAAATACAATTGATAGGACAAATAATGAATTATAGGAAAAAAAAGGTATGAACAATATTTTATTTATGTATTAATTTTGGTGTGTGTGTGTGTGTGTGTTAATGTCCATGTAATTTATTTAGTGATAATGGTTGAAGATAAACTATTCGAATGCTAATTAAGTGTTTGACAAACAAAGTGTTAAATTATTTTCTGTTTCCTAGTAAACAGATCGTTGACGTTTTGGAATACATAAGAAAACAGGAAGGAATAGAATTGTCGCAGGACTTCCTAATGAAGGTTGTTGAGAAGTCAAAAAACATTCTCCGTCAAGCCATTCGCTCATTGGAGGCCACTTGCCAAAACAAGTATGATTTTTTTTTTTTTAATTTTTTTTTATACGTGTGTGTGCATGTGCAAGTAAGCGTGTGTTTATATATAGCTATGTGATATTTTAATTTTCTTGTTTAGTTAATTTTTTTAGGGAAATGACACTTTCTCATCTTAATATCTTTGTCTCTTTGTGTGTACTTGTATGCGTGTGAAAAAAAAAAAAACACACACACACGCGCGCGCGTGTGTGTGTATTAATTTTCTTGTTTCTCTTAATAAATTAATTTCTGTAATTGACCTTCCGATTTATTTGCTCATTGCATTTAGTCACCTATGGTTTAAATTGAACATTAACTTTAATAATAACTATATAAATTACTAAAATATTATTCCTTTACTTGGTACCTCATTTTGCCCTGTTATTCATAAGAAGGATATTTTTGTAATTTCATATAGTTACTGTTAGAATAGATGTCTAATTTAAAAAGTTGATGGTAATTATATTACAATAGAGCAAATAAATTCGGAGATTAATTGCACAAATTAATATATTAAGTGAATTGCAATTGGGGAAAAGATAAGGTGAGAAAATGCAATTTTCTCTAGTTTTTACTCAAATAACTATTTATTGTACAGGGATACCATCAAAGAATACGAGTTAATTTTGACTGGATGGGAAGATCATATTTCAAATATTGCTAAGAATATAATTGACGAGCAAAGTCCCAAACAGTAAGTATATTTTCATCATTTATTTTTCACAATGTAATTTTCATAAGGATAGCACAAAGTTCATTCATTAGTAATTAGTTTTAAAATGTGTATTATATAAAACCCCCTTGAGTTTTTCTTTTTGACCTTAACCTCCTAAACTTTCTCAGTTGTGACTTATATATTAGGACAAAAGTTCTTTGACAAATATATAACTAACTAGGATTGAATATAAATATATATGCTCTATATTGTCTCTTCAATATATTTGCTTGTAAGGATCCTGACACTTATTTTACCGTTAATTTTTTAAATACATGAAACATTAGTATACGAATCAATCTACCAAATATCATCTTACAGTGGTAAAGTTTTCCCTTTTTTTTTTGCCAACAAAAGGAAAGAAGAAAAAAACTACATAGAAATGACTTGAGGAAAACTTGTCCCAATCATATCTTCAAGACGAAGCCTTCCATAGTCATTTGATGGTCTCTGGAAATTCATTTTAGCTATTTGAATTTGATAGACATGGTTAGCTATCCAATCAACTATATGACTACCTTCTTGAAAGGTATGGATGATTTGTACTTCCCATCTCCTACCAAGAAGATCTCTAGTAAAATATACCAAATTTGAGCATGGATGTGTTGAGAACAACCTTTGAGAACCTTCTCAATTGCTGTCTTTGAATTAGCTTCCAACACATCCTTCCAAAACCTCTGCTCCTAAGCTAGCTCCAAACCATAAACGATACCTTAAATCTTAGTCCTCATGATACTCTAGCTTCCTAATCTTCTTGTGAACCCATATAACCTTTACCCTATAGCATCATGAATCACTCCATCATAGGTTGCCATGTTTTCTCCCTCCAAGCCATCCGTATTTACCTTCACCCATTCATTAACTAGAAAGGTCTAGCTAATTAGAGAGTCCTTGTAGTACTAACTCCCTAATTTCATTTTATTAGAAGTCCTCAAAATACACTCTCTAGCTCTATAAAGGCATTGGAAGAGCAAATCTCATGTGTAATAGGCTTGCCCTTCAAAGACTAGTTCACACTATTTCACCCAAATGGTTTAACATATAAAGTCAAAAAGTACCTTCTAGCTTGATAAAATAGAGAAACTTTTAAATTCTTTCATATATTCTTATTCACAAAAGGCCTATAAGTTATATGCAAAGGATTGCCCATGAAGGACCTAACCAATTGAGGAAGAAAAATTCTATCTTAGGTTAGGAATAAGGTGGCCTAGATTACATAGGATTTACAATAAATAAGGCAACTAATTATTCCTATAATCACTCTTGATAAATGGAAAATATAGCTCATACTAATACTCCCCTTTAAGTTGGTGCATAAAATGTCTTTGATGCCCAACTTGTCTAGTTAACTATGGAAGCTTTTATTGGAAACAACCTTTTTAAGCATATCTGCTAGTTAATATTTTGATCTAACAAACAGAAACTGAATGGCTTTTTCTTTAATATTTTGTTTGTTAAAATGACTGTCCAACTCAATGTGTTTGGCAATGCAATATTGAATAAGATTTTGAAAAATCTTTATAACTACCTTCTTATCACATGAAAAACTCATTTCGGAGTTGGGTGTGAAGCCAATGTTGGTTAATAGCATTCTAATCTAGAAAAGTTCACAAAGTCCCTTGGCCATTCCTTTAAACTTCATTTTAGCATTAGACAATGCCTTTACCTTCTACATTTTACTCCTTCATGTAACTAAATTAACACAAAAAAGGTGAAGTATTTGGATGTAGGCTTTCCATTAGATATAACTCTTGCCTAATCAATGTTAGTGTAACCATCAATACTGATATGATTATTCTTAGACAACATAAGTCCTCTTCTTGGAGTAGATTTCAAATAGTGAACTATCTGAATGATTGCAATCATATGATCTTTAGTAGGATTGTGCATAAATCAAATTATTATGCTAAAAGCATAAGCAATATCTAGATGAGTGTGTGATAAATAGATTAGTAGGCACCTAATTTGGATGTTCTTCAAGTTATGATTTTGAATGGTCAGTTTGTTAATTGACTTGTAATAAGTCATTTCCACTTTGAGTAATAAATCTACCACATATTTTCTTTGGAAAAGAAATATACCTTGACTCGACCTGCTTACTTCTATTCCCAAAAAATATATGAGTCCTCCAAAGTTCATCTTGAATTTAGTCCCCAATTACTATTAGTTAAAATTTATAATAACTACTATGCAACTGCATATATCACGACTACAATATAGTTAAAGAGTAGTCAGTTGTCTCCCACTAGAAATAAAATGAAACCCTAATTAAGTACTAAAGCTCAAACTCCTAAATTTATTTAAATAACTAATTAATAAATTAACTAATATGAAACCCCAACTACTATGCAAAATAAATAAATATCACTGAATGATGAAATAGGAATGTCACTTATCAATTCATTCAACTCTTACCCCTTCCTTTATATTTACTCCAATATCATGAATTGTTAATTAGAGCATTAAGTCTTGTCTAAGATTATATAAACTAAATTCCTTCCTAACCTACCCTATATAGTCTTATAACGAAGTAATTAAGAACAAATTCATAAATTGGGCCCAAGCTCTCATATAGCTATGGATGGTATGTGGGTATGTTCCTATCCATACACACAATTTAATCCATTCAACACATGCAAACAAGATTAATCAAGCACTATTCAATTTAAGGTTTTTTAACAAATAAATCCCTTTTTGTAGTTCATTACTTATAACCTAATCTTATAGTTAGTTTCTACACAATTAGAAGCATTGAGAGTAGAATTGAATAAACTACTCATATGAAATTGAAAATAAATAAGAGAAAGGTATCCAAATTAAATTACATTATAACATCCATAGCAATCCCTAGAAAACTAAATTAGAACATGATAAAACCTAAAAACAAAACATAAGGGAAAGAAAACATATGAAATAGAAACAAGAGAAAGGTAAAAGGAGAGAAAATTAGGGCCTTTTCAATTCTCCAATTTCAATCTTCAACAAACTCTTAATCTTTTTGCAACACAATGAATCCTCTCTTGTCTAGTGTCATTCTAACCCTTTTGGGGCAAACAATTTATCCATGAGGTTATTGTAGGTCTTCCATTTATATTAAGCTTAAAAGATAGAGTTTAAGTGAGATTATAAGGCATTTACATTGTAAGGCCATAGTTCACAGTGTGTGTGCATTTTTTTTTTGGAAAATTGAGCCATGCCTTTTAGTAGGGATTGTTCAACTTTATTTACTTTTTCACCTCAAATGGAGTCACAAGGCTTATAATATATCGTCAGAAAGATCTTTCTATTCCCTTTAATCTCATAATAAAATCTCCTATAGCTAAGATAATCTTGATGTACAAAAACTTACATTTCGCCTATGTTATCATGCATCAGTCTTTGTCTTTTCCATTACCAAGGCTTTGCCATTATTTTTCCCATTCCTTAGCTTCTAACTGAGCAGTAACTACACAATTAAGCAATAAAGAGTTAGATATTCCTCATTTAATAATTATTAACAAAAGATAAGGTATTAGGCTTAAATTCACTCAAAGGACAAGCAAAATCGTAGAAAACATGAGTGAAAAATAACTATTAAAGAGAAGTATCAACTACTCTTGAAGTTTGTAGATTTCCTGTCTATCACCTCCTGTGGTAATAATGTCATCCACATAGATTATTAAGGCCGTTTACCTTTGTCATTTTATGTTAAAAAATGGTATGATTTGAGTTACTTTGTTGAAAACCATAATTTCTCAATGAAAAGCTAAATCTTCCAAAGATTGCTTGAGGTGACTGTTTCAGTCCGTACAATACTCATCTCAACTTATAGACAACTTTATTTTCGGATGATGTACTTTAACTAGATGGACATATATACTTCTTCCTCAATATTTCCATGTAGAAAAGCATTATTTTCATCTAAATGATGTAGCAACCAATATAAATTTGGTGCTAAAGATAACAAGACTCTAATAGTGTTTCATTTTGTCATAAGTGGAAACATCTCTTAATAGTTTGTACCATATGTGTACATATATCTTTTAGCCACCAACATTGCCTTATACCTTTTAATGAACCCATCTACCTTGTGATGAATCAAAAACACCCATTTTCCCTATACTATTTTCTTTCTTTTTGGCAATAGAACAAGATGCTAAGTTTTGTTCTTTTGTATAGCTTGCATTTCTTCTTGAATTGCCTAAAACCACTTCGAATCTACCAAGTCTCTATGTATTTCATAAGGAACTTAACTAGAAGACAACTTATGTGCAAATGCTTTAATGAGTTTAGATAGTCCTTGGGTGGTCACATGATTAGTAATCAAGTAATTTGATTCTTTTGCTTTAACATTTGGAAAGTATCGAGTTAAGGGCTTACCCATGTTGTGCCTGAATGGTAAGTGATAACCAACAAGAGTTTCCAAAGTATGACTAAATGATGGTATAAGGGAATTTACCTCAAGGATATCCTTAAGAGAGGGGTTGTTAGGCACATGAGGGAAGGGTGAACTTTCCAAAAACGTTTCTTATCGACCATCTTCAATAATGTCACCATTATTTCCTTTACTCTCTATATCAATGTTTACATCAATCTTTGCACCATCATCCATATGTTCTTAAATAGCTATTGCCTTATTATTATCTTTCTTATGTTGGTCAATTCCTTGATTCTCCTTAAATATTTGACTCTTCTAAAATCTCGAAAAATCCCACCATGTCTCTCACATAAGAAAAAAAGTAGATGTCGGTGAAGGGAAGAATGTTTTAGATTCTAAGAAAGTGGCATCCATGTTTATATAGGCGCATTTGGAGGTAGCATTATAAAACCAATAACCCTTTTTGTGTGTAGCACACACAAAAAGAATGCAACAACTAGTGTAAGGGTTAAGCTAAGTCAGTTGATTTTTATGGAGGTGAATAAAAACAACACATCCAAATACACATGGTGGAATAAACATCATGGGTGGCAAGGAAACATTGTTAGACAAGGGCTATATTAGAGTCTTGAACTCTAATATTTTTAAGAACAATTAGTTTAATAGGTACACTACTGTAATGACAATAACATCCCAATACCTACTAGGCATATTCACTCCAATTAACAAATAACATGAAATTTCTAAAATATGTTTGTTCTTTTGTTCAATTATAACATTTTGTTATGGTGTTTGAGTATAAGAAGTTTCACTAAAAACATATTTCAATTGAAAGTGGGCCTAAAACTTTTGTTTAACATACACTCCTCCATTATATGAACGAAGGATCCAAACTTGAACTAAGAAATGATATTTAATCATAGCATGAAATGTTCGTAATGCATTAAACACTTAATCTTTGTGTCTTAGCAAATACAACCAGGTCATTCAGGTACAATAATCTTTCTAATGGGAGAATGTTCTTAAAAATTAGAATGAATCAAGATAAAAGGAATGTTACTTTTATTACAATTGACTAGAAAAGATATAGGATGACTTTTAGCTAAAATGCAAGTATCACATTTCAAGTCAGAATCATGCAAATCTAAATATAAGTATGGAAACAAGTGCTTTATATAGCTAAATGATGGATGCCCTAAATGGCTATGCCATAATCAATTTTTTTCTTCTTGGCACAATTGAGTGTCGTTGCATATTATTGTCTCCACCAAAATTGAAGTCATCCATGTAGTATAACCCCATTTTCTTAGTGCTAAAACCAATGATCTCCATCATGAGAATATTCTAAAAGAGACAGAAAGTAGGATACATTAGAGCTACCTAATTTATTTCTTCAATTGCTTGACTTACAAAAAATATGTTATTTGAAAGAGATGGTAAAGTATTTGACTAAGAAAGTGAGAGTGATAAGATTAATGTTCTAGCACCCACAAATACATAACTTTATGAACATTAGCAATTCTAGTCCATCTTCATTGTATAATCTTGAGTAAACTATTTCAAAAAATGTCATGTGCTTAGTAGCCTCTGAGTCTACAATCCAGTCCTTATAATATCCTTAAGTAGAATTAAGTAAGGAATAGTTAGTTTTACCTTGGTCATTGAGTGTCACGACCACTTGACTAGAAGTATGTGACCAGCATGGCATAAGCGATTAACCCTCAAACCAAATGCCTTATCATAGCTAAATTATTCAGAATTTCATTTCACATTTCATATCTCATACTATGTTAGAAACTTACCAAAATCTCATATATACATTATACTAAGACTATTCAAAATATGTAGTGTAATAGCATGCTTTCATATACGACTGCTCAAATATTTATTGTCATAGAACCATAATCATAGCAATATTCATATACAAAGTACAACAAGGGAGAGGATCCTGCCTATGACCATCGGATCACTACCTAGAGTTCAATGGATAGGAATAAAAAATACCCAAGGGTCCTAATTATTAGTGAGCTCACCATTGAAATATCCACACTACTTTTGAGCTAGTGGAGGTTGGTTTCCTTCTTTTGAGCAATTTGAAAAACATAGAGAAATTGGTGAGTGAGTTTACATAAATAAGTAAGCATATAGTCTACTAAAACTGAAATAAAATAGGCTATATGTATGAGTTTTTCATAAACAATAAATATGCAATGTATACGCAAAGAAAGGAACTTTATCTTAACCAATATATAGAAAAGTAGATTAAGGTTTTAATGTAGCTAGATTTAGTCAAGAGAAGTTCTCATACCCTAAAATTTAAATATGTGTTGTGTATTATTTATAAATAACTAAAAGCGCGCGGCGTAGCTGTAGCTAGTCCGGCGAGTATGGGTGGTATCCCACAAAGAACAATGTCAACTACTAGACTTTACGAAGTATACTATCTAAATCGATGTAATGCGATGAGAGTTTGTCACAATTAAATTAATAAGTAATCCAATTAATAAAAGCCTAAGGTTAGGTTTCACCACACTTATGATATTTAACAACCAATATGTACCTCTAATTGCAATTATCTAGGTAATTGGGATGGTTTAGCCTTAATTAACTAGCAACCTCTTTCAAGCATTACTAATCGTACCTACGTTAATCCAATTGCCTACTTTCGTGGTTCTTAGTTCAACGTAGGTCTATTAAATTCTATGCCAACCATGGAATACAATTAATTGGTTTTCTCGTGCCCACTAATTGATTCATTCCTAGAGAACCTTAAAATACTTTTGTGATTAATATATCCTTAATTAATTATTAGGTTCCGGTATTAATTTTCACCTTTCAGTTCATCATTTAATATCCTAAGACGTGATAAAATGTTGTCCAGACATTCATCAACTCATATAATCAATACATAATAGCTAATCCTAATTAACCATGGATAATACAATTAGGGTTCCACAATTCAATTCAATAGTTTAGTATCATCATTCCATAAGTAGGTTTACCGAAACCCTAGATAAATATCTACTCACACATTATAGAAACAGAAACCAAAATCATATTCATTAAGTAAATCATTCAAGTTCAATACAATTCAAAAGAAAGGAGTAGAAGAAGTAAGTACAGAATAGAAAGATAAAATCTAGTTTGTAGAATGTATTAGAGATACAATGTTGAATCAATCTCAAATCTAACCTAAGAACATGAAAGTAAACACTAATCCTACTCTAAGCCTAATCTAATAGTGTTTCTTAGCCTAAAACAGAGTAAAACTGAGTATGAATGTCTATGGATAGTCTTGGCTATTCTTCCCCATGTATTTATAATAACTTGGCTGCTCAAAACCCTAAAAATCATGTGGTGTACGGACACGAAGCACAGCCGTGCTTCTTGACACAGCCTGGCCGTGCTTCGGGCTGAAAATATAGGAAATTCTCCATCTCTTGCACAGAGCACGGCTTGGTTGTGCGTCATGCACCCTAAGCATGGCTTGGCTATGTTGGGGGTTGCAAGTCTCTTTTCTTGCCAATTTCTTCAAGTTTTCCTCCTTGCTTCCTCCTCAGCATGTTTCAAGTCTATATGGCTCCTCTCATGAGTGTTTTCTCTTGCTTCTTGGCCTCTTTTGCTCACCTATAAGCATAAAATAAACCAAAGCAGTATCCAAAGCAAATCATAACCAAAAATAGGGAAATAATCATAAGTTTACTTTAAATTAGGGGATAAAATATAATCATTAAGCACTCAAATTTCTCCTTTATCAATATGGTAAACAATAGTTTCAAACTTAGATAAGAAAAAAGGAAAATAAATGTCTATAGTAAAAGGAAAATGTTTCATGGAAAACCCAAGATAGAACTATACTAAGGTCCTAAACATAAAGTAAGGAGGGAAATCACCACGATATCACATCTATAAGAGGAAGCTACGCCTCTACTCCTACAAATTCCATATCACATCACTAAGAGAAAACTTTGTCTCTACTTCCATATAAACCAATCATTGTGTTAACTGCCACATAGGTTTAGCAACACCCCTACTAGTTAGGATTCAAGTTACACTAAGGCTAGTAATCACTATTGCTAGCTGACAATATTTCTAACATTGATTCCTCCAATGCAATAAAAAAGTGTGAGAATTAAAAAAATAATGACATTTTCCTTTGAAATTATTCCTCCATAATATGTGTCATCTAAAAAGAATACTAATACTTTGCACATTTCCAAATCAAAATTATATAGGCCAGCTTTCTAAATTCAATGCAATTTATTCCATATGGCATTCTTAATCATGAATAAATCTCAAATCCATTGGCTATCACCACACAGTAGTAAAAGGTTCTTTTCACCCCAAGCCCAATAAAATAATCATTTACACATTTATACTCATGTTCCAAAGTAACAATTAGGCCAATTCAAAGTTTATGTTCTGAATACCTAAAATTTTAAGAAAAGAAGTTCATACTAACATAATATGAATTTAGCTTAAACATATAAAACATAAAGGTTAATAAATGTGATTCTTTAAATACAGAAAACATATACTTTTGAAAGTAACATACAAATCAACTAAGAATCATTCTTTAAAAAAATGTTATAGCAAACAATATCTAATCTAAACTTTGAAGGACCAAAGTAGCCAAATTCCTTCCACTCCTCCAGTGTTCGAACAATCCCATTTGATTCCCAATTACTTTTGAAACACTTAAAAACCTAGAGTCATATTGGAAAAATTAGTAGGCATACATGGTGGAAAATTGCTAGATTAAAACTTAGCACTTTGCCATTCCTCATTACATCCATCGCCTCTTGAAATTCAATAATTACTACACCTAAATAATTTGATGGATTGCTCATAGCTTCCAATTATATGCTAATCCATAATACCATATCAATCCATAATCTACAAGATTCATGCCATGGAATTAAAATGCAACAAAACTCTCATAAATTAACAATTCTCAAACTTCTATACCACCACTTTAGGCTTCAAAACAAGTTAATTTCTCAAGCAATTTTCCAAAACCAAATTGGTTATTTGAATCTCCAACTCATGCTCTAACATCAGGATATTTCAAGAGAAAACATAATCATGCAAGTACTGTCTATGGTACTATTCACAGAAGCATGATTCTTGTGATTTTAGTCCCAAAATGATGTTATTTGACCATGAAAATTTGCATGATAGTGTTGTAATATGTCCTAAGGAAGAATATATTACTAGAATTTTAAAATAACATCAAAAAAGCAAAGTTCCAACTCATTATCTCAAATTTTCCTCACTTCCAAAATAACCCAAAATTGGTTTGAAATTTTTTGCTTCTCCTTTTCCACGTTTTCTACCACTAAAGAGCATATTGTAGCCTTATAAGAGAAAGCTTACTTGGCTATGTTTTTTGGGAAAGAAATATCTCTTGAAAGGAGAAAGAACAACTACCTTGTTTTGGCTGAAAGTAAGAGGCAAGCTACTAGATCTCTCCAGTAAATTCCAGTTGAAATGGAAGATAAAGATCTAAGGGTATTTTGGTTATTTCATAGTTAATTAAAGGGGAAAATTGTCATTTCAAAAAATCATATTTTTAAGGAGGGATTTCTTGGCATTTTCATAAATTTTTAGGGGCGAATTTGGAAACTAAAAAGAAAAATGGGATATGATTCAAATTTTCATGAAGTTGTTAGGTTAAAATTGGAAACTAGAACAACCAAAATTTCTTATGCATATTAACTAATTTCCAAAGCTTCCAAGGAAATAATTTCTAAGGTTTAACTTATGCCTTTTTTTCTTACAAAATAACATATACACTTTCAAAAATTTATAAGGTATTAGATTCTCTTCCTTTTAAGAAAATCTGTCTTAAAATTTCAAAATATTAAATCATTATACCAAAGCTGAAATTCAAACCTTATCACTCAAAAAAGTTGTGGTTATCTTTTTTGTATGTTATTTTTTACTTCTCATGTAGCTTCCTCTGTAAAATGGTTACGCCATATTACCTTCACTGTGGAATTTCTTTTGGCCTTAATTTCTTTATTTGTCTATCAACAATGGCTACTAGCTTTTCTTCATATAATAAATCTTTATCTAATTGTACCACTTGTGGTTGAATGAAATTAGAAGGATTTGGTAAACACTTCCGTAACATGGAAACATGAAATACTGGATGAAACTTTGCTAATTCTGCTAGTAAGCCACTGATCTAATTTATCCAAAATCTCAAAAAGGCCAATGTATCGAAGACTTAATTTTCCTTTCTTTCTAAACATCATTTACCAATTTCATGGCCAATACTTTTAAATATACTTTATCCTCAATAGAGAATTCTAATTCACGTCTTCTATGGACCACATAATTTTTTTGTCTGCTTAGCATGGCTAATAACTTTTCTTTTATTAACTTCACCCTATTAACTACTTCTTGTACTAAATCTAGCCCTAAAACCTTTGCTTCTCCCACTTCAAATCATTCAATAGAAGACTGGCAATGTCTCATATATAAAGCTTCAAATAGAGCCATTTGAATGCTCATTTGGTAGCTATTGTTAAAAGTGAACTTTGCTAAAGGTAAATATTTGTCCCAACTCGTTCCAAAATCCAAAACACATTCCTGAATCATGTCCTCCCAACTTGAATTATTCGTTCAGGTTGGCCATTCGTCTAAGGATAAAAAGTGGTACTCAAATATAGTCTCGTCCCTAAAGCTTCTTGAAAATCTCTATAGAATTAAGCTATAAATTGCAGGCCTCAATCAAATTTGATGGGTATAGGAACTCCATCTAACCTAACTATTTCATTCAAATAAAGGTTTGCATATCGTGCCATGTTATATGTGGTTTTCATTGTAAGAAATTAGATGACTTAGTCATTTGATCTATAACTACCCAGATTGAGTTATACCCCTTTGTAGTCTTTGGTAATCTAGTAACAAAATCTATAGTAATAATTTCCATTTCCATTCTAATATCTTTATATAATAATTTAACCCTGCAAGTTTTTTACGTTTCACCTTTAACTGTTAACACACCGAACATTAGGCAATAAACTCTGCTAAATCCTTTTTTTACCATTCCACTAAAATAGCTCATCGAGATCTTGGTACATTTTACTATTCTTGGGTGGATAGTGTAGGTTGATCGATCAGCTTCCTCTAAAATTTTCTTCTTCAAATTATCCACATCCGACACACGTGAACATTCACCACTTCTTAGAATTCTATCAAAGCTTACATTAAATTCTTTATTCTGACCATTCCTTACCTCATCTTTGATCTTACATAAACTGATATCTTTATCCTGATTGGCTTTGATTTGTTCCACTAAAGATGGTTAAAGCTGCATATAGGCTAATAACATCCCTGGTTCTTTAACTTCAAAACTTATGGATATCCTATAACAATAGTCTTCAGAATGCTACAATATGAGCCAAACTTCCCATGAACTTTTTGCTTAATGCATCTGCCACCACATTTGCTTTTACTAGGTGGTACAAGATTGTACAATCATAGTCCTTAAGAAGTTCTACCCATCTTCTTTGTCTTAAATTAAAATTTTTTGGTTGAAAAATTTATTTAAGACTTTTATAGTCTATATAAATCTCACAAGATGCATTATACAGGTAATGTCTCCAAATCTTCAAAGAAAATACTACCGCTGTCATCTCTAAATAATGTGTCAAATAATTTTATTCATGTTTCTTTAACTGACTAGATGCATATGCAGTCACCCATCCTTTTTGCATTAAGTGAACCTAGGCCCACTCTAGATGCATCACAAAACACCACAAAACCCTTTGTATGAGATGGAATAGTTAGAACTAGAGCCATCATCAATCTTTTCTTTAGCTCTTGAAAACTTTCTTCACAAATATCAGACCCTTCGGATTTTATCCTTTTTCTAATTAACCTAGTTAGGGGAGCATCAACTTTAGAAAAAGCTTTCACAAATCTTCTGTAACAATCATCCATCCCCAAGAAACTACGAATCTCAATTACATTAGTAAGGCGATGCCACTAATGCACTGATTTTACCTTTTTGGGGTTTACCTAAATACCATATTTAGTAACTATATGTCTTAAAAAGGCAACCCAATTTAACCAAAATTCATATTTAGAAAACCTGGAATAAAGTTGCTATTCCCTTACAATTTGTAAAATTATCCTTAAGTGCTTCTCATACTAACCAGTAGTCATGGGAGTAAGGATTGATCCCACAGAGATTGGAATTACCTTTTGTAATTCTTGTAAGGGAGTTTAATAAATAAAAGTAAAAAAAGTAGAAGAGATTGTAATAATTAAAAAGAGAGTTATTAACAATAAAGATGCTGGTTTTGGTTTATATCTACCATCAAGGAATCACATTGATCATTGACAACATAATCAATCTTAATTTGAATATCTATCATTGGGATTCTATCACTGCTCCTAGTCTAACCTATTAATCACATAAAGAACTGGAGAAATTGATAGAGCTAAATGAATATAAACACATTGGCTATATCTAATTTAATCAATTATTCATCATAGGTTTAATGATTTATAATCCAAAATCCTTAAGTCTATTTGCCTCATGAATCACAGTAACAAAAACTTTGTTCAAAATAAAATTCAGCAATAGATTAAGACAGATAATATACTAGTAAGCCTTCCTAGAAATTATATGAATAATCATTGGAAAGAGAATAGCGGATGAATAATCAATACTCAATTAAGATTGAACTAAAAAAATCAAATCCAAATCTCAAAATGGATGAAGATCCTTTGAAGTTTTAATCTTCCTCTACCAACTAAAAGTAAATTAGCCGTACAAGGCCATAAGAAAATCTAGAGAAGAATTGAAAAAGTTGATTGAGATTTTGATTGATGATTTTGATGCTTGCTTTGTCTCACCTTTTTATAGATTGGCTCCTCCTCGTTGAAGTATAATTGTTTCTAGGTCAAATCCCAGCCTGTTGGGCTTCAATTAAATCTGAAAAGACCTAAAAATCGTGACTTTAGCATCTTGGTATGACGGTGAGCACCAGGGCACACTAATCGGGTGCTGCGGCACTTTGTGAATTCTTCCATGGGGTGCTGTGGCTTGTGAGACTAGTGCTGCGATGCTCAAGTTCTTGGAAACTCTACGCCGCGATGCACCGTAAAGCCAATGAAGTAGTGCTTTGATGTCCAAAAACTTCCAAATTTTTCTAAAGTGATAAACATGAAAGTTGTAGCTTTATTTCTCTTCGTTTTATAGCCTCTGGAATCACCTTAATCGGAGTTCAAATGAGAGAGATATACCTCATTTAGTGATGAATAGTCAAAAATAAGCATTTTTCCATAATTTTCTCTCTATTTTCCTCTTCTTTTCTTCTTTATTCTTCCTGAAACACAAAACATAAAACTCAATTAATTCCTATTTATATTCTACTTAAATTTAAAAAAATTTAAGCTTAATGGTAGTAAAATTATGCTTAATTATAAACACATCAAATACCTCCACAGTCAACCTTTTGCTTGTCCTCAAGCAAAATAATCCCTAACGACGAAAACAAAAATTAATATATGTAGTGAGTGTTAGACTTACCAATCTTTTACCTCATAACATGAAAACGTGCTCAAGAAAAAATTTAAAAGGTCATAACCATGCATAAGATTAACACAAAGACAATCCATTATTTTATTCTCCTGAATCCTGAGTGTGTGTGTTTTTTCGAATCAATAAATTTTCTTTTACCAAGATGAGTTTATATATCCCAAAATTTTGGGTATGGATCTCTAATTAGTTTACAATTTTCATATACTTATTTTTCATGCCATTCTCCACTAATGTAGGCCAAAACTACATCTAGAATCAATAAGGGTTTATTTAAGTTGTAATGTGGCCAAAGTATAAGGTGTGATAAAGGATATAAATTTAGGCTCAATCACTTAGCACCTCATGATTAAATTTGATCTCTTGAGCTTTTTCAAGTTTGGGGGGATTTTCCATAGCACATTGAATTTAATTCATTCTTTTCCTTGGTTCTCTATTTCTTTTCTTTCAACCACAACATATGCTTTTATCTTCTTTGCATTTTTCTTTTCTTTTCTTTGCTCCACCCTTACACCCTTTGGTCAATAAAGCTCTAGAAAACAAATATTCATAAGGATAATCATGGAGTGAGTGAATCGAAAAAAGGATATTAATCACAAATCTTGGCTTTTGGCTCATTTGTGGAAATATAATAAAAAGTTAATTAATCTCAAAATAGAGGAACTAAGGATATCTCATTGCTTGGGTTAGACTTAAAAGGCTTAATCTATCAAATAATGCCTAAAGCATCTCCCAATTAATAGTATTAGCCTAGGATTTTTCCTCAAGTAGCATTCAAATAAGACCTAGAATCCTATTGAGATAAAACAAATTTGGGTTATATAAACCTTATCTAAGTAAAAGACAAATTAAATGCCCAAAGTTATTGTACAAAAACGTTTCAAGAGTCTAAAGTAAAAAATAAGTTGCAAAATGGTTAAAATTGCACACAATCATGAATTTTCTACATTTTTCAAAAGTTAAAAAAAATTTGGATAGTCATATCATTGTCTATTGGTTGTGCTAAACAACACAAAACATTAATTGAAACACTCACACAATCACTTAACTTGCTAAATGCAATAAATGTGCATTGATATTGAAAATTAGAAAATTGATGCTCAAAATAGGGTCCTAATTATTTAGACATATATACTTCCACCCTCACACTCAAACTTTACATTGTCCTCAATGTGAAATTAAGATGATAATCAAGAGGGAGCTATGAAGAGTTTTAAGTTAAGTGAACTTCTTTGAATTTGTTTGGCGTGGGATAAGAATGTTGCATTACTGGACCCTGAATTTTTCTGATTTCTACCTTCTTTTTTGTGTTCAATGACTATGTTGGGTTACCTCCCAATAAGTGCCTATGTTTAATGTTGTTGGCTTGACTCAAAAGTCCTTATATCATTCATGAAGGATCCTTGATGTCTACTTTAATTTGAAATTTTTGGAATTGATTCAAGCCTTGAAGTTCTACTGCATGACAAGCAATGATATTAGTAATAACAAGGGGTCTAAACCAAGGGAGGTATTTCTTACCTTTGCAGGGTCTAACTGTAACACCCCCAATTTATAGACATGTGAAAAAAATAATATTTTTTTTTTCGCAATCAGATATTTACCTTAATATGCATAACACTATTCTTAGAGAGAAGTTTGAAACCTAGAGAGAAAAAGAAAAAAATGTTGGTTTCTGGTTTCCTCTGAGCCTTCAGCATTCTTCTGCTTTAGTTTTTTATTTTATTTTATTTATTTATTATTATTATTTAATAATTGAATATTTGAGATTTATTATATATATATACACATATAAATATTATTTTTCATCCTAAAGCATCCCAAAAATGTCTAAAATTTTATATTCTTGCAAAAATTTAGTTGAACTATTAAATCATGACTTTTATTGATAAAATTTTAATAAAAAAAATCAAAAAATAAAATATCTTTATGCATAATAAAAGAAAGAATATTTCTAAAAAGAAAACAATTAGAGGCAAATATAATTATTTTAAGCAAAAAAAATTATTTTAATTAAAAGCGTATTTAATTTTAACAATATAATAATTTAAAATAAAAATATATTTGTTTATAGCAAAACATTATTATTTAAAAATTACGGGATTTTACACAAACCCCTTTGATCTCTAGAGTTTGATACAATTCTATAGTTGGGTCTATGCCTTTAAAGTTTACAATTGTTTTTGTAATGGCATTTCCTTTTTCTTGAAGAATATGTATTAATGCCTCCTCTTTTTGAGCACCTAGATTTTTGGCAACTATGATAGGTAATGCATCTCCAACTTCCAAGTATTTCAGATGATTGGGAAGAGATGATATATTTGATCCAGGATCCTACAAAACATAAGATATATTTGTTTTATTAGAATTTGGTATTGGGGCAAGGGGATCCTTACCTGTTTGTTGTACTTTTAGATCTAATTATAATTCTTCATTATTCTCTTGCAAGTGAACACTCAAGGTTGGTTCCTCAACCTTTTTCTTTGAAGGCTCAAAATCCTGTGCTACAGAATCTATCATATTAATTGCATAGGTAGTAAAATCTTTCATGGCACTGCAATTATTAAATTTCATAATTTTTTCTTCAAATTCCATTGTTAGCGTGCCACTATGGACATCCATTATGGCTTTGAATGTTTTTAGGAATGGTCTCCATAACAAAATTAGAGTGGTTTGATCACCACTCTCCATATTAAGTACATAAAAATCAGCAGAAAAAATTAGGTCACCAACTTGCACTAAAACATCCTTAACCACACCCTCGAGAAGGGTATTAGATTTGTCAGCCAATTGAATTGTAACACTAGTTTTTTTAAAGGCCCTAGTGTTAAAGATGCATAAACAGAGTATGGCATGCCATTAATAGATGCTCCTAAATCTAGCATAGCCTTCTCAAATTTAGTATTCCCTATAGTGCATGGAATAGAAAATATACCTAGGTCTTTGCATTTTGTAGCGAGTTTTCTTTGAATAAATTCAAAAACATTTTCCCCTACTTTTACTTTCTCAGCTCCTTTCAACTTCTGCTTCCTCTTTTGGGTGTGTAATTCCCTCATGAAATTAACATAAGGGGTTCTTGGCTAATTACATTTAAAAGAGGAAGATTCACCTCACACTTTCTAAAGGTCTTATATAAGTTAGAAATTTTTTCATTCATCCTATTTTCTTTTAAAGCCTCAGGAAAGGGAGGTACATGTTCATATTCAAACAAAGGTGCAAACTTACCTTTTGGATGCTTACGTTCCATGGTTGCATTATTTTTTCTTCCTCTTGCTTAGTTGGTGCTTGTACCTCTTGCATTGGAATCTTAGCTTCTTTATCATTTTGTAGCATGATGGCACTTACATTTTCCCTTGGGTTTACTATAGTTTAAGAGGGAAACTTACTTGAATTTTGAGTGTCTAATTGGTTAACTATGGTTGCTAATTGGCCCATTTGATTTGCTAGGCTTTGAATATTAGCTCTTATTTCTTGCTGAAATTTCTGAGTGTTATGTGTAAGAGATTTAATGATTTCTTCTAAAGAACTACTTACCTAGGAATCCTAAGATGTAGCTTGTCTAGGATAAGAGGCATGTTGATTATGCTGAAAATTTGTAAAATTTTGTTGTGCATGCTTGTCTTGTGCATTCCCATACTTGAAGTTAGGATAACCCTTCCATCCAGGATTATATGCATTAGAGTAAGGATCATACCTCTTTAGTTGTCTAGGGAAACCTCATACTGCATTAGCTTTGCTCTGTGGATTCTTCTTGGAGTGTAGGCAGATATTAGTTAGGTGCCCTGTTGTTAAAAAAATTCCACAAACTCTAACTTGCTGAGGTCTACCTGTAGTAATTTGGCATACAAAAGAGGTAAGTTCAGATATCTATTGCTAAAGGGAAGAAGTACTTACCTCATGGGTATGTTGAACTGGAGAATCATGCCTAATGCTAAATTGTTGGGAATTGGCAGCCATATTTGATATTAGGATTCTGGCTACTTCAGGAGTCTTGTCTACTAATGATCCTCCACTAGCTACATCTATCATGCTCCTGTCTCTCTGCAAAAGACCTTCATAAAAATATTAGATTAGTAGATGTTCACTAATTTAATGATGTGGGTAGCTTGCACAAAGCTTTTTAAACCTCTCCTAATCCTCATAAAGTGTCTCTCCATATAATTTCCTAAAGCTACATATTTCTTTTCTTATATTAGTGGCTCCAGATGTAGGGAAATAACATTCTAAAAATAACTTATTCATCTCATTCCAAGTAGTGATAATGCCAGATGGTAAATAATATAGATAATATTTGGCTGAAACTCTTAAGGAGAAAGGAAAAGTCCTGTGTTTAATTTGTTCTTCTGTTACTCTAGGGGGCTTCATATTGGTACACACCATATGAAATTCCTTTAAGTGTTTATGTTGGTCTTCACTTGCAAGACCATGAAAATTAGTTAAGAGATGATTTAGTCCAAATTTTAATTTAAAATTAATATTTTCATAAAGGTTAGGAAAAATAATGCATAATGGCTGTTGGTGTAGATAAGGTGATGTAAACTCCTTCAAGGTTATATTCCTAGTTATGATTACTTCGTCCTTCTTCTGATGAATGTCCTATTAATGTTCTCTTCTATGCTTGTGAATAGATTTTCCAATTTCTAGATCGGATTGTAAATATTGAGAATTACCAAAGCGAGTCACATGCATTAATTAAAATAAAAATTACAAAAGATGGAGGACACAGTCCCTGGCAACAACACTAAAATTTGGTGCATACTGTCACAGGTACACTCAATTTAATACCTTACCTCTCAACTAACCTAAAGACATGGGAGTAAGGGTTAACCCCACAAAAATTGAAATTACCTTTTGTGATTCTTGTAAAGGAGTTTGATGAATAAAAGTAAAATAAAGTATATGAGAATGCTGTAATTAAAAAGCGTTATTAACAATAATGATGCTAGTTTTCGGTTGATATCCACCATCAAGGAATCACATTGATCATTGACAACATAATCAATCTTAATTTGAATATCTATCATTGGGATTCTAACCCTATTCCTCCTTAGGTCTAGTAATTGATAACAATTGCCTCAATTAACCCTAATTAATAAGAAATCCTTTAGCACAGCTGTAAAGTATATTCTATTAATCGCATAAAGAATTAGAGAAAGTGATAGAGCTAAACAAATATAGACACATCAGCTATATCTAATTTAGTTCATTATTCACCATAGGTTTAACGATTTATAATCCAAAATCCTTAAGCATATTTTCCTCATGAATCACAATAATGAAAACTTTGTTCAAAACATAATTCAGCAATAGATTAAGATAGATAATATACTAGTAGGCCTTCCTAGCAATTATATGAATAATCATTAAAAAGAGAAGAGCAAATGAGTAACCAATACTGAATTAAGATTGAACTAATAAAATCAAATCCAAATCTCGCAATGCATGAAGATCGCTTGAGGTTTCAATTTTCCTCTACCAACTAAAAATATATTAGTAGAATAATTGAAGAAGTTGATTGAGAGCTTGATTAATGATTTTGATGCTTTCTTTCTCCACCTTTTTATAGATTGGCTCATCCTCATTGATGTGGAATTATTTCTAGGTCAAATCCTGGCCCATCGGGCTTCAATTAGAGCTAAAAAACCTAAAAATTGTGACTTTAACATTATGGTGTGGCGGTGAGCACACGACATTACAGAAGTGCATAGACGGGGCATCTAAACACTTTGAGAATTCTGCCATTTGGTGCTGCGGTGCTTGGTCCTTCGAGTGCTCGAGTGTTGCGGCGCTCAGGTTCTGGGAAACTTTGTGCCACGACTCTTTGTAAAGCCAATGACACAGCATCGCGGCGCTAAAATGTTTTAGATTTTGCCAAAGTGCTAAACACGTAAGTTGTATCTTTACGTCTTTTCTTTCCATAGCTACTAGAATTACCTCAATCAAAGTTCAAATGAGAAAGATGTGCCTCAATTAGTGACGAAGGTTGGAAATTATCATTTTTCCACAATTTTCTCTTTATTTTCCTCTTCTTTTCTTCTTTATTCTTTCTGAAACACAAAAATTAAAACTCAATTAATTCCTATTTATATTCTACTTATATCAAACAAAAAGTAAGCTTAAAGGTATTAAAATTATTCTTAATTATAAACACTTCATTAACCTAAATGGTATAACTAGAAACTGGTAATGTCTATATTGACTCCTAAAAGGAGTCTTAGTAATATCGTTTTTTCATAATTCTCAATTAATGATACCCTAATCTCAAATTAATTTTGGAAAAACATTGTGCACCTTGTAGTTTATCAAACAAATAATCAATTCTGGGCAGACGGTAATTATTCTCAACTGTCACCTTATTCAGTTGCCTATAGTTAATACATAAGAATAAAAATTCATCGTTCTTTTTTACGAACAAAACTGAGGCACCCTAAGTAAAAGTACTTTTCCATATATAATCATTATCTAGTATAACTTGTAATTGATTCTTTAACTCTCTATGTTCTACAGGTACCATTATGTAAAGTGATATAGATATTGGTTGAGTTCTAAGAATTAAATCAATGCCAAACTCTATTTCACATTCCAGTGGCAACCCTGGTAACTCTTATGGGAATACTTTTGGAAATTCCTTAATCACAAGAATCTGATCTAAACTAGGGGGTTGCTTCTCAACTTCTTGAACCAAAACTAAATATCCTTGACATCCCTTACACAACAATTTCTAAGCTCTCTAGGTGATACCAAATTACTTGGTGTCTTAGTGCGTTCACATTGGAATTGAAATAGAGGCTCATCAAAAATATTGAAATTTATCACTTTGATATGACAATCCAAAGTAGCATAACATGAAGCCAACCACTCTGTACCCAAGATTACATCAAAATCCAACATGTCTAGCACTGTCAAATCAATAGAGGTTTCTCTAACCAACATTGACATCTGACAAGATTTGTACCTAAATACATATGAATAAGTAGATCCAGGATACATATGAATGAGTAAATCCAAGATTAAGTAGTATATAAGTTTGAAATGAACGAACTAGAAGAATACTTCTTATTACAACACTAGAGGTATCCTGTCTAGTCAAAGCAAAATCTCTGGGTTGGCCTTTCCTTACTTGACGTTGACCTTTCCCTTCTGCTTCTTTTCCTATGCCACTATTGTTAGCTTAAACAAGAATCGATCTTATTAGTTGAGCAGCTACTAGTGTAAATGGCAAAGCAATTTGTGTAAATGCCTGATTAGACCCTTGTCTCAATGGACAATCTCTAATCATATGCCCAACCTAACCATAAAAATAACTAGCTTATCTCTCTCTATAGCACAACCCTAAATGCATTCTACCATAGGCTAAATATAGAGGTTTAAATGACTGAGCTATTCTAGGCCCTTATTGTGTACTAGCCCAATATTCCTTTAACCCATCTTTTTCTTACCATTACATATGTCTCCTAACTAAAAGTTCTAAATTCAGTCTATAATAACAACGACTGTGGTTACACTTAAAAACTGCTAGTCCTAGAACTGGGCTTACTCTTGATACCACTAGTTCAGCTTCTCTTATGTTTCTTTTATGTTTCAATTTCAGTTAAATCTTGTGCCTCTATTATATGGGCACAATTCACTATAGTAGCATAATCAGGAAACTGATTCATTTATAGGGATATCACCCCATATAATAGATAAATATCTCATGGAAGGTTCTTTAAATTCATTCTATAATAAAAAAAGAGATGTAGCCACTATGCTTTTGCTTAGGGCCTTAAAACACACCCTAGCCACATCTAATAACTGAAAAGAGGCTAGCTCTATAGATCTTATATCCAAACAACCAAGTGCTCCATCAAATTTCCAACTACATCAATAAATTGCTCTAGATCCTCACTACTTGATGTCTCAAAGAACATAGGGGGTGTTAACTTTAAAAACTTTGTTAAATTAATCGACACATCAACATATGTGCATTTTTGTTCAACTGGCCTTATTTGTTCTTGAGTTATTGGTACAATTTTTGGTTGTTATGGCTTCCTTTTACTTTGCTCTGCAATCATTTTTGCTAAAGTCTACATAGCATGTTGGAGCCCCTAAACATCAGTGTGCATTATAGACATCCTCCCTCTTTGAGTTTCTATGGGAGATTCCGCTCTTTGCCTTGGGGCACTTACATGAGTATTGTTCCATCCTCAATGGTTAATAGGTATAGTAGCTTTGGTGTCACTACTATGTCTTCTAGGTTTAACACTTAGACCTCTAACCCAGCCTCTGGCAATTGGACTCATAGACTAAGTAGATTCTTCAGCTATCTACTCTCTATGCATAGTTCCTCTAGTTATGATACTTGTTTTGGGTGGCATCTTCACACACTATTCGAAATAATAAAACAATTTAAACCATATACAAATATGTATATATATCTATGTATATATCCTGTAGCATTTTTGAAAATAATAGATGAAAACAAAGGGAGGACAACATTATATGGAATCCTTTAGCGACACCTTGAGTATAAGTATGGCTAGCTTATACCCATACACAAGGTTTTACTAAAGAATCACTTTCTCTGATGTATCACAGGGAAACCTAGGTTCTAATACTAATTTTGTCCCGACCCCTTTACTGGAAGAATATGACCGGCATAACATAAAGGATTATTCCTCAAACCGTAGGCCTCATCACAAATAAACAGAAATTACAATTTCATTTCACATTTCATATCTCATATTATGTTAGAAACTTGCCAAAATCTCATAAATACTTTATACCAATATTATTTAGTATATGTAGCATAACATGTTTTCACATATGATTGTTCAAATATTTACTTTCATAGAACCATAATCTTAGCAATATTTTTATACAAAGTATAATAGGGGCAGATATCCTACCTATGACTATCAAAGTGCTATCTAGAGTTAAATGGACATGAATACAACATGTACAAGGGCCTTCATTATTGGCAGGCTCACCATTGAAATGTCCACACAACTCTTGAATTGATAAAGGCTAGTTTCCTTCTTTTGAGCTATCTAAAAAGCATAAAGAAAATAGGTGAGTTTACGCAACTTAGTGAGCAGATATAGTATACTAAAACTTAAAAGGAATAGGCCATATGTACAATTTTTTCATAAATATCAAATATGCAATGTATACACAAAGAAAAGAACATTATCTTAACCAATATGTATAAAAACATATTAAGGCTTTAAAGTAGCTAGATTTAGTTAAGAGAAGTTCTAAGGCCATGAAAATTAAATATTGTCAATAATAGTTTATAAGAAAATAGGAAAACAACTCTTTATAGAAAAAGGAAAATGCTTAGTAATAGACTTAAAGTAGAACTATACTAAGGTCCTAAGCACATAGCAAGGGAGGGAAGTCACTATCATATCACATTTATAGGAGGAAGCAACATCTCTACTCCTACATATTCCATATCTCATCACTAGGAGGAGACTTTGTCTTTACTCCCGTACAAACAAATCCACATGTGTTTGCCATCACATAGGGCTAGTGACACCCCTGTTAGATAGGGTTCAAGGTGTAACAATCACTATTGCTAGCTGATAGTGTTTCTAACCCTGATTCCTTTAATGCAATAAAAAAGTGTGAGAATAAAATAAGAAAAATGTATGCAAAAAAATATATGATGACATTTTCCTTTGAAAATATCCCTCCATAATCTTTTCTTCTAAAAAAGATACCAATACTTTTCACATTTTCAAATAAAAAATAGATAGGGCAACTTTCTAAACTGTATACAATTTATTCCATATAGCATTTTAAGTCATCAATAAATCTCAAATCCATGGGCTATCACTATGTGATAGCAAAGGGTTTTTTTTTCACTCAAGCGAAATGAAATAATCATTTACACATTCATGCTTATGTTTGAAAGTAACAATTAGGCCAATTCATAGTTTTATAACATGTGCCATTGAGTGATTCACAATAAAGGCTTATTATGCATACCTAAAATTTTAAGGAAAAAAATTTCATACTAACATAATATGCATTTAACTTAAACATGTAAAACATAAAGGTGAATAAATGTAATTCTTTAAATACAAAGAAAACATATAAGGGCTAAGTTACAAAAACTTGAATACACATCTTATAATATAGAAAGTAACATGCAAATCAAGTAAGAATCATTCTTTTAAAAAAATGTTATAGTGAACAATATCTACTCACAACTTTGGAGGTCCAAAGTAGCCAAATTTCTTTTACTCCTTTGGTGTTTCAACAATCCAATTTGATTCCTAATTACTCTTGTAACACTTAAAACCCTAGATGGTCATATTGGAAAAATTTGTAGGTATACATGGTGGAAAATCTATAGCTAAAAGCTTAGCACTTTTCCTTTCTTCATTACGTCCATTTCCTTTTGAAATTCAATAATTACTACACATAAATAATTTGATGGATTGCTCATAGCTTCCAATTATATGCTAATCTATAATACCATATCAATCTATAATCTATAAGATTTATCATTATCAATATCATACAATAAAGCGTAAGTATTCAATTATTAGCATGCAGCTTCTTAGGAGCAAATGGCAAAGGAGGAGACACATGTACTAAAACTTTAAAAACGTACACTACTATCATATATTAGATGATGGGGATATTCCCTAAATATGGTAATTCAATCCATTAAATATCAATCAACAAGGTTAGGAATACAAGCGGCATTTTAGATGTTTTTATCTAAACACAACATAAAATAATAGTGAGAACTAGGATTTCCAGTAGATTCAATAATAATCACAATCATTATACATAATACATGTCAATGTTATGTTCAGTTGTATGAACTATAGAGCTTAAATAGCAATGTATATCAGATGCACATCCAATGTATGTATTATAGCTAGACATGGCATGCATAATGTACAATTATCAATAACATTTTTGGCTATAGGATCTTTCACATATATAACATACTTCAACGATGCAATGCATTTCATATGAGATAATTGCATATGGTAGTTGTTTATTTCCCTTTCAATTGTCTTTGTGATATGGTTTATGTGAGCCTCCCCCCACTACTTGAATCCACTGTTACAAGGTCAATGTGAACTTCCCCCTACTTACTTCTAAATGAGCATCGCTTTGTTTAGGCATACCCATAAATGCATATTATACGTCATCATATCCGTGAATAAGGCATCCCCTACATGGTATCAACATGGAAAGAATATGACCTTTCTCATTTTCCTGTCCACCTTTCTTTTCTTTTAATACACAAATAGCTATATATGACATCATTTTTCATATCCAATATACAACAACATAATTGTATCAATTATAATTTTCCACTAATATTATGCAATCTAAATAAAACAATTAGTATTTTATAACTTATTCCTTTGTATCAGTATAAATCATTTATTCATTGAAATGTATACATTCATACCAATGTAATATGTTATATACATTGAATAAAAAGAATTATTACTATTGAATGATGGCCATTTTAGGAAATCCAATCTATTTAAATTTAGTGTTATAAATCCAATTCTTATAGTTTTATTTCCTCTTAAATCCTATTCGACCAAATCTCTTAATATCAGCCAAGTTCATTAATTTTATTGATTAATCTCATGCACTTATTATTAACGATCATTGCACTTTGTTAACAATTGTCAATTTCCTCTTACATTCTAATTTCGGCCAACCTCTACATTGTGGCTACCTCCTCCCTTTTTATTCTATCACCATATATTACTAATCACATTTTCCTACTATACTTCATTTCCTTATTCATCTTTATAGTACGTAGAGTAACACTTAACCTTAACTTCCCTTTGTTTTCCATTTCAGCTTTAGCCAATTTTTACTAATTAATTTATTCAAGTTCTAAGTGTTAACATCAAATTAGTCACTTCCTTTATCAAGTAGATTAAGGCATGACCTAATTTTACATTTTCATCTTGCTTTAATTATCCCAATATTTCTTAGTACATCATTTTTACCTTAGATTAATTTTGTGTGTGTATGTTTTATAAATAATCACAAGCACACGGTGTAGCTGTAGCTAGTCCGACAAGTACGGGTCGTATCCTACAGAGAACCATTATCAACTACTAGAATTATACAAAATATGATATCTAAATCGATGTAATGCGATAGAAAGTTTGTCACAATTAAGTAAATAATTAATTAAATTAATAAAAGCCTAGGGTTAGGGTTTACTACACTTATGATATTCAACAACCAATATGTACATCTAATTGCCATTATCTAGGTAATTGGGAATGGTTTAGCCTTAATTAACTAGCAACCTCTATGCCGACCATGGAATTCAATTAATCAGTTTTCTCGTTCCCACTAATTGATTCATTCCTAAAGAACCTTAAACTACTTTCGTGATTAAGATATCCCTAATTAACTATTAAGTTCCGGTATTAATTTTCACCTTTCAGTTCATCAATTAATGTCCTAAGACGTGATAAAACGTTGGCTAGACATTCATCAACTCATATGATCAATGCATAATAATCAATCCTAATTAACCATGGATAACACAATTAGGGTTCCAATGATTCAATTAGCATAGTGTATCATTACATCATAAGTGGGTTTACCAAAACCCTAGATCAAATCTACTCAAGCATAATTGAAAGAGAAAACATAATCAAATTCATTAAAGTAATCATTAATGTTCAATACAAACTAAAAGAAAGAGTAGAAAAAGAGGTAAGTGCAGAATAGAAAGATATAACCTGGTTTACAGAATATAGTAGAGATATAATGCTGAATCAATCTTAAATCTAACCGAGGAACGTGAAAGTAAACATTAATTCTACTCTAAACCTAATCTAATGGTGTTTCCTAAGCATAAAATTGAGTAAAAGTGAGTATGAATAAGTCTGGATAGTCTTGGCTGCACTTCCCCATGTATTTATAACAACTTGGCTGCTCAAAACCCTAAAAATCATGTGGTGTATGGACACGAAGGATGGTGGTGCTTCATGACACGGTTGGCCGTGCTTCGGGCTAGAAATTTGGGAAATTCTCCACTTTTTACACAGAACATGGCTTAGCCGTGCTTAATGTACACCAAGCACGGCCTGGCTGTGCTTCAAGCTGCCATGCTCAGATTTTGCCCATTTCTTTAGGGTTGCCTACTTGCTTCCTCGTCAGCATGTTCCAAGTCCTTATGGCTCTTCTCATGAGTGTTTTTCGTTACTTCTTGACCTCTTTTGCTCACCTACAAGCATAAAACAAATCAAAACAGTATTCAGAGCAAAGCATAACCAAAAGCAGGGGAATAATCACAAGTTTACTTTAAATTAGGGGATAAAATATAGCCATTAAGTACTCAAATTTCCCCTTTATAAACTCGCTCATGCTTAAACCTTTTCTTATC
Source organism: Gleditsia sinensis (assembly GCA_037074535.1). Classification (NCBI taxonomy): domain Eukaryota; kingdom Viridiplantae; phylum Streptophyta; class Magnoliopsida; order Fabales; family Fabaceae; genus Gleditsia; species Gleditsia sinensis. Next base: position 35,729,745 of record CM073469.1, on the reverse strand, counting down.
CTCAAGTAAATAACATGTCATATCAGTAGGAAGGGGGGGAAGATGTATATAAATTCTAGATAACAGATAAATGCAATACAGGTAATTTTTCACTCAATCAGTGTGCACACAATAGATATATGACTAGACATTTATTAGATAGTCTTTGTTCTTCTAAAACTAAACCAAAATTCTCCTATTGTATATTTGCTTCTATTGGTATGATTGATTGTACGCATGAAATTGATTTTGAGACACTTAAGTAGGCCACCTCATCCTTTAGATCTCTCTATGTTGCCTTACCCTTATTTATATTTTTCTCACTCAATTTCTTTTATTTCTCATCATTTTTATTTTATCTTTTTCTTTTGTCTATTTCATTCATCATTGTTTTATAGAAATATGCAGTGAGTGCATTTTATGCTCCATCTCACTAGGGTAAAAGCAGCTAGGTACTCATACTAGGGCCTTTTTGGTACCTTGAAGGGGTACTCAGAGTGAAAATTTTTTGGGTTTTATATTCCCTCATTTTTCACCTCTCCCAGCCTTTGTACTCTCATAGTGTAAAAAATAATAAACGCATACAATTTATAGCACAATAGGAGAGATATTTTTTGAAAAATTAGAGGTTTAATCCTAAAAGAGAGAGACTAAAATTTAAACTACCTATTTCATATCCTATTGTGCATCATATGTTCATGAGCTAAAATTAACCTATATTACATCAATCTATCTCTAAAACAACAAACTATGTGATTTTTTTGCAATGAAACAAGAGATATTAAGCCAATAATGACTAAAAATTCAATTAGTGAAAACCGTAAGCCTAAAGTCTACTCCCCCATGTTTAAACTTGACATTATCCTCAATGTCAATAATAATGAAAGTACAAGCAAAGGTAGAAGTAACTTACTTGCTTACTGGTCTTCTGAAGGAGGTGGAAGTGAGTTCTGGCTGAAGGGCCAACTGTACCATGCTTTCATCAGTAACAGGTATGTCAAATTTAAGCAATGCAGTAATTTTGAGTTGGAGCTCAAAGCATGGTCATCAAGAAATTAATGCCATTTTATATATCAGCCAGTAGAGTGCAAGTTAGAATCAAAACAATCTAGGAGTGATGCACTAATCAGAGAAAGAAATTGTCCAACAACTTTAAGTAATGCAAAAATCAGAAACTAAGAGAAACTATTCAACAACCCATAAATTTAAAGGCCAATTTCAAATTCCAAATTTAGTAAGGATGGATTGATCAATTCAAGATTCAGTTCAAATTGCAATTGCAAGAACACTACAAATTCATAGGTAGATAAAATCAATGCAATATGTAGGATAAACTTTAAGCAGAGGATTGTTAATAAAACCAATAAACTCAGCAGGTTAATTTCAATTTCAGCTATACCAAAATCTCAGCTTAACCAAGCAACTTAATAACAGAGAATCTAATTCTAGACAAATCAGGTATTTGAAAAGTAGAAAATTCAACAAACATATAATCCAAGGTGCAGGATAAACAGCAACCAGCAGATGTAGACATATACCTCATGTAGTACAAAGCTAGGGAAAACAATACAACAAAGCAGATGTTAAAGTCTAGGTAAATTGTAGTGTTGCAATATTTCAACTAATGATTTATTAGTAGCAAATTATAGCAACCACCCTACTTTAACTAGTAGAATTCATTATCTATGAATCCTAAAACTAGACCAATTAAGCCTCTAGTGCATAACATATATTCCTAAATGAATGCATTCAACTAAATTAAGAGCAGAGAATTGATGGTAGGCAATTTAGTGTAATGAGGAAGTCAGAAAATAAGTAGCAAGAGTGACAACCAACACTCAGAAGATTCAAAAAATATGATGCCAAAGTGCAAGATTTCCTATAACTAGATAAACCAAACTCATACAAATAAACCATCCAGCAAGTCTAAAAATGGGAAGGGAATTCCAATTCAGGGACTGAGATAAATAAATCAAAACATCAAGCAACATGGAAACCTATATAATGAGGCAAAATTTATCCAGCATTACTTGGTTATCAAGTGCTAGAAATTTGGCAATAATTAAGGGCAATGGCAGACAATCAAAGACTAGAAAGTTCAATGCAACAAATCTAGCAGATTGAAGCTCAAGTGTAGAAAGAAAAACAGACCACTTTAGAAATTTAAACCAATGCAATCACTAATTCAGAATGTCTAATCTAGAAATTTAAAAAAATGGCAAGAAATTAGAAATTACCTGGATGGGAGTATGATTCAAATGCAGCAAAGATAATCTAGCAATCAGTAATGCAGCATGAATAGGGAGCAGAGGAACAATGGTGTGGGCGCTGGGTCACGGGAATTTGGTTTGGGGGGAAATTGCAGAGAGGGATGAGGGAATGTTGGGCTGGGAGAAGGATTTGGGTGAGGGAGAGTGCACACGGCTTGGTTAGAGTGAAAGGTAATACGCTGGGTGTATAGGAAATTAGGCTACAGGTATGGGTGTGCTGGGAAGTTGAAGAAGAGGGAGCTGGGTGAGGGAGAAATTTTGGGGATGTAGAAGTAGGGGAATGTTAGAGAGGAAGGGGGGAGGCTGCGGGTTGTAGGGGGAAGGGATTTTTGGGTTATAGGAGAATGTTGGTGCATGGGAAATTTTCTAGGTGTGGGGAATGGGTGAAAACACAGAACAGGGGAAGGGATTTCGTGTATAGAGAGACCGATACAGAGAGGGAGATCTTGGTTAGGGCACAGGGATGGGATTGATTGAGGAAGGAGATGGGAAGGGTGGAGAAGAGGCTGGGAAGGGATGGGAGAAGAGCACGGACAAGGGCATGGGAGAAGGGAGAATGAACACGGGGAAAAAAAGAAGAAAAACAATGGAAAAATCTCATGAGAGCTCAAAGCATGGCCGTGCTTCGGGTTAGAAGTCCAAAATTTCTAGAAAAGGCCCTGTGTTAAGAAATATGGGAAGAGTGGGCTTGCCAAAGTGCGAAGCATAGCCATGCTTTACGTTGGAATTCAAAATTCCCAAGAATTTTGCCCGTGTTTGCTGGCACGGGGAAGGAGTGCTGCTTCCGGACATGAGGCACGATCGTGTTGGGTGACATGGCCTACCTGTGTTTGGCGCTGGATGGGCAAAAACTTCTAAAATTTGGTTCGTGCTTGAAGCACGGGCGTGGTGCATGACATGGGATACCCGTGTTTAGTGTTGGACTCCAGTTTTCTTCAAAATTTGCTACAGTTTTTGATCCTTTTTAATTTCCTTTGATTTTTATCCTTTTATATAGCCTTGGGGACATGGAAATTTGCCTAAAAAGCATATAGAAACACTCATTAAACTCCTAACCGAAGAAATTAACTAAATTAAAGATAAAGAAAACAAAAAACATCTAAAAATAATGAAACAAAACCAAAAATAATGAAACTAAATAAAAAGAGACTTAAAAATTAAAATGTGGGTTGCCTCTCACAAAGTGCTTGTTTAAAGTCATTAGCTCGACTCCTTTTCATGCTTTTCATTCAAGGAGGCTTGAAGAGAGTTTGAATGACTTTCTTTTTAATCCATTACCTCTTAGTATAATACTTGAGGCTTTGTCCAATGGCCTTTAAAGTTCCTTTTGGCTCAATACTTTCTTCCTTTCCTCCATCCAAGTTGACAAGAGGCAGCTTAGGTTCTCCCTTTGTATATTTCACTTCCTCCTCAATTTCTTGCTTTTCTACCAATTGTTTAATATAAACACAAGAAATTTCCACAGAGTATAACTTAAGTGGGTTAGAAGTTGGAAAGTTCATGATATAAACATCCATTTTTTGTTTAGGTAAACTAATTATACAACAAGATATATTTAGAGAAGGTGGGTTTATAGTATCGTTCAAATTAAATTCAACTTTTTCTTCCCTAACATTCAAAGAAAGCTTTCCATCTCTCACATTTATATTGGCACCAGCCATAGCTAGGAATGGCCTTCCAAGAATGATGGGGATTTTATCATCTTTTGCCATCTCTAAAATGACAAAATCAACTGGTATGAAAAATTTACCTACCTTTAAAGGAACATCCTCTAATATACCTACTGGATGCTTGATGGATATATCAGCCAATTGAAGAGAAATAGTGGTAGGCTTCAAGTCACCCATTCGAAGCTTCTTGCAAATTGAAAGAGGCATGAGACTTAGACTTGCTCTAAGATCACACAGGGCTTTATCAATCTTCATGTCACCAATGGAACAAGGTATGTAAAAGCTTCTAGGATCTTTAAGCTTTTGTGGCAACTTATTTTGAATTAATGCACTTGATCCCTCTGTTAATCCCACAACAACATGCTCTTCAATTTTCCTCTTGTTTGAAAAGATTTCCTTGAGAAACTTCGCATAAGAAGGTATTTGGGAGAAGGCTTATAGGAATGGGATATTGATATTCAGTTTCTTCAAAACATACAGAAAGCTCCCAAACTGCTTTTCTAACTGAGCTTTAACCAATCTTTGAGGAAAATGGATTGGTGGCTTGAAAGGTGGAGGAGCCACATATTTGGGCTCTTCTTCTGGTTCCTCTTCTCAGATGCAGATTAAGGTTCATCTTTTTTTACTTCTCCTCTTCTTTCTAATTTATCCAATCACTTACCATTTCTCATGGTAATGGCATTACAATGCTCCCTAGGGTTCTTAGTCAGACTTGGAAGTCTACTAAAGTTTTTGTTAGATAGACTTGCTTGCTGTGCTATCTGAGTTTCCAAAATCTTACTATGGGTAGCAAGAGAGTCAACCTTAAAGGTTAGGTCCTTTATGGCCTCATTCTTTGAATGATTATGGGCTCTAAATTGATCATTCTGTTTACTCTGTGTGGTGATGAAATTTTCCATCAGAGCCTCCAAATCTGATTTAGGCTGTGGAGGAAGATTGAATGGCCTCTGATTTTGAAATCCAGGAGGATGCCTAAAATTATTCTGAGGCTGATTCACATTAGGCTTGTATGAGAGATTTGGATGATTCTTCCAGCCTGGATTGTATGTATTGTTATAGGGATTGTTTTTCTAATTATTGTTCACAAAACTTACCTACTCACAATATTGAGGTGTAGAGTTTCCAAGCTGGCATTCATTGGCCATATGACCAACACCTTCACAAATCTCACATGCAGAAGATGGAGAAGGGGAACCAACATCATTGATGCTTAACTTATCTAATTTCTGAAACAAGGCATCAACTTTAAAAGTTAGATGATTAAATGCATCAACTTCATACATACCTGATGGTTTTCTTGATGGTTGCCTCTCACTAAACCAGGAGTAGTGATTTTAAGCCATATCTTCGATCAACTCATAGGCCTCATCCACTGTTTTGTTTATAATGACCATTCCTACTACATCATTCACAAACATACAGGTGTTGTAGATTAGTCTAATGTAGAACGTATGGACTATAAGCCACTTTTCCAACCTATGGTGTAGGCATATTCTGAGGAGCTCTTTAAATCACTCCCGAGCTTCATATAGTGACTCCCCATATTTTTGTGCAAAAGTAGTTATTTGATTTCTAAGGTGGGCTGTCTTACTTGGTGGGAAGTACTTGGCCAAGAATGCTTGAGAAAGCTACTACCATGTAGTTATTGACCATGATGGAAGAGAATGCAATAATGCATAGGCCTTGTCCCTTAGAGAGAAAGGGAACAATCTCTGTCTAATGGCATCAAAAGATACTTTATTTATCTTCAAAATGTCACAGTACTCCAGAAATACTAAAAGATGGAGATTGAGGTCTTCAGTAGGTGACTTACCAAATTGATTCTGTTGAACCATCTGCAAAAGAGAAGGCTTCAGCTTAAATTTTTTAGCCTCAACAACTGGTCTGACAATACTGGGATTTAGGGCGTGAGCATCTGGGGTAGTGAAATCCTTAAGAGAATGGTTATATCTCTCCGCTATGGTAGGTGCAGAATGTTCTGGCTGCTGTTTTCTTCTTCTCCTTTGTAGTGTGCGTTCAATTTCGAGATCAAATTCAGCTACGAAATCATGTTCTCTTCGCATAAAAGAGAAACACACCTTTAAAAGAAGAAAAGAGACAAAAATCAACAAGATAAAATTTTGCAGAAAAATTAAAAGAAAGTGATCTAATCTAGCTATTTCGCAATATATCTAATATTGACGATTGGTCCCTAGCAATGGTGCCAAAAACTTGTTGTGTATGTTTTATAAATAACCACAAGTGCACGGTGTAGCTGTAGCTAGTCCGGTGAGTACGGGTCGTATCCCACAGAGAACAATTATCAACTACTAGAATTATACCAAATATGCTATCTAAATCGATATAATGCGATAGAAATTTTGTCACACACTTATGATATTCAACAACCAATATATACCTATAATTGTAATTATCTAGGTAATTGGGGATGGTTTAGCCTTAATTAACTAGCAACATCTTTCAAGCGTTACTAGTTGTACCTAGGTTAATCCAATTGTCTACTTTCGTGGTTCTTAGTTCAACCTAGGTCCATTAAGTTCTATGCCAACCATGGAATTCAATTTAAGATATCCCTAATTAACTATTAAGATCCAGTATTAATTTTCACCTTTCAATTCATCAATTAATATCCTAAGACGTGATAAAATGTTGGCTAGACATTCATCAACTCATATGATCAATGCATAATAGTCAATCCTAATTAACCATGGATAATACAATTAGGGTTCCAATGATTATATGCAAAATTTAACTCAAAATGCAATTCATGATATATTTTCTCGAGCCCTGAGTGTGCGTGTGTCTTTAAGTGGTTCATTTATCTTTTACCCTAAATGAGTTTATATATCTTAAAAATTAAGGTATGGGTATCCATTTAAATTAGAATTTCTATAAGCTTATTTGTCATGCTACTTTCCATAAATGTAGGCTAAGACTACCTTTTAGGATCCAAAGGACTTTATTTAGCTTGTAATGTGGCTAGGTTACAGGGAGAGATATAAGATATAAATTTAGGCTTAATAACCCAGCACCACATGATTAAGTATAATCTCTTGAGCTTTCTCAAGTTTGGGTGATTTTTACCCCACACTTATTCCCTTGCTTTACTGAATTTAATTTCTTCTTTTCCTTGGTTCTTTTCATTCTCCCACTACATAGATTGTCATCTGTATTTTGGATTTTTTCTTTTCTTTTGATTTTCCCTTTTTCTTTTCTTGCCCTTTCTCCACCCTTCCACCCTTTTATTAATATAGCTCTACAAATCAAGTATTCAAAAATTAATAATGGAGTGAGTGAATCAGGTAAACAAATAAAGGTATTAATCATTAAATTTGGTTTTGGCTTTGTAGTAGGTATATAATAAAATGTTAATTAAGCTGAAATAGAGGCACTGAGGATATTTTATTGCTTGGGTTAGGATTGAAAGCCCAATTGTATCAATTAATGCCTAAATCATCTCCTAATTAATAGTATCAACCTAAGATTTCATTTCAAGTAGCATTGAAATAAGTTCTAGAAATTTATTGAGATCATGAAATATTTTGAGTTATATAAACTATCACTAAATAAAAGACAAATTAAATACCCAAACTTACTATGCAAAAAAGTTTCAGGATTCTAAAATAAATTAGAAAAAATAAATTTCAAAGAAATTAAACTTACATATAACCATGACTTTCCCACATCTCTCAAGAGCTAGTGACAATTTCAACAATTATATCATTGGCTATTGGTTTTGCATAATGCAAACTCATAGATTGAGATAAAGTCACATGCTCACACCATTTAATATCTGGAATAAGAGTGCATCAATCATAGAAGTTTACTATAGCAAGCAGCTTAGTAAATAGTGTGTGAAAATATAATTTATTATACAATCATCTAGATCAATCATAAAGTAACCCCCTACTCTTAAGAATTTACATTGTCCCCAATGTAAATAGAAAAGAAGGAAAATAAGAGACAAGTAATAAAAAGAAGAGGGGTCCAATAGAACTTCCTTATTTAATCATCACCATCCATCTCATCATGCTCGGGTGCAAACATAAAGGGTGGTTCAGGAGGTACTGAGAATGCTACAGGAAGGTTTAGGGAATAGGATAGCTAGCTGAAGTATGCATTGTTATATTATGCTATGGAGTACTGGTAGAGTGCTAGGTCATTCATCTGATGGCTAAGGATCTCTGTTCACTTCCATAAATCTTCAATGGTATGTTGGGATGGTAGCAGAGCTAAATTACTACCAGGTTCCTCTGTAACCAATGGCTAACTGCCTAACTCATCATCTGCTACTTCCTTATGGCCTTTATATTTCTGAATGTCCATGTAAGAGTGTTGAGTCCCAGGCTACTTCAGTGTTTCCACAAATGCCAGTGATTAAATTAGGGGCAAAGAGGGTACTGCCTCGAGAATGAATACATCCTAGCATTTACCTATAGATAATTTTGCCCACGTCAATTGAAAATCCATTTAGTATGGCATAAATCAAAATGGCCATATCCTGCCTGACTTGGCTCATGTTTAAGCTAGGCATGAACTTGGTTACCATAAAATAGTGCTTATTGTTTTCTATTTTATTCATATATACCATTGCAAAAAACATAAGTTGGCTATTGTTATCTAATTTCTAGGACGCCCCTATATGGCAAAGTGTGCGTATGATATCATCAAAATCAATTTCTGATTGAAAAAGTGAAGAGTATTCATCATCTTCAATATATGGCGAGTAAAACTCTTTGATTGTGTAAGGGGTGAACTTCACCATTTTGTCTTTAAACCTTGCTTTTTGACGCTCATTCTTTGTAGCATTAGAGTAGAATTCCTGTACTACTAGTATGACCCCTGGTTTTGGGTTCCTGTAGAAAATTTCCCAATTCCTTTGGAGAATATTGTCTCTATTGGGCAAACTAGTGGTGATGATAAACCCTCTTTCTTGAATGATTGGTTTGTGAACCACCACTTTGACATGGTGCTGATAGACTTCCTCATTTACAAATTGTCACGTCCCCAATTTAATATAACACGATTGTCATGAGTAGCAGATAACTTTAACCTTATTCTATTGCATACTTGCTTCAAGTATATCACATATCAAGATTAATAACATACGTTTACAAGTTCTCCAATATAACTAAATATAAAGGCCAAGTCTTTATACACATATTACAGCAAAAGCAAGGATCCTACCTGTGGCGTTTAGAGCATACTCTAGAACACAAGAACAAAATAATTTAATATTGTGAGCCTTGGAAGCAATGTAGGCTCACCCAGAGAGTATGACACCTAGTTGATCATGTAGCTATAGGACCAAACTCTGTATCCTTATCTGAAAAAAATGTAAGCATTGTGTAGTGAGTTTGAAAACTCTGTGAGTAGATAATACCTCCTATGACCTCTCAGGTCAACATATGGATGTACTCATCTTTTAAAATTTGTCACATAGAAAATACAGTTCGAAAGTACATCCATATGGGACCCACATTTTAAATATTCTAAAAAAAAGGATATTCAAATATCCAAAACCATATACTTTACTGTATGATCATTAAAAAAATGTTGTTATGCATCAAAATATTTTACATGAAAACATTAGGAGGATTCCATATCAGAACCACCATATCAGAGTTCAAGCCTTTCTGTACGTTGGTGGTGTAGGATTTTCCTATACTTAGCATCCCAACTAAGGTTTGCCCTACCACCATTCAAGAAGACACGTGAAGGAACTCTAATATGGGCAATTTCACAAGCACACAGTAAGGGGGGAAATCACATATCATATAATCAGCATGTCGCCCAGATAGGAGGCATCCCACTCTCCATCACATATCATATCTCGTGTGTTGGCTGTCACATAAGGCTAGCACTACCCCTACTAGCTGAGGTATCAAGTTGCACTAGGGCTAACATCGCCAGCTGTTAGCAAATAGTATTTTCAAAAAGATTCCTCCACAAAAATCATATTTGCATATGTTATATCGTTCAAAATAGAGGTTTTAGTATAATGTAGAATTTTCAATCTTAGTACAATTCCTTTGTTAGAAACTTTTTAATCAGGGTAATCACGTATACATGCCTATTTCCAAGGCAATTTTATAGCTTTACATATCAATGCCACATGCACAATATATTTCATTTACTATATAATGAGAAATACAATTTAAAATCACATATTGAATGAGTTCAAAAATCTTTTTTCAAAACCATACTCTTCATGAACTATATACCAGATTGTAACAATTCAAATAATTTAATCCATTTTAGAGACATATAAAAGTATAGATAACTTGTAAACATAATCAATTATACATTTAAAGTTCAAGAAGAGCATAAGGTAAGTCATAGAAAGAATTATCTACTTCCAGGGTAAGGTTCTAGGTTAGACAGCCCCAAAATACACTTTTTCAATTCAAAATTGATCAAATAGGCCACAAAAATGAGTCCAGGGGTCCAAAAACCTAAGAAATATCTCTACAATCGTGAAATTTGGTTATCAAGAGCTTGGTCAACACTGGTCAATTGATGAATACTATTCACAATCAGAAATTACTATTCACCGTCAGAATCACTATTTATATCGGTAGGATTTACTGGTCACAACACACAAAAAGTTGTTAAATAGCCGAAAAATTCCATATCCTATTGTTTATCTATCTCCTAAATCTATCTACGGTGTCATATTTTTAATTTAAGGTCTCTAAATAGGAGTTTTAGAGTTTACCTTTTTTTAAGATTTTCTACTTCCTATTTGTGGCGATTCTATGGCTGATTTGAAAAATTGTTCAGTCAAAATCATAGTACTTTCTGTCCTGAATCTAGTGGTACCCTTAGTTTTTAGATCAGAGGCCAGTAGGCACTCCAGATCTTGAGAGAGAATATGGAGGAGAGAAAAATACTATTCATAAAGGTTTCTGATTCTTCTTTACGATGCATCTCCCCTCCCCCTTTTTCTTTCTTCTTTTTTTTACTTATTATTATTTAATAATTAAAATTTAATTTTTTATTATATATATAATAATATTATTTTTCATCCTAAAGTATCCCAAAATTTCAAAAAATTTATATTGTTGCAAAAGTTTAGTTGAACTCTTAAATCATGATTTTTCTTAATAAAATTTTAATAAAACAAATCACAATACAAAAATATCTTCATGCATATTAAAAGAAAGAAATTTATAAAATTAAAAATAAACTTTATTTAAAGCCAAATGTAGTTATTTTAAGCAAAAAAAAAATCATTTTAATTAAAAGTGTATTTACTTTTAGCAAAATATAATCATTTACAATAAAAATATATTTGTTTATAGCAAAACATTATTACTTAAAAATTACAAGATACTACACAAACACCTTGCTATCGAATGGAGGAGGATCATCTGCTCGTCTCTTCCTCTTGGAGAGGTCTAACTGTGAATTCTTAGGACCATCTATCTTGGAAAGTTCGTTGGGGCTTTTTATCAAGCAAATGGTGTGCACTCTTAGAATGAGGGGAAAAAGGGGCGATGATTTCCAAAAATTTACTCCCAATTGTATGCACTCTATTAGCAAAGGAGTTTTGGTATCACTAACACCAGATAGTGTAAATGAATTCTCACCCAATTGATCCTGATTCTCTGCTAAGAAGATGAAGGATGGACGTACATTGGGGTTTCTTGAAAAAATTCAATCAATTTCCAAACAAATGCTGAAGTATATGATTAATCTTGCAAAATAAGGAGTAATATCACTTAATGCATGTAAATAAAAATTTAAGTTCAATAGAAGTGATAGGGTGCAAATTATGGTGATTAGGAGTAAGTTGGAGTGAAAAGAGGGGTGGTATGGAGGAAAAGCTGTTGGCCTCTTATAGAGAGTGTTGCGGCACTTGGGGGAGTGGCGTAGTGCTCGCCTGATCTAGGCAATAGGTGCCGCAATGCTCGATTTGAGTGCTGTGGCACTTTGCATCTGTAGGTCTCAATTTTTTTATATTAAATAAATTGAAGAACAAAAAATATTAAGAAGAAGAATAATAGATGTCGTTGGGTTACCTTCCAACTAGCGCCTTTGTTTAACATCGTTGGCTCGACATAAACTCATAGAATCGAGGAGGGTCTTGAAGAGTTATCCATTGTAGTTCCTCTTGCTGGAACCCTTTATAAAATGGTTTAAGCTTGTGGCTGTCTACTTTGAAGCTATTTTTTGGTTATCCATGTTTTTTATTTCAACTGCACCATAAGGAAAAATATCGGTAACAATAAATGTTCCATCCCATCTAGTACGTAACTTACTTGGAAATAATCAAAGCTTAGAATTATAGATGAGGACTTTCTATCCTTTAGTAAACTCCTTGCATGAAATTATACGATCGTGTAGGAGTTTATTTTTAGCCTGATAGATATTTATGTTTTCACAGGCCTCATTTCTTATTTCCTCCAATTCCTGAAGTTGTAATTTCCTGTATTCTCCACTTTCTTCCATATTCATTTTAAATTTCTTTATAGCCCAAAATGCTTTATGATCTAATTCAACTGGAAGATGAAATTTTTTGCCAAATACTAACTTGTATGGAGACATACCAATTAGGGTCTTATATGCTGTTCTATATGCCTAGACAACATCATCTAATTTGAAACTCCGACCCTTATAGTCGGGATTTATTGTCTTACTAATGATATTTTTTATTTCTCTATTAGATACCTTAGCTTGCCCATTAGTCTGGGGGTAGTATGCAGTTGACAGATTATGAATGACATTAATTTTTTTTAATAGGGCTTCAATAGTCCTATTACAAAAATGCGTCCCCTTATCACTAAATAATGCTCTTGGGATCCCAAATCTAGAGAAAATATATGATTTAATGAAATCTGTAACCACTTTAGAATCATCAGTCCTAGTAGGTTTAACTTCCACCCACTTTGAGACATAATCCATAGCCAGCAAAATGTAATTATATCCAGATGATAAAGGAAAATGTTATATGAAATCAACACCCCAAACATAAAAAATTTCGCAAAATAATACTGGTGTTTGTGGCATTTCATTTTTCCTAGATATATTACTTGTTTTTTGATAGTTTGTGCATGACTTACAAAAAGGATATGAATCCTTGAATAGAGTAGGCTAATAAAAATTGCAATTCTAACACTTTCTTTACTATCCCTGTTGCCCTATAGTGTCCTCCACATGCCTAAAAGGTCAGAGTCAGGAATACACCTTCTTGTAATTTGATCTGAGCATTACTTTCATAGGTAAAGATCATCTCATTTGTAGTACTTGGCATAACTTTTAATCCTATCTTAGATGCCCCGGTCAAAAGAAAGGGTAAATGATTAGTAGCCAAAAAAGTTACAATATTTTCATACCATGGCATATAAATTAAAATTGAAAAATAAATTTGGATATGAGAATGATTCTTCAATTTTCAGTTTCTCCTCCACATGTGTCAGGCAGGTTAGGTGATCTGCCACATTATTTTTCAGACCCTTTCTTATCTTTAATTTCTAGATCAAATTCTATAAGAAGTAATACCCATATGATTATCATGGGTTTAGCTTCCTTTTTCATCACCAAGTATTTCAAATTTGCATGATAAGTAAAAACAATAAATTTAGTACATATTAAATATGATCTAAATTTTTCTAATGCAAAGACAACAACTAAGAGTTCTTTTTCAGTGGTGGTATAATTGTTATGGGCATCATTCAATATTTTGGAGGAATAATATGTCACATGGGATGCCTTTCCAACTCTTTGGCCATGTACTACTCTAATTTCATGATCATTAGCATCACACATATTTTGTCAAAAGCTTCCATGCATTCTTCATCAAATTTAAAAGGTACATTTTTTTGAAGCAATTTGCACATGGGTGCTGCCTTTTTAGAGAAGTCCTTTTTGAATCTTCTGTAAAAACCTGCATGTCTAAGAAAAGAACAACATTCCGCATATAAGTGGGATAAGGTAGAGTTTGTATAATATCAATTTTAGCTTTGTTTACCTCTATTCCCCTTTAGAAACAACATGACCTAGAATTATACCCTGTTCAACAATAAAATGACATTTTTTAGAATTTAGAACAAGGTTAGTTTCTTGACATGTTTTCAAAATTAGTGATAGGTTATGCAAACAATCATCAAATGAATCCCCATAAACTGTGAAATCATCCATAAGTACCTTAATAGATTTTTCAAGGTAACTTGAGAATATGCTAACCGTACACCTTTGAAAAGTAGTGGAGGCATTACAAAGCCTAAAAAGCATGTGCCTATATGCGAATGTCCCAAATGGACAAGTGAAGGTTGTCTTTTCCTAGTCTTTAGGAGCAATTGCAATTTAAAGGTAGCCTGAATAGCCATCAAGAAAATAGTAGTAAGGTTTACCAATGAACCTTATAAGCATTTGATCAATAAAAGGTAAAGGAAAATGGTCTTTTTGGGTTACAGAATTTAATTTTCTATAATCTATACAAACCATCCACCCATTTTGGATTCGGTTAGGTACCAATTGCTCATTCTGATGTTTCACCACAGTTATTCCTATTTTCTTCGGAACCACTTGCAATGGGAGCACCCAATGACTATATGATATAGGGTATATTACCCCACCCTCTAATAGTTTGAGAGTTTCATTCTTCACTACCTTCATCATAGGAGGATTTAGCCTTCTTTGGGGATGTCTAGATGGTTTAGCTCATTCCTTCATTAATATTCTGTGCATACATGTGGAAGGGATTATCCCTTTAAGATCAGTTATGGTCTATCCTATTGCAGGTGTGTGCTCTTTAAGGACTTGAATTAATTTTTCCTCCTGATAAGCTTGCTAGAGATAATAACAGGAAGTATTTCTCCTTCCCCTAAAAATACATATTTTAGGCGATTAAGAAGTGGCTTCAATTCAGAAGTAGGAACCTGCACAACAGAAGGTAAAAAAGTATTATCAGAAATAGGTAATTCCATGTAAGCAACCTTACCTGTTAGTGGTCCTATTGAAAAATTATTTAGTACATCCAATTCTTCCTTTGTTTTTACATCCAAGTCTATCTCACCATCATCTTCCTCTATAGGTTTTCTCACAATCACATCCAGTTTATCCTTTCCATCTAATTCAAACACTTCATGTGCCAAAGAATCAATGACATCCATAGAATAAATAGGAGTATCATCACTTGGGTATCTCATGGCCTCATACATATTAAATTTTATTATTTAACCATCAAATTCCATAGTGAGTGCACCATTATGAGCATCTATCTTGGTTTTAGAGGTTTTAAAAAATGGTGTCCTTAATAATATTAGAGAAGTAAAATCCCCATTTTCCATGTCAAGCACTTAAAAATATATAGGGAAAACCAAATCATCTACTTGTACCAAGACATCCTCAATTACTCCCTTAGGATATGCATTGGACCTATCTGCTAATTGGATTACCATATTAGTAGAATTTAATGGTCCCAATTTCAAAGAAGTATAGATAGAATATGACATGACATTTATGAAAGCTCCTAGATCTAACGTAGCATTTTTAACACAAATATCCCCATGTTTGCATGGAATAGTGAACATACCTAGATCCTTGAATTTAGTGGAGAGTTTTGTTTATATCATGGCAGATACATTTTGACTCATCTGAACCTTTTCAAAGCCCTTCAATTTTTAGCTTCTTTTTTTTAGTACACAGTTCTTTTAAGAACTTTGCATATCTAGGCATGTGTTTAATAGCATATAGAAGGGGAATATTAACTTCACACTTCTTAAAGGTTTCATATAAGTCAGAAGTTTTCTCATGTAGCTAATTCTCTTTAAGAGCTTTTGGAAAGGGAAGTATTACTTCATAATTTGAAATAGATGGAGACTTACCTGTAGATACTTCATTATCCTTGATTAATTTCTCATGTTCCTTAAGAGAATAGGGTGATGATGGACCTTTAATTTCCTTACCATTCATTTAAAACATTGCACTAGCATTTTCTCTTAGATTTACCACAGTTTGAAAGGGCAACTTACCTGAATTTTGAGCATCTAACTGGCTAACTATGGTTGCTAATTGGCACATTTGAATTGGCAAGCTTTGAAGTTCTTGTCTCTTGCTGAAATTGCTTAGAGTCATATGCAAGAGATTTAACAATTTCTTCTGAAGAATTACTTACCTAGGAGTCTTAAGATGCATTCTATCTAGGATAATAGTCATGTTGATTATGCTAAAAATTAGTAAAATTTTGTCCTGTAAGCCTATTTTGTGCATTCTCATACCTAAAATTAAGATAATCCTTCCATCTATAAGAAGTCCTTTTTTTTACATATATACTTATATGTATATTTCTAAAATTCTAAGAAGTCATTAACTTCTTACTTCTAACTATTTAACTCATAATAACATTTAATTAAATTAACCAAACATAAATAAGGTATAAGAAATACAATTAACACTTATACAATTTTGGGTTCACGTATACATTATTAATCAAAACATATGTACAAAAATCAAACACATATAAGGCTATATTTATTCATCCAAATTGACAAGGTCCGAAGATACAGGTACGGGTGGTTGCACCTTCACTAGGATTTTAGCCAACTCGACCCAACGTACGCTAAAAGCCAGTCATAGAGAATATCTATATAACAGTTTTCTAAACATGATATGGAAATATAGTGAGAAATAACTCCTAGTAGGTTCAAAAATAAATAATTATCAATAATGCTTGTCACGTCATGTTCATCTGTATAAGTTACAACAATTATCTTGAGGTCACATGAATGCACTTTATCTATGCACATGAAAATCGTATAGTTATGACATGTATGGCATGAATAAATATTTTTAGAATATCATATGATGGCTATCAACTTGTTTTCATACCAAGTTACCCCGGTCAAGGTGAGTAATTTCTACTCTTGAGTATAGGCTTTTCTCGCTCCGTCCGACATGGCATACTTTCTTTTCTCATTAACATAATCATAGCCGTTGGCAGGGCATTCCCTACTGGTGCACCACACGGACTGCCATGTGACCGTGCTCATTTCTTTTCTTTTCTTTTCATATTAATAGCCATAAATATGATTTCAATAACAAGTATATTCATTATACTCATATGCCATAATTTTCATCAAAATATAATCATTACCAAAAGTCATTGGTAATCATGCCATAAACAAAATCATTTCAAATATCACTTTATAAAATATTTCTATGTCAAAATTACACACTTAAGATGGTAAGGAGTTCATGCAATGGCAATGGCTTTGGCATACACTAGTAATTTATTATTTTCATTTATAAGATTATTCTTCTATTTTAAATATTATTATCCTTTCTTCACTAAACAGAGCATAACACACCAATAAAGGAAGAAAAGAGGCAAAAAT
The DNA here is from genome assembly GCA_037074535.1 of Gleditsia sinensis. Lineage (NCBI taxonomy): Eukaryota > Viridiplantae > Streptophyta > Magnoliopsida > Fabales > Fabaceae > Gleditsia > Gleditsia sinensis. The sequence continues at coordinate 35,712,486 of CM073469.1, read as the reverse complement.
CAGTAAGATAAAATTTAAAAAAAAAATTAAAAGAAAGTGATCTAGTCTAGCTATTTCGCAACATATCTAATATTGACCATTGTTCCCCAGCAATGGCGGCAAAAACTTGTTGTGTCTATTTTACTAATAACCGCAAGCGCACAGTGTAGCTCTAGCTAGTCCGGCGAGTATGAGTCGTATCCCACAAAGAACAATGTCAATTATTAGAATGATACAAAATATGCTATCTAAATCGATGTAATGCGCTAGAAAGTTTGTCACAATTAAACTAACAAGTAATTCAATTAATAAAAGCCTAGGGTTAGGGTTCACCACACTTATGATATTCAACATCCAACTTGTACCTCTAATTGCAATTATCTAGGTTATTGGGGATGATTTAGCCATAATTAACTAGCAACCTCTTTCAAGCGTTACTAATCGTACATAGGTTAATCCAATTGCCTACTTTCGTGGTTCTTAGTGCAACCTAAGTCCATTAAGTTCTATGCCAACAATGGAATACAATTAATCGGTTTTCTCGTACCTACTAATTAATTCATTCCTAGAGAACCTTAAACTACTTTCGTGACTAAGATATCTCTAATTAACTATTAGGTTCCAGTATTAATCTTCACCTTTTAGTTCATCAATTAATATCCTAAGACGTGACAAAACGTTGGTCAAACATTCATCAACTCATATAATCAATGCATAATAGCTAATCCTAATTAACCATGGATAACACAATTAGGGTTCCAACATTTCAATTAGCACAATGTATCATCACATCATAAGTAGGTTCACTGAAACCCTAGATCAAATTTACTCAAGCATGATAGAAAGATAAATCAAAAGCATAATCCAATTCATTAAGTAAATCTATTCAATACAAACCAAGAGAAAGAGTAGTAGTAGATAGAAAGATAGAACCTGGATGAAGAATGTAATGATGAAATACAAACTTGAATTGCTGTAAATTCTACTCTAAAAACATGAATTAAACATTATTCCTACTCTAAACCTAATCTAATGGTGTTTCTTAAGCCTAAAACTGAGTAAAAGAAGGTCTGAATGCATCTGAATCTCTTCCTCTGCGTTTCCCTATCAATATATATCACTTTGGCTGCTCAAAACCCTAAAATATACGTTGTGTACGGACCCGAAGCACGACCGTGTTCCAAGAGATGGCCTGGCCGTGCTTCGGGATGGATTATGGGGCTTTTCTCTGTTTTCTGCATAGAGCACAGTCTGGCTGTGCTTCATGCTGCACCAAGCATGGCCTGGCCCTGTTGGGGGCTGCCTTGCTCTTTTCTTGCCAATTTTTGGTGTCTTTCCTCCTTGCTTCCCCCTTAGCAGTTTCCAAGTCCATATGGCTCCTCTTTTGCTCTCCTACAAACATAAAACAAACCAAAATAGTATCCAAAGCAAAATATAACCAAAAGCAGAGAAATAACCACAAGTTTACTATGAATTAGGGGACAAAGTATAACCACTAAACACTCAAATTTTCCCATTATCATAGAGCACATCAAAACCATGACCTTCAATTTCTTGCATTATGAAATTCACTTATTCTTTCTTCTTGGCTACTTGTTAAAGCAATTTTCTATAGAATAAAACATTATAGGATCAAGTATCCATTAAATAATAAAACTTAATAAAAAAACACCATTTTAAGCCTAATTTACTCAAGGACAAATAGAATTAAAGATAAATAAATGGTAAAATAACTCTAATTAAGAGTCATCAATTACTTAATCTTATGAGCTTCAAAATCCCGTACTTAGTAGGCAGTCTAATAATGTGGGATAATCTTTCCATGCAATGAAAAAATATAAGGAGAAAAAGGATCCATAAGCATAATGGTTCGAGAAGGAATGAATTCATCTATTGTTTTACCATTCCAAGGAATCTTCATGGAGCAAGTAGAAATACAATGCATAATCACATTCAACAATTGATCCTTAATCTTAATATTAGAAAAGTTTCCTTTTATGACAGCCTATATGAGTATATTATAAGTCTTTTCTACATCAACTTAAACTATAATAAAGTCTTTCTTTCCTTTCTTCGATCCCATGGAAAAAAACACATCTTAAACAATGATGATATTATCACTACACTGTCTTCTAAGTGAAAAACAACACTAGAAAGGATGCACCAAAAGAGTCAAAAACTTCTTTAATCTCCCATAAATTATTTTAGTAACAACTTTAAAATTCACATTACATAGAGAGATAAGTCTAGATTGTTTCAAAGTTTTAGGCATATCAAATTTAGGTATAAGATCCAATAATATTTTATTTGTATCTTGAATTTATGAGGGATTACGAAAGTTTTGTTATAACAAAGTGTAAATAGAAGGGACCACCATATTCCGTCAAAAGAAAATGGCAATCAAACCATCAAATCTAGGAGCCTTAAAAAGCCCTATACTGAAAATCCATTTCTTATTGCCTTATCTTCAATCATTTCATGCAACTTAATCAACTGACCTTCAAGAAGACTAGGAAAACTACCTTAAGGAGGAAAAAGAGCATAATATGAAGGATCCAATGTATTAAGAAATTTGAAAAAAATTCAATGCCATATTTTTGAAATCTTTTCTATGATTTACCAACTCACTAGGTTTATTTCAAAAACAAACAATTCTATTCTTCTTCCTTCCTAATCAAACTATAAGCATAGAATAACAGGTTATTTTTACCACCAAAGTTAAGCCATTTACATTTAGTCTTTAGGAACCAAGCCATCTCCTCTTGTAAAAAGATATCCTCATATTCTTTTATGATATTGTTTTGAAGGAAATAAAGCTGGGAATCATCACATCTAGCCAAAGCTTTATCAATTCCTTGCAATCTATTCTAGAGATTCTTCTACCATAGAAAAATACTGACAAACACCTGTTTATTCTAGTTCTGGATCCTTAGCTAGAAATTTAAAGTGACAATAAACCAATCTCTATTTTCTTCCTAAGAATTTTGGACAACATCATGAAAAGAGTCATTGATAAGCCATGCAACCTAAAATCTAAAAGGTTTAGACACTCTCACTTGTAATCTTCTCTCCCAAAATGAACACACAATGGTCAATGATTAGAATTGAGAGACATAAATTAGTTAACCAGGGAGGAATCTTTGTCTTTATAATTTTCAAACACATTTTATAAATCCACTCCTTAACACTTGTATGTTCCTAAGTGAATTTTGGGCTAACGTAACCTATATGAAGCAATCTACTTACTACTAAGTAGTTAGCAAAAAAGATTCATGGATGCCTAGTAATGAAAATTAATGCCTTCCTTTACCTTAATTTTCTATAGGCATTAAAATCCTCCACCACCATCCAAGGCTCTATAATTTTCCAAGATAAGCTAGAAAGTTTAGCCCATAGATTTTGCCTATTAGGACAACTAGAACTAGCATAAAAAAAGTCATTGAACACTTGCTTGAGAATTCATATATGTAATTCTAATATGAGTAAACTAACTTGGCTTAAAATAACCTCAAAATCAACTTCTTAGTTTCTCCAAAGATGCTAGATACCCCAAAAAAACCCTTCAACATTAACCTGGAAGGCCTCATTTAAGTCAATCTTCCTAATCACTTTAGCAGCTCTTCGACCATCTATTCAAGTTTCTATCTAACAAGGAAAATGTTTAACATTATGCAACCACATCATGTCCTTGATAATGAAGGGAAATGTTTTCCCTTTGGTCCCTCTACAATTAGGATGAAATAATCATCAAAACTAATGAGAAAAAGAGATATGACAACTAACTCCATTATAGAGTTTTATTATAACCATGTGTTACACTTCCTAAACTTAGACCAACCCAGATTTCTTAAGCACGTAACTAGCATAGAATGAGGGTTAACTCACCACATAAGCCTAGCCTTATGGAGATATAGTGTAGAAAACAAAGGTTTCATTTATAAAACTATTATACAAATCAAAATATTTATTGAATATTATTTTCTTCCAAATCATATGTGCGTACAAAATTTGTGTTGAAAGCTTACCCTTTAAAATTTTAGCTTTCACATAAAATAATACCAAACATCAAAACAATTTACACATAAAACATATACACAATTCTTATACAAAAACTGAACTTTCATATGCCCAAAAGTTCATATACTTGAAAACAGTATACATATAAAATGTAAATAAACATTATATAGATAAAACATAAACAAAGATAAAATATAGAGCATATACACAATTCTTTATCTCATATTCTTGTTTCTTCTGTTTTCTCACCTTTATTCATTTTGAGGATAAAAGCTACATATCAGTACCTCTTGAATATGTGCATCCATAGAAAATTATGCCAAGCTCCATTAATTCATTAGTGATTCCATTTTTTAGCATATCCTATTTGCATTGACTTATTACTAATCAAAAAGTTATTTAGTGTTTGGAAATCTTATCATAAGAAAGAAATTTGATGGGATACCTAGTTATAATTTTATCAATGAAAATAAATTCAAGATTTTGTAAACAAAATTAAAAGGAAAAACAAATTTTGAGTTATAGATAATTAGTTATGACCCAATAATGAGCTAATGATATTTTATCAACTTACTCAATAATTCATTAACTATTTCTTTTCAATAGGCTATACATCATTCGTCGAAAGCTTCAAAGTCTTATGATTCATAATGTTCCCCCTGACTTTATTTACAAGGTAAGAATTTGTGTATATCTATAGTTTTAATGAAAAAAATTTATTTTTGGATATATTGAAGATATTATGTTCATTGATGTTGCAGTCTTTGGTGTCAGAGTTAGATTCTCTAGTAGATGAATCACAAAGGCCAAGAATTGCAAAACTGGACAAGGAGTACAATGTACAAACTTGCCTTCAATTATGTTTTCTTTTTTAAATTTTTTTGAGTCTTTTTGTTTAAGATCTGGGTTTTTTTATCTTTTGTCTTTCTTTAAGACCTTGACTGCATCGTTTGATCAACTTTTTTTGAGTTGTGATTAATTTAGCAAGATAAAGATAATAGTTAAATGGCTTATTCTTTTTGTTCAATTTCAGAATGTTTATGAAATCAAGTTGATCAAAAGTATGAAGCAATCTGGTCATGCTTTGGACAAACAAGGGGAATTAGATGAAAGGAACAATGAACTACCAAAAAAGAGTGCTCAGAGTTATTTAAAAATTGAAGGTAAATACTACATATTGAGCTAATAAATAATAAATTGTTTTATAGGCATGATCAAATGAGTCTTCACTTAATTCTAGTTCCAAAATTAAGAAAACCTTTTCTACACTTAATTAAATTGGCAATTAGCTAGCCCCCTGAAAATGTAAAAGTAAAAGCAAATAATTGAATATTATTATTGAGATGGTTAGCTTCTGTTGCCTGAATTTATATAATTATACTTAGCATATATTGCTACATCAACTGATTTAGGGTTTTTAAAATTTAAATTCTACCAAAATCTCATTTAAACTTAGTAGTTAATCTTTAGTGACAGTATTGAATTTCCTCATTTCATACTCCTAGTCCTACTAAATCTTCCTTTATTTTAAGGCTTTTAATCACATTTAAGTGTACAACTTGTTGAATGTTATTATTGAGATGGTTAGCTACTGTTGCCTAAATTTATGTAATTATACTTAGTAAATATTGCTAAATCAACTAATTTAGGGTTTTTAATTTAAATTCTACCAAAATCTCATTTAAAATTAGCAGTTATTCTTTAGTGACAGTATTGAATTTCCCCATTTCATACTCCTATTCGTACTATACCTTCCTTTATTTTAAGGCTTTTAATCACATTTAAAGGTGTAACATGAGGGCATTGTTCTATATGCAACTTAATGTAGAAGGATATGGAGCTTTGGAAATACCCTCTTCCAGAAAACAATATAAGGCTTTCTGTCACTTCAAAAATAGATAATTAGATTAGAAAGATCAAATTCTTGATAACTGTCTTACTTAAATGTCGTTGAACACTCGTTCTCATAGATTAAGTACCTTATTAATTCGTGACTTTATGGTACAGCTAGTTATTGATTAATTTCCTTACACAAACTATTTCACACACATGGCTCGAATTTGTAAAGTGATAATTTCTTATTTGTCTTGAAAATTTTTTGTAAATTGATATGGTGTTTGGTATGTAGGTAGTTTAAATACTTTAAATTAATAAGGATATAAATTTTTGTCACATATGTCATGCTCAAAATTTTTGTAAATAAGTTTTTATATAATTTTTTTAAAAAAACTTTTATATATTTAATATCACCAAATGAAATTTCTACCATAGAGGACATTGAATAGTTATTTTTATTTTCCTTTTGTTTTTGTTTTGGGAAGAGGAGGGGCTTAAAAAGATCACTACATTCAATAAGTGAAATTTATTTGACCTTTAAGGCGCATATGTAAAGCCCCGTCATTAATTTGATCAAAGCCATTTTTTTTCACCAACAATTTTGATCACAGCCATATTGAATGTGCCGTATAAAAGACTTCTGCAATACCCATGTTTGCATGACAAACATGGGTATCAAATGTTTTATTGCCAAATAATACAGAAGTGTATAGAAAAGGAATATATTTGGATAACAATATGATTTGATGAAAAATAATGCATGAGAGATGTTCACCTATGAATTATATAATCTCTAAAAATGCATCAATTTAGGCTTCAACATACATGCGCGATCATACATAGTTGAAATATCATCCTCATTTTTATTGTCCAAAGGTTTTTTGATAATCATTAAAATGTTCCTATGAAATTTGGTTTGTCATTTCTCCTTTTAGAATTTCAAGTTTTTATAATTAATGTATTATTAATATTAATATTAGCACCATCAAATTGTACCGAGGTCCACTATGATTATTATTGTTGTTTTTGTTAGAAGAAAAAAGTCATATTCATCATCAGAATTGATACAAAAGAAAATACAGAGGATAGTTTTTATACTACACAACAAATAACAAACTATTTTCCCAGCCTAGTTCTCAGTAAAACTATATTCCAACTCACAGAAAAACATATGCTCTCAACATGCTCACACATGCCTACTGCATGCACATCATGCATGCTATCACAACATACAATATATCAAAACTGATATTGTAACACGCCCCTTCAAGATGGACAGTGAATATTATGAACTCCCATCTTGCTAAGTAAAAACTTAAGCTGAGTAGGAAAAAGGGCCTTCGTCATGATGTCTACAACCTGGTGTTGGCTAGCAACATGTAAGGTCTTCAACCACCCCTTTTGAACTTGCTCACAAACTATATGAAGATATATTTTAATGTGCTTCGTTCGTTCATATCTTAGCCTCATTGTCACAGAACAATAGAGCAGGCTTGGAAGGAATGATATTGAAGTCCCTAAGTAAAGAGATAAACCATATGAGTTCACAAGTAACATTGGCCAAAGCCCTGTACTCAGCTTTTGCTGAAGAGCATGATACAGTTGGTTGTTTCTTAGACTTCCAAGAAACTAAGGAATCCCCAAGAAAAACACAATAACCACTAATTGACTTCTGTGTATTAGGACAAAAGGCCCAATCAAAATCTGTAAAAGCCTTGAGATCGGTGGAAGAAGTAGAAGAAAACAGAAGGCCTTAACCAATAGTACCCTTAATATACTATAATAAATTATGGATAACTTGTAAGTGAGGAACTCAGGGCTTGCTAACAAATTGACTGAGGCGATTGATAGTGAAGGATAAGTTAGGCCTTGTTATAGTCAAGTAGGGCAACCTGCCTATTAATCTTCTGTACTACAATGGATCTTCTAAAAGATCCCCATCTTCTTGAGACAGCCTCAGATTTAGGTCCATAGGAGTAGTACGTGGCTTACTACCTAAGTATCCCATATAAGAAAGAAGCTACAAACCATAATGTCTTTGAGAGAAATAAATGCTAATCTTAGAATGAGCCACCTCTAAACCCATAAATTCTTTTAGAGGACCAAGATCCTTGAGTTTAAAACAACTATCCTGATATGACTTGAGTTCCTTCATATATAATGTATTGTTGCTAGCAATAACAATGTCATCAACATATACAAGAAGAGCAGTAAAGACATTATGGTGGTGTTTGAAGAAAAGGGAGTGATCAGATATAGGTTGATGGAAACCTTGTTGAAGCAATGTGGCAGAAAATTTAGAAATCCACTATCTTGATGCATGCTTGAGACCATAAAGTGATTTATGCAACCTACAAACAATATTCTTGGGTAGAGGCTTACTTTCACGTTGAAATCTAGGAGGCAAAGACATATATACTTCTTTGGTGAGCTCTCCAGAGAGAAAAGAATTATTGACATCAAACTGAATGAGCGTCTATCCAAAAATTGCAGCAAGAGGAAAAAGAAACTTAATGGTGGTAAGCTTCATAACTAGAGAAAAAGTGTCAAGGTAATCTATGCCCTCTTGTTGTGTATACCTTTTGGCAAAAAGCCGGGCTATATGCCTTTCAAGGGATCCATCAACTTGAAACTTAAGCTTGTAAACCCACTTACAACCAACAATATGTTTGTTAGGTGAAAGTGTAGTAAGAGACTAAGTGCAGTTCTGCTCTAGGGCTTTTAACTTAGCCTGCATAACCTTACACCATTCAGGAATAATAACAGCCTAAGAATAAGACTGAGGCTCAAAATGAGAAGAAAGAGAAGAGACAAAGGCTTTGTGGGATGGTGATAGACTCTGATAATCAAGGACACTATAAAGTGAATGTGTAGTGGAAGAACAAGATTGCTGGTGTACAGGAGAACAATGAAAACCTTGAAGATAAAATGGAGGTTTCCGAACACGACTTGGTCTAGAAGCTAATGAATTTGGAATAGTAGGATTGGGAGAAACATGATCAGGAAGAGAAGGCACAAATTTTGGCAAAACACAATTAGAAAAGAAATCAAAAACATTAGTGTGGGACTTATTATTATGAAATGGAAATATAGATTCATGAAAGATGAAATTATGAGAAATGTACACAGTATTTGATGACAAATCCAAGATCTTATAACCTTTGTATCTAGGTGGATATCCAAGAAAAAGAGAGGGTGTTGCCCGAGGAGAAAACTTATGTCAATGTCGGTTTAGAGTAGATCTATAACATACACACCCAAAAACACGTAAATGTGAATATTGAGGCTTCTATTTCAACAACATCTCAAAGGGTGTTTTATGGGACAATGAAGGAGAAGGAAAATGATTAATTAGATAAATAGATGTGAGTATGGAATCATCCCAGTAAACTAAAGAAACTTTAAACTGAAAATGCAAAGCTCGGGCAACATTAAGTATATGTTGACGCTTGCATTCCACAACTGAATTCTGCTGTGGTGTGTCAATGAATGAATGGAAAGCAACAATTCCTTTATTATGAAAAAAATGATGATGATTGAATTTAAGAGCATTATCTGATCTAACCGACTTAATTTTAATATTAAATTGGGTTAGAATGAGATTATAAAAATGTGCAAAATGATGCGCAACTTCAGATTTGGCTTTAAGAAGATAAACCCAAGTAAACTGACTGCAATCATCAACAATAGTGAGAAAGTAATGAAAACCCTGGAATACAGTTTTACTAAGAGTTAGGTTGGGAAATTAGTTTGTTATTCATTATGTAGTATAAAAACTATACTCTATATTTTCTTTTGTATCAATTCTGGTGATGAATAAGACATTTTTCTTCTAACATGGTATTAGAGCATACAATATATCAAAACTGATATTGTAACATTTTTCATTTTATTAGATGTTTAAACCTAGGAAAGAAGGAAACTACGCACATTGTCACCTCACTCTTACCACCCAAATCAAACTTAGATGGCACTATGAAATTGCTTGTTCGTTGTTATATTAACGTTGAACAATTGTTACTTTCTTTCCTTTTTACTCTTACCATATATTAGTCATGGAAATAAACATTTGTGCATAAAGGTGTAAGCCTAAATGAAATACATTGGCTCCAGCCAGTAATTACCTATTTTATGTATAGGGAAGCATATAAATAGTAGATTGTCCCTTTTCATTCTTCAAGGCTCTGCCAGATATTTTGTCAGAAACATGATTAAATGTATATTGAATTGCAAATAACAAAAAATGAAACTCGAATACCCAAAAATTCATATATTAGTAAACATATCATTTAATCGTAAACTTAATTTTTTGGGTTAAATTTATCATTTAGTAAAAAAATTTATTGTATTATATTTTTTAGAGTTAATATCTAACTCATTTAGCCAAATTAGAATTACTTAATTATCTTTCAGAGTTCATTGCGAAATTCATGAGCTGGTACAAGAACTCATCACCAAAAAGTGGAAAGCTAGTGCAGCTTGAAGTTGGAAGGTGAAACAATGGATTGTTGTTTCCATAGATCAACAACAAACATTATATTTATTAAGAAGATGTGTGTATGCAATATTAATACAAATATATATATATATATATATATATATATATATATATATATATGTATGTATGTATGTATGTATGTATGTATGTTTATGTGTATCAACTGAGATTCAAACTCAGATCCTCAATCCTAAAAATGATTCTAGTACTACTAAACCAATTAGCTCATTTACAATATATATGTGTTTGTAGTTGTTCGATTTCTTTAGGTTTTTCAGATTATATAATTGAAGATATAGATAATTACTTAAAATTATGAGAAAACTAATATATGGGTTGTTACTTGAAAGGATTATCTAAAGTTATGGTTGTTCCTTTCATTTTATGTGTAGTTATGGATAGTTGCTGAAAATTTTAAAGTTAACTATTTTTTAATAAAAACAGTAAAAAAATATTATTGTGGTTAATGAGGCATATTCCTAATAGACATCCAAGGGAGAGTGTTTCAAAAAAATTATATATATGTGGATGTCCAAGAGACTCCAAAACTCTCAATAACATCAATCCTTTTTAAACTCCTTTTATCAATTTCCTTCAATTTGTTTTATTATATTTCTTGTAACTATTGGTGGTCATGAGCCTATATATAGACATGTATTTCACAAATATTAACATACATAAGACAGAAGAGGAATCTCTCCTCCATTGTTTTATATTCTTATTGTCTCATTGTTACTCATTAGTTTTTTTCTTTATTTGCTTACTTTTTTTATTTTACAACAAATGAATAGTTGCTTGAAGTTAAAAATTATCTGTTAATTTTTATTTTTAAAATTATTAAAAATTAAATGGTTATTACATTAATAAATAATTATTTAAAATTACTTTATGATGATTATTTTAAAATAATTAAAGTGGATTGATGTAGGATTAATATATGTAAGTGAAGTGTATATACGTATGTATGTATGTATGTATGTATGTATTAATGTATGTGTGTATGTATGTTTAATTACGTAATGTTTGCCACTAATTAATATATGTAACTTCTATGTTATATTTGTGTTCTTTTTTTTTTTTGAATAAGTGTCCATAAGACGGCAAGTATAAAGTAGTTGATGTTTAATAATGTAATTAAAATGCAAAATGTTATGAAAAAAATTCAAAATGGATATCCAAGAAATAGCAAAACATCTAATGATATTAATTCTCTTTATTAGTGACACTAGAGGTTGCAATTTGCGGAAGTTAAACTACCACTAAATGCAAATTCGGACAATTGCCAACCCACCATAATCATATATGTCAGTGCTTCAATTTGTGGCAGTTTGAAGCAGCCATTGGAATGATTGATAGTAAATGTGTTTATATTTAGCTGCAATTTAAAACCGCTGTCAAATGTCAACCAATTTTTAAAACAATATAGAGATAGTTAAAAGGGCTACTACAATTTCTAAATTTTTAAACAATTTCCTTTATTTGGAATCAATGCTAATATGCATTAAAAGATTGAGAAATTATTTATTTTTAAACCAAAAGCCTAATATGCATTTCTGAATAGTATTAACCAATATATCTAAAGCTAATACATTAAAAAAAGCATCAATTAATCATAACCAATAGGGTTTATGCAAGACCAAGGCATAAATGATGCCTATAATTTTTTTGATTAATGCATTCTGAAACAAATTCCATAACAGAAGTTCTCCACCTATACTAATTTCAAACTTGCTTGGCTATTTAATAAGTTTAGAAAGAGGAACTTCGTGATCCAACCAAATCATGGAGTTTCCATGCAAAATCAATATAGTCATATATAATTGTTAAAATCAAACTTAAACATTAAGCCAATAAGAATACACATTTATATATATTAAAAAATGAATCACCTAATGAACTGAAACTTTACAGGGAAAGAGGACAATGTCAAAAAGAAAGTAAGGAAACATCAATTTAGGGTGGTAATAGAAGTAAAACCTATGAGATACCAGGGACAATACATTATCTTATATTGCAAAAAACAAGAGGTTTGCTTAAAACTTTCTTATATTGAATACCAACAATTTTTAGGGGATGAGTCAGTGTTACAAAATTTGAGATCTTATCAACAGAAATTGAGTTGAATATGCCAATTCTAATCCTAAGTCTAGTAAATCAGAAGGATAACAATATTTAAGAAAGGTAAATTGAGCAAGTTTTAATAAATTAGAAGGATAAGATTGATAATACTTTTATGATTAAATAGGAAGATAAAATACTTTGGGTTTTCCTTCTAGGCCATATGACAAAGAGGCAATCACCCATTTTATGTTCAGTTAGGCCATGTTGGCCAAAGCTTAAGCTAATAATCCAATATAGCAAATCTTGTAACAAATAATTACAAATGTTTCATCGTGCAACCTATACGAAACCAAGCTAGAATTATTCTTACATTTATGTAAATGTATTGTCCACCTTTTATTTAAATGAAGGCAATGTTCAAATTTCATGTAATAGTGCTTACCATAAATAAACACCGGTTAAAGCTAGAGAACCCTCCTTGTCAAGAAGTACATAGATATGTGAAATGTAAGGACCAAATTTTTTTTTTGCTTTCTAAAATTAATATAAGATATTGAAATGCATCAAAAGGTAACAACACATGAGACAGTAATAAAAAAAAAACACACACACACACACACACAGATATATATATATATATATATATATATCATCAGCTTTTGGAGCTACATTAGGTGTTAGGTGCATATACATGTGTAACCCCAGGTACTAAGCATTATAACCCAAAAGGTGAAGTACCATATGGTTATACCAAAAATGGATCAGTCCATTAGATATACATTTCTAAGCTACTATACAGCATCCTATACGGGCCATCACCCTCAGGGTACGAATGGTGGAGGAGGTGGCACCAGTGTTGGTAGCTCTATCAAATTTACCACTGTAAGGTTAGTTATAATGGTAAATTGTCCCAAATAAGAGACCTCAACTTTTTGCATCTCAAGGAGCAGGGATAGGAACACGAATGACATCCTAATTGTCTCTATCTAAACATAACACCCAAAGGAGAAAGTAATGAGAACAAAGTCCCAGTAAGTTCAATGTCTATATAAATAAACAGAATAAGAAAATCTTACGGGTTATGTCCAGCTGTATAAACTACATAAAATATTTTTCTTTTTACATTAAAAAGAGAACATGATTAAAGAATAAATATCATAATATGCTTGCATGGTCAACATCACATTCAGGTTATGCATCAATATCACACACACATATATATATACATACAGTGGCTAATCGTTTGTGGTTTTATCTTTGGTTAGCAACAGGGTAATGTGAGCCATCTCCCTCCTGCTACTCACACACCATTGTTACCTAGTCGGAGTGGTCTTTCTTTCACTTGGCATACTCTACGCTAATAGGACGTCCCTTGTTTAGTATCGTCACAAGCCAACAACCTCTTCAAGTTAACTTACTAGTGTAAGGGTCATCCCACGTCTCAATGACTTTTCATTTATCCATCTTGTAATGACTAGTTATACACACACACACACACACACACACACACACACACACACACACACACATATATATATATATATATATTTCATAACTGTCACACTCAAAGACTACATCACTTATTGGTGTTCATACAAGGGTAACATTGAGTCACATAATTACACTAACTTAACATTGAACCCTATAGAGCACATCACCACTGGGTATAAAGGGTAGAAGAGGTGGTGCTGGCATCGGGATCTGTACAAGGCATCGCCATCCACTAGATCTCTATGATCAAGTGCATAGAAGCAGCTAGCATATTGTTTGTTCTTATCTAAACATAACACTAACAATAAAAAGAACAGAAGTTCCCAATAGGTTTAACATTAAAAGCATCATATAGTAAATGAGAAAATCATAGTATTATGTTCAACTGTATAAACTACAGAAAACTAGTTATATATATATATATATATATATATATATATATTTCATAACCGTCACACTCAAAGACTACATCGCTTATTAGTGTTCATACAAGGATAACATTGAGTCACATAGTTACATTAACTTAACATTGAACCCTATACCGCACATTACCCTGGGTATAAAGGGTGGAGGTGGTGGTGCTAGCATTGGGATCTGTACAAGGCATTGCCATCCACTGGATCTCTATGATCAAGTGCACAGAAGCAGCTAGCATCGGGATATGTACTAGTCGTCTGTTGCCACGAGTTCAACCATATAGATTAACATGATATAACCTTGTATACATTAAAAGCTCAACTTTATTATCATGCTTTCCATCCACAATCAAATTCATCTCTTCATATAATCACTATATAATAACCCTTCTATTGTTATATAATATTGTACACATCATATTCTTTAATCATCATGACCATCACAATGGGTTATGTATTAACCAAATACATCACTAATATCATGCATATTATTATCACCACATCATTTAACAAATATGTATTAATACACTTACCATCATGTAACAATGCATACATTATATCATTTAATTATAATGTATTAATACAATAACATAGGCAACACCTCATCATCTTCATCATTTAACATATATGCATTATTACACAATGTATATCACATTTGTTATCACAAGAAGTAGTGAAAAAATATATTATATCACAAAGATTATAAAGCATTCTTCTTCAATTTGGTTCTTATAATTATCATCTAGTTAATTGGGTTCATTTGATGTCATTTGCAGCTAAAATAGGGAAAAAACAGCTCCCAACACGGCCTGGCCGTGCCCTATAACACGGATGTGCTTAAGAATATGACAAACGTTCTGCAACCTCAAAAACACCGTGAAGTGTAACAACTTTTTTTATTTATTTATTATACAATATAGAGTTCACATACATGTCATTAATCAAAACATACGTACAACATATCAAACACATAAATATCTACATCTTATTTATTCTGGTTGACCAATTTCGAAGATACAGGTGCGGGTGGTTGCAACTTCATCAAGATTTGAGCCAACTCGACCACAAACATTTTATTTGATTCTGGGATCTGCTCAACATAAAGTAACTCGATCCAACGTGCACTAAAAGTCAGAGTTATAGAAAAATTTGCATAACTAATTTTCTGAACATGACATGGAAATATAGTGAGAATTAAATCCCAGTAAGTTCAACAATAAATCATCATTAATATAGCACATCACGTCATGTTCATCTGTATAAACTACATCAAATATCTTTGGTCACATGAATGCACTATATCTATGCACATGAGAATCGTACAGTAATGACATGTATGACAGTATTAACTATTTTCAGAATATCATATGATGACTATCAATTTATTCTAATACCAAGCTACCACGGTCAAGGTGAGTATTGCCTACTCTACGGTACGAGCTTTTCTCGCTCCATCCGACATGACACACTTTTTCTTTCCTTTCTCATTAGCATAATTATAACTATTGGTAGGGCATCCCCTACTGGTGCACCACACAGATTTCCATGTGACCGTGCTCATTTCTTTTCTTTTCACAGTAATAGCCAAAAATATGCTTTCAATAACAAGTATGTTCATCAAAATATAATTATTACCAAAAATTATTGGTAATCATGCCATGAACATAACGATTTCAAATATCAATTTATAAAATATTTTCATGTCAAACTTTCACACTTAAGATGGTAAGAAGTTCATATAATGGCAATGACAATGGCATATACTAGTAATTTATTATGTTCATTTATAAGATTCTTCTTCTTTTTTAAATATTAATTTTATTTCTTTATTTTCTTGATGCAGGTTTTCATCCTATCTGACATTCTCTTACTAATCAGAGCATAACTCCCTCAATTTAACTCCGATGTAGGTGATCTTGGTGTCAATTTAAAGATAAAACAATTATTTAAAACTATTATGTTGAATAGTTTAGCGAAACGTTAAGAAATAAGGTGATATTACTCCCTCAAAGTACATGTTATTTCTTCTAGGTTAGGTTCTGACCTCTACCTACTAATCTGTCCATATCTTCCTCATAAGAATTCCAAATTAAGTGATTCCAATGGCTAAATATCCATGACACATATAGCAATAATTTTTAGGTTAATCATTTATTTTAATTCTCTACAGAATTTTCCTAGAAATTAAAACATAGAAATTATCCTAACATATTATTCCCTGATTAACCATTTTCTGACCACTGCATACTAATTGGACCATATCTACCTCATATGGACTCCAAATTGAGTGATTCCAGTGGTTAAACATCCGTGACACATATATCTATAATTATTATGTTAACCATTTATTTTAATTCCCTACCGATTCTTAGTAGAATTTTAAAAACAGAAACTTAAAATGTTGCCACCAATAGACATACCTATGCAGAACTATCTACACCAGCCTAAGTATTCAAACATACATAATATGTAACATGATATAGCAACATCCATGACCAATCATCAAAGTTATAAGATCAAAATCTCATATAAATATTACATATTTCAAAAAAATTCTTCAAAAAGAAATATTTTTAAACTTACCTTGAGCACTTAGTCCTCTAAACTTCTCCTTCCTCTTTCTTCCTTTCCTTTCCTCACTCTACCTTGCTTATATTTTTTCTCCTCCCTCACTTGGATGAAAATTCTCATGTTATAAGGGTGGGTTTTGCTTATATAGACTATCAAATAATTCACCTTTCATAATCATGGATCTACCTTATCACAATTAGAATACACATGGTTGAATTTTTGGAAAACAAACAACTCATATTGTTGTCTTCCTCTTCCTCTTCCTTAGTTTTTGAAAATTATGATAATATGTTCTTAAGATAAGGGATAAGGTCCCTTTGATTTAGGGATTCATTTCCTTTTTCTTTTGTCCTAATCAATTAAGATAGGCTTTCCTTTTTAGGTGGCAAATTTCTAGCCCTTGAATCTCCATTATTTGGTTGAAATTATTTGTGTGGGATAAGAATGTTTTGTCCTAATACCATGTATTATCATACCTCTTGCTAAAATTATAAGTGTAGGTTATAGATGTTTTGTCCTAAATCCTTGTATTATCATATCACTTGCTAAAATTTTGAATGTAGGATCACACCACTTGTTAAATTTTTGTCTTAAAGCCATGTAACCTAATCTTTATTATTATTACACTATTATATTATCACATAATTTATTTTATTTTATTTTTTCTCTTGGATTTGGGCTTATTCCTATCCATTTCCTTTACTTTGGATAAAATTCTACCTTTCTTGGAGGGCTTGGACACATTTTCATAATTTTTGGGCTATCGGTCCAATTTCTATATCCTAGTCCAAGTCTATGTTTTATTTCTTGCTTAGGTTATCTAATGGGCTTACTAGAAACTTATGTGAAGTGGAAAAACTCTATATGAAGTGTCCATAGGTGAAAGCCCTATTTATGGGTGGAGATACTAAACTTAGTAACTTTAACTCTTAAATTAGGAAAAATTACCCTAATCCAATCTTCTTGAAATTTTAATACTTTTACTTACTTCACAAAAATTTATCTTCTTTAATCAAGAATTTCACCTTTCTTTAGTTCATTTATTTCTAATTTTTTCTCTTAGGTTTTCTCTCTTTACATATTCCATTAATGTTAGAACATTTCTATGCATACACGTAAGGTGAAGAATTTCTAAGGATTATATTTCCTTAGATATCTAAGGATTATAAATTTTATTTTCTAAGAATTTCTAAGGATTATATTTCTAAGTATTATAAATTTTATTTTCTTAATTAAATATTTATGTACCTTTATCAATAAAAGAAATGAAATTAGGGATGTTACTTTGAATACTTTTTTTATTAATACATGAAACAAAATTAGGGATGTTACATGAAGCACGGCCTTGCTGTGTTCTGGAACACAACCATGCTTTGGGTTATTTTACATTCCATGTTTTTATCCAGCTTGACCTTCTCTCACTAAAAAGATCATAACTCCCTCATTTGAACTCCGTTAAGGTGATTTCTATGTCCATGGAAATTTAAGACAATTATTTACAACATTTATGCTTATCACTTTAAGAAATTAGAAAGAAAAATAGCTAAAAAATGGTTCTGAAAACAATATCGTGACTCTACGTGTTAGATCTGACCTCTTTTCACTCATCAGAGCATATCTCTTTCATTTCAAATCATATTAACTTGATTCTAGAGGCATTAGAAAGATAAGAAACAGGGACATAACATATTTGTTAAACATATTTCCAAATTCGGCATAAATCATAACACCCAGAACCAACCATTCAGAACATAGATTTTCACCCTTTTCAAGACAATTTCAGCACAAAACATGTATGACATATGCATCCAAACTTTCGTTCTACATGATTACTCACAAATAAGCATCAAGCGTCATCAAAACAGGAGATTTGAAACCCTTTTAGATCTTTCAAAATACATGAAATTCTAAAGATATATTAATGTTAAACCTACCAAAAACCTCAATATCCTTTCTATTCTCAAACCCTTCTTGGATTTCCTTCTCTTTTGATCACTTCTCTTTCTTCCTTTCTCTACAATTTCCTACACTTTCACCATAAAAATTAACTCTTGAAGCATCCAAGATGAATAGAAGAGTGGATTTTGACTTGGACATGCAAAACTCAACTTAAAACTTTTCTTTGCTGCTTTTCTCTCTCTTCTCTTCCTTCCCCTTATTCTCTCGGTTCCTTTTTCTTTCTCTTCACCCTTGGCTGTAGCCGCTCCTTCTCTTTGTGCATCATTAAGTTCCTTTTCAAGTCAAGGGAAAAGTTTATTTTAATCCTAATCTTCTAGAAGCTCTCCTTTCTTAACTCAAGCCATTCCTTTATCCAAGTATTACCCTTTTTCCATTCTATTACATTCCAACTAGATCCTTGACTAATGCCTTGTTTGGCTTCCTCAAATTTTCAAATGATTTAATTCCTCTTTTAGGAAGATTCCAATGGGTTTTTAGAGTCACGCCCAAAACATATCTTTAGCTCATTTCTTCTTGTTTGGTTTTAATCCCAAAGAATTAGAATATTACACTTTCTCCCCTTCTAGTTTTCCTTTTTGCCATATAACAACTTTATAATTTTTCTAAGGTTTCTTTAATGTTCCATTTCATTCTCTTTCCTTCCCCTCACCATTGAGAATTATTTTCCATTTATTAAAATTGGGGATGTTACACATTCAGAATCACATCATCACATACATGATAATCAGCATCATATGCATTGCCATCATATCAATTATGTATATATCATATCTCTCAAGCATGCAGGGCACCATTAAACATATATGCATTAATAATTTTCATTAAGTCAAATACCATTTAGTTCTTTATTGTGATATAATTCATAACATGAATAATGATAAACATAGTAAAGATGAAGCAATCAAAGTTGAATTACACCCATTTCCAGGTTATTAGTCTTTATTTTAAGTTCTCTAATTGTCATCCCATTATTATAGTTCATTTGAAGGTAAAAATAGTCAATTTCGAGGTAGGACAACCCTAGACATGGGCTGGCTGTGTCATAGAACACGCCCGTGTCCTAGCTACACCATACCAAAACTTGCCCAAAACATGGCTTTCTTTTAGGCATGCTTAACTCTCCCTTCATTCCTACACTCCCAACCAGCTAAAACAAGATAAAACTAGCCAAAGCTCAAATCATACATACATTATTCATGTCATATATAGCATATTTCATCATACCCAAAAAGTTTAAAGCATCCAAAAACCCATCCCCTGTAAATGCTTTTCCCTATCTCCCTTTTCCCATATTTATGAGAGTCGTGCATTTTCAACAACCTCTAACCTCATCAATACATTCCAACAGCCATTTAAACATACCCACATAAATTTATGAACTTGAATGTCACAAATCATGCAAGAATTATGATGGGTTAGATGTTAAACTTACTTCTACCAATTCCCTTGATTCTTCCTCTCTCTTAAGCCCTTGACTTACTCCTCCTTTCAACCAAATTGTTTGCAAATTTTCATCATCAAAACAACACCACGAAGCTCTATTAACAACAAAAATCAAAGTAGAGAGATCAAAAATTCCAAATTTTACCTTATCTTCCCCTTTCTTGCACTTTATCTCTCTCTCTCTCTCCTCCTCCTCCTTCTTTTTCTTCTTCTTTTGTGCGCCATGAGCTCTTTCTCCCCCTTAAGTGAGTGTGTCAACTTCCTCTTCCAACTTATCGTATACTCTTCCTTTCCTTAATTATTACCAAATTGCCACTCCATTAAGTTGTGACCATATCCTTGACCAAGCCAATGTTTGGCTTGAGTAATTTTCCAAAATGGATTCAACTTCTCTTGAGACAAATGGCAAGGGATTTTTATCACACTTTCCATAGGTCTTCACTCCACTTCTTGCTACCCGAGTTCAACCCTAAAATTTGAGAAATTACCATTGTGCCCTTTTGAAATTTTCTCTAAAAATGAGAATTCTCTCTTGCATCTTTTACAAATATATATGGAAGAACTAATAAAATAATTCATTTTAACTCTTCCCAAAATTTTATTTCGTAAAAAGAGAAGAAAATCATGGGGTGTTACAATTATCCACCTTAAAAGGAATTTTGTCCTAAAAGTCAGAAGTTACCCATCTTTAAAGAATTATGGATATGTGTGTCTTATGTCATCCTCCCTTTCCCACGTAGCTTCTTTTTCCATTAACCATTTCCAAGCTATCTTTACCTATGGAACAGTTTTACTCTTCAACTATTTTATATCTCTATCTAAAACTACAATTGGCTCTGGTCGGTAAGTTAAATTATCCTTCACAATTACTGATTCTTCCTGTATAGCATGTGACGGGTCTGACAGATACTTACAAAGTTGGGAAACATGAAACACATAATGAAGATTCGACAAATGTGGGGGTAGAGATATCTGATATGCCGATGAACCCCATTTTCCTGAGAATTTGATAAGGACCTATGTATCGTGGGCTCAATTTCTTGGCTTTCATAGCTTAATCGATTCCACTGTAGGAGAAATTTTTAAGAACACATACTCCCCTTCTTAAAACTATGACAACTTTTTTCTTTTGTTGTAATAACTTTTCTGTCGAATTTGAGTAGTTCGTATTTTGTCTTAAATCATTTGTATCTATTATGTAGTATGATGCGCCAGTTTGAGACCTAGTAACTTCCTTTGTCCCACTTTATACCAACATAAAGGTGATTTGAATTTTGTGCCATATAGAGCTTCACAGGGTGCCATCCCGCTACTCAAATTATAGCGATTGTTGTATGCAAACTCCGCTAGTGGTAGATACTTATCCCACTATTTCCCTTGTTTTAAAGTGCATGCCCTCAATATATCTTCCAAGGTCTGTATGGTCCATTTAGTTTGACTGTCTGTTTGTGAATGGTATGTGGTGCTAAAATGCAACTTGGTGCCAAAAGTTCTTGTAGAGCTCTCCAAAACCTAGAAGTAAATCTAGGGGCTCGGTCTGAAATGATGTTCTTTGGAACCCTATGCAGTCGAACAATTTCCCTCACATATAACAGAGCTAGCTTATCAAGAGAGTAATTGATTCTTACAAGTAAAAAGTGCATAGATTTTGTCAATCTTTCCATTCTACCCATATTGCATCATGGCTTGCCTGTGTCTTCGACAATCTTGCAATGGAATCCATAGAGATGCCATTCCATTTCCACTCAGGGATTTCTAGCAGTTGCAATATTCTAGACGGTCTTTGATGTTCTATCTTTTGTTTTTGACAATTCAAACATTTTGTGAAAAATTCAGCACTGTCCATCTTCATCCTTGGCCACCAGTACGATCTCTTCAAGTCCTCATACATCTTAGCGGTTCCCAGGTGTAATGTATATTTGCTCTTATGGGTTTCCTCCAAAATCTTTGATCTTATACTTTTCTCCTGCAGCGCACAAATCCTTCCTCAATATAAAATGATTCCGTCTTTTGACTTTTTAAAGTCGGGTGAATCCTTTCAGCTCTGTAAAAATAGATCTTGCGTTTGCGCTTCCTTAATTTATGTTTTCAAATTGCATTTAATTCATTGCTCACTAATAAGCAAACTCTTGGGAGTAGTTATGAATGAAAATATCAAATTTCTGAATTCTTCAATCAACTCCATCTCATTTACTAGTGGTGCGTACTGTCGCAAGTACACTCAAATTAATAACTTACCTCTAAACTAACCTGTAGTCATGGGAGTAAGGGTCGATCCCACATAGACTGGCATTACCTTTTGTGAAATCAAACAAGGAGATTTGATAATTGGAAGTAAAAAAAAGTAAACAAGAATGAAAGTAATTAAAAAGAGAGTATTTCATAATAAAGCTATTGGTTTCAGTTCATATACACCGTCAAGGATTGAATTGATCATTGACAACATAATCAATCATAATTTGAATATCTATCATTGAGATTCTAACCCTGTTCCTCCTTAAGTCTAGTAATTGATGACAATTGCCTCAATTAAACCCTAATTAATAAGATATAAGTTTAACCTATTAATTGAATGAAGAACTAGAGAAACTAATAGAGCTAAATAAATATAGACACATCGGGTATGTCTAATTTAATCAATTATTCATCATTGGTTTAATATTTATAATCTTAAATCCTTAAGCCTATTTGTCTCATGAATCATAGTAATGAAAACTTTGTTCAAAACATAATTCAACAGTAGATTAAGACAGATAATATACTAGTATGCCTTCCTAGCAATTATACGAATAATCATTAAAAAGAGAAGAGCAGATGAATAATTAATACTCAATTAAGATTGAACTAATAAAATCAATTCTAAATCTCACAATGCATGAAGATCCCTTAATGTTTCGATCTTTCTCTACCAACTAAAAGTAAATTAGTTGTGCAAGGCCAAAAGAAAATATAGAGAAGAATCGAAGAAGGTAATTAAGAGCTTGATTCATGATCTATTGCTTGCTTGCTCCCTTTTTTTATATATTGGCTTCTCCTCATTGAAGTAGAATTGTTTCTAGATTAAAACCCAGTCTATCAGGCTTCAATTGGAGCTATTAATACCTACAAATTACTATTTCAGCATTTTGGTGCAACGACAGGCGTCGCGACACTTCGAAAACTACCCAACAGGGTGCCATGGTGCACTGGGTCGAGCATCGTGGCACTTTAAGACTTGGGAAACACCGTGGCACTACGGATTCTTGGCGATGCAACGCTGCGGTGCTTTTTTGTGAGGTCCACAGCAACCAAAAACTTTCGAAATTTACCAAAGTGTCGAACATAATGTCTCTTCTTTCTATAGCCACTGTCACCTCAATTAGAGTTCAAATAGGAGAGATATGCCTCAATTAATGACAAAGGGTTAAAAAGTAGCATTTTTAATATTTTCTCTCTATTTTCCTCTTTATTCCTCCTAAAAGATAAAACACAAAACTCAATTAATTCCTATTTATTTTCTACTTAAATCAAAGAAAAAGTAACTTAAAACATGCTAAAGACATGCTTAATTTATAGCATGTTAAATACCTTCACAATTACTCTTTTGCTTGTCCTCAGGAAAATTAAATTATGCGAACAATATTCAATATATGAGATGAGTGAAAGGCTTACCAATGTGTTGCCTCATAGTGAAAATTGTATGCTCTTAAAGAAATTTCAAAAACAATTCATAATTATGTGTAACATTTAACTCAAATGCAATTCATGATTTATTTTCTGGAGCCTTGAGTGTGTGTGTCTTTGAGTGGTTCAATCATCTTTTACCCAAATAACTTAATATATATCAAGAATTGGGATATGAATCTCTATTTAGGATTTCTATAAGCTTATTTTTTCACGCTATGATCCACTAATGTAGACTAAGATTATTTTTTAGGATAAAAAAACTTTTTCAACTTGTAATGTGGCTAGGTTACGAGGTGAGATAAAAGATATAGATTCAGGCTTGATCACCCAACACCACATGATTAAGTCTAATTCTCTTGAGTTTTCTTAAGTTTGAGGGATTTTTCCCCCACACTTATTCCCTTTCTTTACTGAATTCAATGCCTTTTTTCCTTGGTTCTCCATTTCTTTTCTTTTTCCCACTATCTAGCCTTTCATTAGTATTTTTGGTCTTTTTCTTTCCTTTTGATTTTTCCTTTCTTTTGCCCTTGCTTCATGTAACAACTCCATTTATGTAAATGTAACAATTTTTTTTTATATTTGTAAAATTCCATGAAGTTATTACTACTTTAATTCTAACCACTTAACTAGTAATAATAATCACTTTAACCAAGCATAATTGTTATTAACAGTGATACAATACTGATTTTCCATACACACCATTATTTTACAAACTACACACCATTATTTTACAAATATTTGTACAAAGATACATATTAGCTCTAATCATCTATGTCGACTACTTCTGGGGATACTAGTGCGGGTGGCACCTCCAAGGGAATCTCAGTCACATCTACTACAAATACATCTGATATAACTGTTAGTTGCCTAAGGTAGGGCACCTCGAATCAACATACGAAAATAATAAGTGTCATTGAGAAAATCTGCATAGTTATTATTTTGAACATGATATAGAAATATAGTGAGAATTCAATCCCAGTAGGTTCAACAATAAATCATTATCAATATAGTCATCACGTCATGTTCAGCTATATAAACTATAGTAAATAACTTTGGTCACATGAATGTACAAAATCTATGCACATGAGAATCGTACAGTAATGACATGTATGACATGATTGATTATTTTCAGAATATCATATAATGACTATCAATTTATTCTCATATCAAGCTACCCCGGTCAGGGTGAGTATTTTCTACTCTCCGGTACGGGCTTATCTTGCTCCGTCCGATATGGCACACTTTCTCTTTCTTTCCTTATTAACAAATTCATAACCGTTGGTAGGGCGTTCCCTACTGGTGCACCACACGGATTGCCATGTGATCGTGCTCATTTCTTTTCTTTTCACAATGATAGCCAAAAATATGCTTTCAATAACAAGTATGTTTAACAAAATATAACTATTACCAAAAATCATTGGTAATCATGCCATAAGCATAACCATTTCAAATATCACTTTATAAAATATTTCCATGTCAACATTTCACACTTAAGATGGTAAGAAGTTCATACAATGGCAATGACTATGGCATATACTAGTCATTTATTATTTTCATTTATAAGATTCGTCTTTTTTTTTTAAATATTAATTTTATTTCTTTATTTTCTTGCTGCAGGTTTTCATTATATCTAACCTTCTCTTTATGCTTGGCCTTTAGTCATTTTCTTCTTATTTATATCATTTTCAACACATGTTCTTACAAATTTATAGAGCATTGTTCCCCAATTTGATTTCTACTATTACCCTTTAGTTAAAGAGGTTCATCTTGGGTAGAAAAATGTTGAAAATAGGCTTCACCAGCTTCCAACACGGTCTGGCCATGTTCCAGGGCACGGCCATACTTTAAAAATACTTCAAATGTACTCAAAAATAGTCTCGAACACGGCTAACCCATGCTTGAAGCATCCAGAACACGGCCTGGCCGTGTTCTTTGACCTTTGCTCACTAATCAGATCATAACTATTTCATTTTAACTCCGATTGAGGTGATCTTAGTGTCTATGGAAAGCTAAGACAATTATCTAAAACTATTATGTTAATCATATCAGAAAAATAGTAATAAATATTGGTGTTATTACTCCCTTAAATGCAATATTATTTCTTCTTGGGTAGATTCTAACCTTTTGTTACTAATCTGACTATATCTCCCACATAAGAATTACAAATTAAGTGATTCTAGTGGCTAAACATCCGTGACACATAAATATATAATTCATATGTTAGCCATTTATTTTAATTCCTTATATAAATTTTCTAGAAATTAAAACACCAAAGCTATCCTAACATATTCTTCCCTGATTAACCATTTTCTGACATTTGTTTACTAATTGGACCATATCTACCTCGTATGAACTCTAAATTGAATGATTCTAGTGGCTAAAAATCTGTGACACATATATCTATAATTCATAAGTTAACCATTTATTTTAATTCCTTATAGATGGTTCTTAGAAATTAAAACACCGAAGCTATCGTAACATATTCTTCCCTAATTAACCATTTTCTGACATTTGTTTACTAATCGGACCATATCTACCTCATATGAACTCTAAATTGAATGATTCCAGTGGCTTAGAATCCGTGAGACATAAATATACATTTGTTATGTTAACCATTTGTTTAGATTCCCTATAGAAGGTTCCCGAAAATTAAAATACAGAAGCTTAAAATTCTGCCACCCATAGCCATACCCATGCAGAACTATCTACACCAACCTAAGTATTCAAACATACATCACATGCAAGATCAATATGTAACATGATATAGCAACATCCATGACCAATCATCAAAGTTCTAAGATCAAAATCTCATATAACTATTATAAGTTTCAAAAGTTTTCTTTAAAAAGAAATATTGTTAAACTTACCTAAGAATCTCCCTTGCTTACTTAGTGAATTGGTTTTCTTGTTTCCTCTTGAAAGAAGTAGCAAGATTCCTCCCTTCCCTTAACTTTTCTAGCAACTTAGGTAATAGAAGGAGGGTGAATTTTTAAACCTCAAGGATGAAGAAGAAAAATGGATTCAAGTGGAGATTAAGGTAACTTACCTTGAGTACTTAGCCTTCTAAACTTCTCCTTCTTCTTCCTTCCTTTATTCTCCTCTCTTTCTCTCATTTCCTCACTCTACCTTGCTTCTATTTCTCTCTCTTCCTCATTTGGACGAAATTAAAATGTTGTAGAGGTGGGTTTTGCTTAAATAGACCACCAAATAATACACCTTTCATGATCATGGGTCTACCTTATCACAATTAGGATACACTTTGTTGAATTTTTGGAAAACAAACAACTTATGTTCTTGTCTTCCTCTTCCTTAGTCAAGATATGCATAGGAAAAGGAGATTTGTATTTTGAAAATTATGATGATATGTTCTTAAGATAAGGGACAAGGTCCCTTTGATTTAGGGATTCATTTCCATTTTCTTTTGCTTTAAACAAGTATGATAGGTTTGCCTTTTTAGGTGGCAAATTTCTAGCCCTTGAATCTCCATTATTTGGTTGATATTATTTGTGTGGGATAAAAATTTTTTGTCCTAATTCCATGTATTATCATACCACTTGCTAAAATTATGAGTGTAGGATATATATGTTTTTGTCCTAAAGCCTTGTATTATCGTGCTGACATGCTTTAAATTAAGCATGTATTTAGCATATTTTATGTTTCTTTTTATTTTATTTAAATGATAAATAGATAGGTTTTAATTAAATTGCGTGTTTTATGTTTTTAGGAATAATAAAGAAGAAAAGAAGAGAAAAATAGAAGAAAATCATGAAAAATGCTGATTTCTGACCTTTCGTCACTAATGGAAGCATATCTCACTCATTTTAGCTCCGATTGAGCTGATTCCAGCGGCTACGGAAAGAAGAAACATAGAGATATAACTTTTGTGTTCGGCACTTTGGCAAAATCCGGCGTTTTCTAAGTGCGGCGGCCCTCACAATACAGCGCCGCGGCGGCCCGTCATGGATGTTTCGTAGAGCCGCGGCGCTGGTTATTGGCGCCGCGGCGCCCTTGCCCCAGAACCACGAGCGCCACGGCGCTGCACGGGTGCGTCGCGGCACCCCGTGGATGAAGTTTCGCAGCGCCGCGACGCTGAACTTATGCGCCGCGGCGCCGCCGCTCCGGAAGTCGCGATTTTAGGGTTTTTTTCGCCTGATTTGAAGCCCAATTGATGGAGATTTGACCTAAAAACTTTCCTACTTCGACTAGGAGGGGTTGAATCGATAAAAAGGAAGGAAAGTAAACAGAGAAGGGATCTATTCATTCAGCAAAGAATTCATTCAAGTTCTCAACTCTTTTCTTTACTTCTTGTTTAGTTTTCTATGGCCCTGCGCGGCTAATTTTCTTTAGTTGGTTGAGGGAGATTGAAACCTCAAGGGATTTGATGTCATTGTGAGATACGGATTTGATTTCATTGCATTCAATCTTAACCGGGTATTGTTTATTCATCTGTTCTTATTTTCTTAATATTATGCATGTGATTGCTAGGAGGCCTACTAGTATATTGTATGTGTAGCTGCTAAATTAGGTTTTGAACAAAGCTTTTATTACTTGATTCGTGAAGCAAATAGGATTAAGGATTTTGGATTATAAATCGTTAACCCTATGATGAATATCAACTAAATTGAATATAACCGATGTGCTTGTATTCGTTTAGCTCTATTAGTTTCTCTTGTTCTTCATGCGGTTAATAAGTTATGCTTTACCGATGTGCTAAAGGATTGCTCGTTAATTAGAGTATAATTAGTGCGATTGTCATTAATTTACTAGGCTTAAGGAGGAACTGGGATAGAATCCCAATGATAGATATTTGTTTTAAGATTGATAATTTTGTCAACGATCAATGCAATCCCTTGATGGTGAATATCGACCGAAACCAACGCTTTTCTCATTAATCACTTTCTCTCAATTATTTTTGCTATTGTTTACTTAATTTTAATTGCGACTCTCAATCCCCCCTTTCTGAATCACATAAGGTAATTCCAGTGTCTGTGGGATCGACCCTTACTCCCACTACTACAGGTTAGTGTTGAGGTAAGGTTTTAATTTGGGCGTGCCTGCGACAGTGCGCACCAAATTTTGGCGCCGTTGCCGGGGACTGCGTCATTACTTTTGTGATTTTTTATTTTATTTATGCCTGTGACTCGTTCTGCTAATTGTCAAGATTTACTGTTCAATCGAGATATTGGAAAGTAAGCAGAGAAGGGATCTATTCATTCAGCAAAGAATTCATTCAAGTTCTCAACTCTTTTCTATACTTCTTGTTTAGTTTTCTATGGCCCTGCGCGGCTAATTTTCTTTAGTTGGTTGAGGGAGATTGAAACCTCAAGGGATTTGATGTCATTGTGAGATACGGATTTGATTTCATTGCATTCAATCTTAACCGGGTATTGTTTATTCATCTGTTCTTATTTTCTTAATATTATGCATGTGATTGCTAGGAGGCCTACTAGTATATTGTATGTGTAGCTGCTGAATTAGGTTTTGAACAAAGCTTTTATTACTTGATTCGTGAAGCAAATAGGATTAAGGATTTTGGATTATAAATCGTTAACCCTATGATGAATATCAACTAAATTGAATATAACCGATGTGCTTGTATTCGTTTAGCTCTATTAGTTTCTCTTGTTCTTCATGCGGTTAATAAGTTATGCTTTACTGATGTGCTAAAGGATTGCTCGTTAATTAGAGTATAATTAGTGCGATTGTCATTAATTTACTAGGCTTAAGGAGGAACTGGGATAGAATCCCAATGATAGATATTTGGTTTAAGATTGATAATTTTGCCAATGATCAATGCAATCCCTTGATGGTGAATATCGACCGAAACCAACGCTTTTCTCATTAATCACTTTCTCTCAATTATTTTTGCTATTGTTTACTTAATTTTAATTGCGACTCTCAATCCCCCCTTTCTGAATCACATAAGGTAATTCCAGTGTCTGTGGGATCGACCCTTACTCCCACTACTACAGGTTAGTGTTGAGGTAAGGTTTTAATTTGGGCGTGCTTGCGACAGTGCGCACCAAATTTTGGCGCCGTTGCCGGGGACTGCGTCATTACTTTTGTGATTTTTTATTTTATTTATGCCTGTGACTCGTTCTGCTAATTGTCAAGATTTACTGTTCAATCGAGATATTGGAAAGTAAGCAGAGAAGGGATCTATTCATTCAGCAAAGAATTCATTCAAGTTCTCAACTCTTTTCTTTACTTCTTGTTTAGTTTTCTATGGCCCTGCGCGGCTAATTTTCTTTAGTTGGTTGAGGGAGATTGAAACCTCAAGGGATTTGATGTCATTGTGAGATACGAATTTGATTTCATTGCATTCAATCTTAACCGGGTATTGTTTATTCATCTGTTCTTATTTTCTTAATATTATGCATGTGATTGCTAGGAGGCCTACTAGTATATTGTATGTGTAGCTGCTGAATTAGGTTTTGAACAAAGCTTTTATTACTTGATTCGTGAAGCAAATAGGATTAAGGATTTTGGATTATAAATCGTTAACCGTATGATGAATATCAACTAAATTGAATATAACCGATGTGCTTGTATTCGTTTAGCTCTATTAGTTTCTCTTGTTCTTCATGCGGTTAATAAGTTATGCTTTACCGATGTGCTAAAGGATTGCTCGTTAATTAGAGTATAATTAGTGCGATTGTCATTAATTTACTAGGCTTAAGGAGGAACTGGGATAGAATCCCAATGATAGATATTTGTTTTAAGATTGATAATTTTGTTAATGATCAATGCAATCCCTTGATGGTGAATATCGACCGAAACCAACGCTTTTCTCATTAATCACTTTCTCTCAATTATTTTTGCTATTGTTTACTTAATTTTAATTGCGACTCTCAATCCCCCCTTTTTGAATCACATAAGGTAATTCCAGTCTCTGTGGGATCGACCCTTACTCCCACTACTACAGGTTAGTGTTGAGGTAAGGTTTTAATTTGGGCGTGCCTGCGACAGTGCGCACCAAATTTTGGTGCCGTTGCCGGGGACTGCGTCATTACTTTTGTGATTTTTTATTTTATTTATGCCTGTGACTCGTTCTGCTAATTGTCAAGATTTACTATTCAATCGAGATATTGGAAAATCTGTATACAGGCATAGAAGAGGAATTCAAGAAGACGTTGATCAGGATAAGGAGGAAGTGATCATGGCCAGACACCCCACTTTGAAGGAGCTTGCAGCTCCTGATTTACATCAGCAACCCTTATGCATTACTTTTCCTAATCTTGATGACAATGTTAATTTTGAGTTGAAATCTGGATTAATTCATCTCTTACCAAGTTTTCATGGTCTTGCAGGTGAAGACCCGCATAAACATCTGAAGGAATTCCATGTGGTATGTACCAGTATGAAGCCCCCTGGAGTAACTGAGGAACAAATAAAACTCAGGGCTTTTCCTTTTTCCTTAAAAGATTCAGCCAAAGATTGGTTGTATTATTTGCCCTCTGGTACCATCACTACCTGGAATGAGATGAAGAGAATGTTTTTAGAGCGTTATTTTCCTGCATCTAGAGCCGCTACTATTAGAAAAGAAATATGCGGCATTAGGCAATTACATGGTGAAACGCTTTATGAATATTGGGAGAGGTTTAAGAAACTTTGTGCAAGCTGCCCACACTATCAGATTAGTGAGCAGCTACTAATCCAATATTTCTATGAAGGTCTTTTGCAGGGAGATAGGAGCATGATAGATGCAGCTAGTGGAGGAGCACTAGTAGATAAAACTCCTGAAGCAGCCAGAATTTTGATCTCAAATATGGCTGCTAATTCACAACAATTTGGCGTTAGGCATGATCTTCCTATTAGGCATGCCCATGAGGTAAGTACTACTTCTCTTCAGAATCAAATATCTGAACTTACTTCTCTTGTGCGCCAAATGGCTACAGGTACACTGCAGCAAGTTAAAGTATGTGGAATATGCTCAGCCACAGGGCACCCAACTGACATGTGTCCTACACTTCAAGAAGAGTCCACAGAACAAGCGAATGCTGTAGGAGGTTTTCCTGGCCAACCAAAAAGGTATGATCCATATGCCAATACATACAATCCTGGATGGAAGGATCATCCCAATTTCAGATATGGGAGTGCACAAAATAGGCCTGCAGGACAAAATTTTCAACAAAATCAGCAAGCCTATTATCCTAGACAGAATGCATCCCAAGATCAACAGGTAAGTAATCCGTTGGAAGATGTTGTCAAGTCTCTTGCACATAACTTTCAACAATTTCAGCAAGAGACGAGAGCTAGCATTCAGAACTTGACAACTCAGATAGGCCAAATAGCAACCACAGTCAATCGGTTAGATGCTCAAGAATCAGGTAAGTTACCTTCTCAAACTGTGGTGAATCCTAGAGAAAATGTCAGTTCAATTATTTCAATAAATGGTAAGGAAATTGAAAGTCCACCATCTGTTTTTTCTCCTAAAAAGCAAGAAAAATCAATTAAGGAGAATGAAGCAACTACAGGTAAGTCTCTTTCTAATTTAAAGTATGAAGTAATGCCTCCTTTTCCAGAAGCTCTTAAAGAGAATAGGCTAAATGAGAAAACCTCTGAATTGTATGACATCTTTAGAAAATGTGAAGTTAATCTTCCCCTTCTAGATACCATTAAACAGGTGCCAAGATATGCAAAGTTCTTGAAAGAACTATGTACTCAAAAAGAAGGGCAAAAATTAAAAGATTTTGAAAAGATTCATATGAGTCAGAATGTATCTGCTATGATACAGACAAAACTCCCCACTAAATGCAAGGATCCAGGTATGTTTACTATCCCATGCAAAATTGGGGGAACTCGCATTGAAAAGGCTATGTTAGATTTAGGAGCTTCCATCAATGTTATGCCATATTCTGTATATACATCTTTGAATTTGGGACCATTGAAATCTGTTAATTTGATAATTCAACTAGCAGATAGGTCCACTACATATCCTAAGGGAATAATTGAGGATGTCTTGGTGCAAGTAGATGATTTGGTGTTCCCTGCAGATTTTTATGTGCTTGACACGGACAATGGGGATTTTACTTCTCCAATATTATTAGGGAGACCATTTTTGAAAACCTCCAAAACCAAGATAGATGTTCACAATGGCACACTCACTATGGAATTTGATGGTGAAGTAATAAAATTCAATATGTATGAAGCCATAAAATACCCAGGTGATGATACTCCTGTCTATTCCATTAATGTACTTGATTCGTTGGCATATGATGTATTTGAATTAGATGAAAAGGATAAAATGGAGGAAAGTGTGAACAAATCTATAGCAGCAGATGATGGTGAAATAGACTTAGATGAAGAAATAAAGGAGAAACTGGCTGCACTCAATGATTCTTCAAAAGAGCCACCAAAGGGTAAGATTTCTTATATGGAATTATCAAATTTTGATACCATTCTTGCACCTTCTGTTTTGCAGGACCGTGGATCAATTTTGTCATCTCTGCCTAATCACCTGAAATACTTGGAAATAGGAGATGCATCACCTATTATAGTTACAAAAAGTTTAGGTGTTAAAAAAGAAGAGGAATTGATGCATATTTTTCAAGAAAAAAGAAATGCCATTATAAGAACAATTGCAAACCTTAAAGGCATAGACCCGACTATAAAATTGCATCAAGTTCTAGAAATGAAAGGGGTTGAACCCTTTAAAGGTAAGAAATTGCTCCCTTGGTTAGGTCCACTTGTTATTGCTGATGTGCCTTCTGGTTATGCAGTTGAATTTCAAAGATTGAATCAGTCCCAGAAATTTAAAGTGAACCTCAAAGAGCCTCCATGAACAAAGATAGGGAGCTGAGTCGAGCCAACGATGTAAAACAAAGGCGCTGGTTGGGAGGCAACCCAACAATCATTTTTCTTCTTCTTATTATTTTTTCTTTTCATAGTTTAATTTGTTTTAAAAAAAAAAAAAGAAGCTGTGGACGCACACAAGCGCCGCGGCGCTCAAGAACAGCGCCGCGGCGCCCCTACCCAGATTGGGTCAGCGCCGTGGCGCCTGAAGATAGAGCTGCGGCGCTCCGCATTTCAGCAGAGAGCGCCGCGGTGCTCTCTATAAGAGGTTCGCGAGAACCTCTTCTCCTACTCGCGGTTTTTGCTCTCTCTCACCCCCAAATCCCTTTTCTTGCCTCCAATCACCCATACTCACCTCCCATTCGATTATATTGCTTGCATAACTTGATTTTTTATCTACTTTTGTAGGATTATACACCACCATCCCAGCATACCATTGAAGATTTATGGCAGCGCACAGAGTATCTGAGCCACCAACTGCACGATCTGGCCCTCTACCAGCACTCTATTACACAACATAATCATGCCTGCTTCAGTCAGCTAGCCCATGCACTGAACCTTCCAATTGCATTCCCGGCGCCTCCTGAACCACCCTTTCGGCCTGACACCGAGCATGATGCGATGAATGGTGACACTTGATCAGGGAAGTTTCCCTGGACCCCTCCCTATTTCATTACTTGTCTCTATTGTGTTTTTTCTTTGATATTCTTACATTGGGGACAATGTATGTTTTTAAGTGTGGGGGGGGGTCACTTTATGATTCAGCTGGATGACTGTATAATAACTCATACACTTGTGCACTTTTCTACTTTGATGCATTACTATAATTCTATGATGTGTGCACTTTTATTCCTATCATGAGGTGAGCATGTGAACAAAATTTCAATTTATGGGTTTGTGTTAGTGAAACCAATAGCCAATGATATAAATGTTTAAATTGCTAATAGCTCCTAAGAAACGTAGGAAAATCATAATTATGTGTAATTTTAATTTTTTTGCAATTTATTATCCATTTTCTAGAATCCTGAATCTATTTTGCACAACAACTTTGAGTATTTAATTTATCTTTTATTTAAAGAAAGTTTATACAACTTAAATAAATTTTTTATGATCTCAGAAAGGATTCTAGAACTTATTTGAATGATGCTTGAGGCGAAATCCTAGGTTAATACTATTAATTAGGATATGATTTAGGCATTATTTGATAGATTGAGCCTTTCAAGCCTAACCTAAGTAATAAAATAACACTAGTTCCATTATTTTGAGCTTAATGAACTTTTCCTTCTGAAAACTATAACTGAGCCATAAGGCAAAGTTTGTATATCCTTATTTTTTTTCTTTACCCTATTCACTCACTCCATGATTATTTTGATGAATATTTGTATTGTATTGCTTTATTACAAAAGGGGTGGAAGGGTGGAGCAAGGAAAAGAAAAGAAATTTTCAAAAGAAAAAGAAAAAGAAAAAAAATTATATATATATATAAGAACAAATGTTGTGGGTGAAAGAAAAAGAGGACAATGATGGATTGAAGCAGGAAAAGTAGTGTGGGGAGAAAATCTTCCCAAAATTATTGGAGGAAAGCAAAGAGCTCAAGAGATCAATTTTAATCATGTGGTGCTGGGTGACTGATCCTACATTGATATCCTTTGTCCCACCCTTCACCTTGGCCACATTACAAGCTAAATAAAGTCCTTTTGATCCTAAAAGTAGTTTTGACCTACATTAGTGGAGAGCAGCAGGAAAAATAAGCTTATGGAAATCCTACGAGGAGATCCATACTTGATTTCTTGAGATATATAAACTCATTTGAATGAAAGATGATTGAACTGCTCAAAACACACACACACTCAGGGCTCTAGAAAAACGAATTCTGAATTGCATTTAAATTGAATATTGCACATAGTCATTAAATTTTCTGAAATTTCTTTAAGAGCATTCAATTTTCACTATGAGGCAATATATTGGTAAGACTTTCACTTACCTTATTTATTGAATATTGTTCACATGGTTTAATTTGCTTGAGGACAAGCAAAAGAGCAAGTGTGGGGGTATTTGACATGCTTTAAATTAAGCATCTATTTAGCATATTTTATGTTTCTTTTTATTTTATTTAAATGATAAATAGATAGGTTTTAATTAAATTGTGTGTTTTATGTTTTTAGGAATAATAAAGAAGAAAAGAAGAGAAAAATAGAAGAAAATCATGAAAAATGCTGATTTCTGACCTTTCGTCACTAATGGAAGCATATCTCACTCATTTGAGCTCCGATTGAGCTGATTCCAGCGGCTACGGAAAGAATAAACATAGAGCTATAACTTTCGTGTTCGGCACTTTGGCAAAATCCGGCGTTTTCTAGGCGCCGCGGCGCTCACAATACAGCGCCGCGGCGGCCCGTCATGGATGTCTCGTAGAGCCGCGGCGCTGGTTATTGGCGCCGCGGCGCCCTTGCCCCAGAACCACGAGCGCCGCGGCGCTGCACGGGTGCGCCGCGGTACCCCGTGGATGAAGTTTCGCAGCGCCGCGACGCTGAACTTATGCGCGGCAGCGCCGCCGCTCCGGAAGTCGCGATTTTAGGGTTTTTTTCGCCTGATTTGAAGCCCAATTGATGGAGATTTGACCTAAAAACTTTCCTGCTTCGACTAGGAGGGGTTGAATCGATAAAAAGGAAGGAAAGTAAGCAGAGAAGGGATCTATTCATTCAACAAAGAATTCATTCAAGTTCTCAACTCTTTTCTTTACTTCTTGTTTAGTTTTCTATGGCCCTGCGCGGCTAATTTTCTTTAGTTGGTTGAGGGAGATTGAAACCTCAAGGGATTTGATGTCATTGTGAGATACGGATTTGATTTCATTGCATTCAATCTTAACCGGGTATTGTTTATTCATCTGTTCTTATTTTCTTAATATTATGCATGTGATTGCTAGGAGGCCTACTAGTATATTGTATGTGTAGCTGCTGAATTAGGTTTTGAACAAAGCTTTTATTACTTGATTCGTGAAGCAAATAGGATTAAGGATTTTGGATTATAAATCGTTAACCCTATGATGAATATAAACTAAATTGAATATAACCGATGTGCTTGTATTCGTTTAGCTCTATTAGTTTCTCTTGTTCTTCATGCGGTTAATAAGTTATGCTTTACCGATGTGCTAAAGGATTGCTCGTTAATTAGAGTATAATTAGTGCGATTGTCATTAATTTACTAGGCTTAAGGAGGAACTGGGATAGAATCCCAATGATAGATATTTGTTTTAAGATTGATAATTTTGTCAATGATCAATGCAATCCCTTGATGGTGAATATCGACCGAAACCAACGCTTTTCTCATTAATCACTTTCTCTCAATTATTTTTGCTATTGTTTACTTAATTTTAATTGCGACTCTCAATCCCCCCTTTCTGAATCACATAAGGTAATTCCAGTCTCTGTGGGATCGACCCTTACTCCCACTGCTACAGGTTAGTTTTGAGTAAGGTATTAATTTAGGTGCACCTGCGACAGTGCGCACCACGTGCCACTTGCCAAAATTATGAATGTAGAATCACACCACTTGCTAAATTTTTGTCTTAATGCCATGTAACCTAATCTTTATTATTATTACATTATTATATTATCACCTAATTTATTTTATTTTATTTTTCCTCTTGAATTTGGGCTTATTCCTACCCATTTTATTTGCTTTGGATTAAATTCTACCTTTCTTGGAAGGCTTGGTCACATTTTCATAATTTTTGGGCTATTGGTCCAATTACTCTATCCTAGTCTAAGTCTATGTTTTATTTCTTGCTTAGGTTATCCAATGGGCTTGTTAGAAACTTATGTGAAGTGGAAAAACTCTATATGAAGTGTCCATAGGTAAAAGCCCAATGTATGGGTAATGATTTTAAACTTAGTAACTCTAGTTCTTGAATTAGGAAAAATTACCCTAATCCAATGTTCTTGAAATTTTAAGACATTTACTTGTTTCTAAACATTTATCTTCCTTATCCAATAATTTTGCATCTCTTTAGTATGTTATTTCTAATTTATGTTTTTCCTATTAGGTTTTCCCTCTTTATTTGTTCTCTTAATGTTAGAAACATTTTCTATGCATATACATAAGGTGAAGAATTTCTAAGGATTATATTTCCTTAGATATCTAAAATATTGTCTAATAAACTTTATTTCTTTAATTAAATTATCAATAAAAGAAACAAAATTAGGGATGTTACACTTCACCCTTCCATGTAACATACCAGATTTTAATAAATGGAAAATAATTCTCAATGGTGAAGAAAAGGAAAAAGAATGAAATAGAACATCAATGAAACCTTAAAATGGTTATATGGCAAAGAGGAAAACTAGAAGGGGAGAAAGTGTAATATTCTAATTCTTCAGGACTAGAATTGAACATCAAGAAATAAGGTAAAGATATGTTTTGTCGTGACTCCAAACACCCAATGGAATATTCCTAACAGAGGAATTAAAGCATTTGGAGAATTGGAGGAAGCCAAACAAGGCCTTGGTCAAGGATCTAGTCATAATGTAATGGAATGGCAAAAGTGTAATATTTAAAGAAAGAGAGGGCATGTGTTAAGGAGAGGCAATGTAACAACTCCATTTTTGTACATATATACTTATATATAAATTTTTTTAAAGTCCCATGAAGTCATTACCTTTATTTAACTCATAATAACATTCAATTAATTTAACCAAGCATAATTAAGGTTTACATATCATTAATTAACAACATCTGTACAGAAATCAAACACATATATGTCTACATCTTATTCATCCATATTGACCAGTTCCGGGGATACGGGTGCGGGTGGTTGTACCTTCACTGGGATCTTAACCAATTTGACCATAAACACCTTATTAATTTTTGGGATATGTCCAACGTATAGTAACTCGATCCAACGTACACTAAGAGCCAGAGCCAAAGAAAAATCTGCAAAACTAATTTTCTAAACATGATATGGAAATATAGTGAGAATTAAATTCTAGTAGGTTCAACAATAAATCATAATTATAATCAATATAGATCATCATGTCATGTTCATCTGTATAAGCTACAGCAAATATCTTAGGTCACATGAATGCACTTTATCTATGCATATAAAAATCATACAATAATGACATGTATGGCATGAATAACTATTTTCAGATTACCATATGATGGCTATCAACTTATTTTCATATCGT
Organism: Gleditsia sinensis; assembly: GCA_037074535.1. Taxonomy (NCBI): domain Eukaryota; kingdom Viridiplantae; phylum Streptophyta; class Magnoliopsida; order Fabales; family Fabaceae; genus Gleditsia; species Gleditsia sinensis. The sequence continues at coordinate 35,673,568 of CM073469.1, read as the reverse complement.
GTTATCCTAGTAAGGGTGAGTACTTTCTACTCTCCAATATGGGCTTTTCTTGCTCCAACCGACATGGCACACTTTTTTTTTTCTTTTCTCATTAACATAACCATATTCGTTGATAGGGTGTCCCCTACTGGTGCACCACATGGACCGCCATGTAACCGTGCTTATTTCTTTTCTTTTCTTTTCTTTTCTCATTAATAGCCAATAATATGATTTCAATAACAAGTATGTTCATTATACACATATGGAATAATTTCAAAATATAATCATAACCAAAAATCATTGGTAATCTGACATGAACATAATCATTTCAAATATCAGTTTATAAAATATTTCCATGTCAAAATTACACACTGAAGATAGTAAGGAGTTCATGCAATGACAATGGCTATGGCAAACACTAGTCATTATTATTTTCATTTATAAGATTCTTCTTCTTTTTTAAATATTATTTTTATCTCTTCATTTCCTTTATGCTAGGCCTCTAGTCACTTTTCTCCTACTTATATCATTTCCAACACATCTTGTCACAAATTTAATATGGCATTCTTGTTCAATTTGGTTTCTATTATTATCCTATAGTTAATGAGCTTCATTTAGGGTAGAAAAATGTTGAAAATAAGTTTTACCAACTTCTAACACGACCTAAACGTATCCTATAACACGGTTTGGCCATTTCTTGTAAAACAGCATGCTTTAGACTTCAAAATGTACTTTCTAGCATAGAACGCAGCCTATCCGTGCCTTGAAACATGGTCATTCCTTGAAACATGGCCATGCTCTATCTTGTGTTATTCCCTGATGCAGGTTTTTGTCCTACCTCACATTATCTCACTAATCATATCATAACTCCATCATTTTAACTCTGACTTAGTTGATCTTGGTGTCCATTTAAAGATAAAAAAAAATCTAAAATATTATGTTGAATATTTTAGTGAAATATTAAGTAATCTTGGTGATATTACTCCTTCAATTTAAAAGTTATTTCTTATCAGGTAGATTCTGACCTTAACTTACTAATCGGACCATATCTCCCTTATATGAACTCCAAATTGAGTCATTCCAGTGGCTAAATTTCCGTGAGACATATATCTATATTTTTTTTGTCTTAAACCGTTATTTCAATCCCTACATAATATTTCAAGAAAGTCAAACACATAAGCTTTCTTAACATATTCTTCCCTGGTTAACCATTTTCTTACCGCTGCTTACTAATCTAACCATATCTAACTTATATGGACTCCAAATTGAGTTATTCCAGTGGCTAAAAATCCGTGAGACATATATCTATATTTTTATATTAACCATGTCTTTTAATTACTAACCGATTCTTCCCTGGTCACTCTAAAATCTAGTTTCTTAACCAAACATTTTCTAAGGTTTTAGTTCATCAGTTTATTATGTCCTCTTCTATTTTCTTCTTAACTTAAATCAAATCATATTTCATCAATTTTTCACCATATTTAAATATACAAAATAGCAGCATAAAAATCTTAAAATTTTGTCACCTATAGCTATATCTATGCAGAACTTTCCACACTAACCTAAGTATTCAAACATACATCACTTACAAGATCAACATGTAACATGATATAGCATCATCCACGGCCAATCATCTAGGTAACAAATATGGTAAATTTCATCAAAGATCAAAATCCTATATAAATATTTTTAATTTCAAAGATTTCTAAAAAAAAAAATTTAACCTACCTAAAGATCTCCCTAGCTCACTTAGTGAATTCTTTTTCTTGTTTCCTCTTGAAGGAAGTAGCAAGATTTCTCCCTTCCCTTAACTTTTCTAAAAGCTTAAATAAGAGAAGGAGGGTGAGTTTTTGAACCCCAAGAATGAAGAAGAAAGATAGATTTAAGTGGAGATTAAGCTAACTTACCTTGAGTACTTAGTCCTCTAGACTTCTCCTTCCTTTTTCTTCCTCTCTTCTCCTCTCTTTCTCTCTTTTCCTCACTCTACCTTGCTTATGTTTTTCCTTTCCCTCACTTGGATGAAATTATAATGTTATAAGTTTGGGTTTTGCTTAAATAAACTATCATATGGTTCACCTTTAATAACCATGGGTCTACCTTATCACAATTAGGATGCACTTGATTGTTTTTTGTGGAAAAACAACTCATGTTCTTGTCTTCCTCTCCCTTAGTCAAGATATGCATAGCAAAATGAGATTTTTTATTTTGAAAATCATGTTAAAATATTCTTAAGACAAGGGACAAGGTCCCTTTGATTTAGGGATTCATTTCCCTTTCTTTTGTCTTAATCAAGTATGATAGATTTTCCATTTTGGGTGGCAAATTTTCAGCCCTTGAATCTTCCTTGCTTGGCTGAAATTATTTGTGTAGGGTAAAGATGTTTTGTCATAATTCTATGTATTATTACCCACTTGCTGACATTATGAATATATGATATAGATGTTTTCTCCTAAAGCCATGTATTATTACCTACTTGTTGAAATTATGAATGTAGGATATAGATGTTTTGTCTTAATGCCATGTGACTTAATCTTGATTATTATTACACTACTATTTCCTCACATGATTCTTATTTTTTCTTCTTGGATTTGGGCTCATTCTTACCCATTTCCTTTTCTTTGGCTAATTAATTAGTGAGAAAATTACGAGAAAGGACTTTTTTTAAAAAAAAATTGAGTGTACGATTCCAACCGCATTGTTTTTGGAGAGTCCTAAATTCCGCAACCAATTATTGCATTCGATTTGGAACAATCATTTTCAGCGACGCCCTTTATTTTGTGTGATTTTGACTGTTAGCGTTTAGACTAATTCTTGCATGGGTTCAAGTTCATTTTTGTCCCTTAAGGGGGGCACGTGTTGCTATAATAAAATCTATCTCAAGTAGCCACAACCATAAATTAAACATCAAAAAGTCCAAATCAACTTATTCTTCATAAAAAATGACAGCATCACAAAAAGGAGATTATAGAAGTTTCTCATCATAGTTTTGAAAATCTTAAAAAATATATTTTACCAAAAAAATGTTTAATAATTAAACAGTCATTGTAAATTAGTTTTACCATTAACTTTCTCATATTTTTCGTTTAAAAATGTTGACATAAAACATTAAAAGGACCACCTAACTATACTTATTTGACAGTGATTAAATAGGGATTCACTGCCAGGTGAGTACGTAAGTGCATAGTCAATTGTTATCAAATTTATATTTAGTCTAAATGGAATAGTACTTAGGGTATCTTATAATTGGTCTATATATATATATATATATATGAACTGCAAAAGTGCAAGCTCAACGCTGGTTTACATGTGAATTCAAATGCTTGAGCTGAATATTTGTTGTTTCTGTAATAACCGTAAAATTTAACGAAAATTTCAATTAAAGAAAATTTGGAATAAAAGAGAGAATTTCGAAAATGGGGATAAGAACCGTAGAAAATATGTATGTTTACTATATGGGTTAAAGAAGTACAAAGAAAATATGAGAATTTATGTTTTGGCGCGTAATTTTTATTATTAAATGATAGTATTTTGCTATAAGCAAATATATTTTCATTTGTTTATAAATGATTATGTTTTGCTAAAAGTAAGTAGTTTTTTAATTAAAATAAGTATTGTGTTGCTTAAAATAATTATACCGGCCTCTAATGAATTTTTATGGTATTTTTAGAAATATCCTTTCTTTTATTATGTATAAAGATATTTATTTTGAGATTTGTTTTATTACGATTTTTATCAAGAAAAATTATGATTTAAGAGTTTAACTAAAGATTTATGAGAATGAAAATTTTTAGAAATTTTTGGGATATTTTAGGATGATAAACATAATTTATATGAATTTATATAAAAGAAAATTATATTATTAATTATTAAATAATTATTATTATTATTTTAAAAAAAACATGACAATAAAATGGAGATACGGGGGAAGGAAGACAATGACTGCAATTTCGAAGAGAAATCGAGAATTTCAAATAGTGAGTGAATAGTAACATACAACTTTATCTATCTGGAGTGCCTATTAGCTTCCGATCTCAAAACTGAAGGTGTTATTAGATTCAGGACAAAGAATACTTCAATTCTGACTGATCGATTTTTCAAATCAGCCGTTGAATCGTCATAGATCTGAAGTAGAAAATCTCGGTAAAAGGTAAATTCTGAAATACTTAAAAATCTTAAATTAGAAATCTGACTCCGTAGATGGATTCAGAAGTTAAATAAACATTAGAATATGAATACGTTTCGGTGATTTGGTAAATTTTTTTGTGGCGGTGAATAGTAATTTCTGGTAGTGAATAGTGCGGTGAATAGTATTTTCCGACAATGAATAGTATTTTTCGGTGGTAAATAATCCAGTGGTGAATAGTACCCATAGCGTTGACCTGCGTTGACCGAGCTCCTAGAGGCCAAATTTAGCAAATCCGGAGTCATTTTTAAGGTTTTTGGACATTCTGGACTCGATTTTGGAGTTTATTTTGTTGAAGTCGAATTAGAAACGAGGATTTTAAGGGTGTCCAACTTTGTACCTCAAATTTATGAGTAGATAATTCTTCCTATGGCTTGTTTTTACTCTTCTTGAACTTTACATTGCTAAATGAGTATGTTTACTTGTTATTTATACTTTCATATGTTTTTGAAATGGTTTGAAATTTCTAAAATGGTTGAAATATGATATTTAGTTCAAGAAGAGTATGAATTTTGATACACGTTGAACATGTGATATTTAAATGTATTTCGCATTACACAGCAAAGAAATTATGTTATGCATGTGACATTGATTTATAAAGTGATACATTTGCCTCGGATATGAGCATGATTATATGTTTCCCCTGATTGGGAAGTTTTGATAGATGAATATACTGAGACTGAAAAGTCTGTTTTATATTGAGAATTTTATACTAGATTATATGGCATATGTACATATGGTATTTTTTGTGTGGAGAAATCCTATTGGAAATACTGTCTACTAACAGCAGGTGATTTTAGCCCTGGTGCGTACCTTGATTGCCTCAGCTAGCAGGGAAGTTGGTGCTAGCCTCGTGTGAGGGCGAACACATGGGAGATTATATGTGAAGGAGAGCGGAATGCCTCCTATATATGGGCGAGATGCCAGTTATATGATGGCGAGATGCCAGTTATATGAGATGTTATTTGCCTTCCCTTGCTGTGTGCTTGGGAAAAGACCCACTTAGAGTCCCTTTACGTGTCCTCTTCAATGGTAGTAGGGCAAACCTCAGCAAGAGGTTGAGTTTACGAAAATCCTATACCACCAAAGTACGGAAGGGGATTAGACTCTGATATGGCGGTTCTGATATGGGATCCTCCAAATATTTTATGAGACATGTTTTGATGCATAACACATTTTGATTAATGATTTTACAGTATTGAATACGATTATGAACTTGATATGAGCATTGTTTATACAGTATCGCATATGGTTTGAAAGACCTGATTATGATTTTTGAACAGAGAATATTTGAAAATGCGGATCCCATGTAGATGTACTTCTGAAATGTAATTTTTGAATACTTAATTTTTGTTAGACGAGTACATCCATATGTTGACCTGAGAGGTCTTAGAAGGTATTATCTGCTCACTGAGTTGTAAAACTCACTACACGTGGTTGATATATTTTTCAGATAAAGACCCAGAGTCTGGTCCTACGACTTCTTGATCGACTGGGTGTCGTATTTCAGTGGTGAGCCTAAATTGTTTCTGGGCTCTCAGTATGTAAACTTGTAATATATTTGTACTCTAGAGTTTCTCTGAATGTCACAGGCAGGATCCTTGTTTCCGCTGTAAACCTGTTATATATATAGATTTGGCATGTATAATTATTAATATTGCAAATTTGTAAACATATGGTAATACTTGGATATGTGATATTGTGCGACTGTTTGCAAGTGCATAATAATAAAGTTTATCGGATATTAGAGATATTCGCGTTCCTAAAGTAGGGATGTGACAGTTTCTATGGACTAAAATTATGCAATTTGTTGGAAAGCCAAGACATTCACAGATTTGGTAGTACTGCCAACTGAGGTGAATCCCATACCCTGATCTGCTAGGCTGTTTCCTTCATGCGTCATCAAAACTCAATAAAAAAGGCATACAAGCCATTCTCCATAATTATAAGTTCTCATCTTAGCATTATTCACTAATCATAGCATAACTCCATCATTTTAACTCTGATTTAGTTGATCTTGGTGTCCATTTAAAGATAAAAAAATTATCTAAAATATTATTTTGAATATTTTAGTGAAATATTAAGTAATCTTGGTGATATTACTCCTTCAATTTAAACGTTATTTCTTCTCGGGTAGATTATGTCCTTAACTTACTAATCGAACCATATCTCCCTTATATGAACTCCAAATTGAGTGATTCCAGTGGCTAAATTTCTGTGAGACATATATCTATATTTTTTTTATCTTAAACAATTATTTCAATCTCTACATAATATTTCAACAAAGTCAAACACATAAGCTTTCTTAACATATTCTTTCCTGGTTAACCATTTTCTGACCACTGCTTACTTATCTGACCATATCTAACTTATATGGACTCTAAATTGAGTTATTCCAGTGGATAAAAATCCGTGAGACATATATCTATATTTTTATATTAACCATGTCTTTTAATTACTAACCGATTCTTCCCAAAATTTGAAAAATAGAAGCTTCCCTGGTCACTCTAAAATCTAGTTTCCTAACCAAACATTTTCTAAGGTTTTAGTTCATCATTTTATTATGTCCTCCTCTATTTTCTTCTTAATTTAAATCAAATCATATTTCATCAAATTTTCACCATATTTAAATATACAAAATAGCAGCATAAAAATCTTAAAATTTTGTCACCTATAGCTATATCTATGCAGAACTTTCCACACCAACCTAAGTATTCAAACATACATCACTTACAAGATCAACATGTAACATGATATAGCAACATCCATGGACAATCATCTAGGTAAAAAAATATGGTAAATTTCATCAAAGTTCTAGGATCAAAATGCCATATAAATGTTTTTAAGTTCAAAGATTTAAAAAAAAAATTTTAACCTACCTAAAGATCTCCCTAACTCATTTAGTGAATTCTTTTTCTTGTTTCCTCTTGAAGGAAGTAGCAATATTCCTCCCTTCCATTAACTGTTCTAGCAGCTTAAATAAGAGAAGGAGGGTGAGTTTTTGAACCCCAAGAATGAAGAAGAAAGATAGATTCAAGTGGAGATTAAGCTAACTTACCTTGAGTACTTAGTCCTCTAGACTTCTCCTTCCTCTTTCTTCCTCTCTTTTCTCTTTCTCTCTTTTCCTCACTCTACGTTACTTATGTTTTTCCTCTCCCTCACTTGGATGAAATTATAATGTTATAAGTTTGGGTTTTTCTTAAATAAACTATCATATAGTTCACCTTTCATAACCATGGGTCTACCTTATCACAATTAGGATGCACTTGGTTGTTTTTTGTGGAAAAACAACTCATGTTCTTGTCTTCCTCTCCCTTAGTCAAGATATGCATAGCAAAATGATATTTTTATTTTAAAAATTATGTTAAAATATTCTTAAGACAAGGGACAAGGTCCCTTTGATTTAGGGATTCATTTCTCTTTTCTTTTGTCTTAATCAAGTATGATAGATTTTCCATTTTAGGTGGCAAATTTTCAGCCCTTGAATCTTCCTTGCTTGGCTGAAATTATTTGTGTAGGGTAAAGATGTTTTGTCATAATTCTATGTATTATTACCCACTTGCTGACATTATGAATATAGGATATAGATGTTTTGTCCTAAAGCCATGTATTATTACCTACTTGTTGAAATTATGAATGTAGGATATAGATGTTTTGTCTTAATGCCATGTGACTTAATCTTGATTATTATTACACTACTATTTCCTCACATGATTCTTATTTTTTCTTCTTGGATTTGGGCTCATTCTTACCCATTTCCTTTTCTTTGGCTAAAATTCTACCTTTCATAAAGGGTTTGGTCATATTTTCATGATTTTTGAGCTATCGGTCCAACCTCTATATCCTAATCCAAGTCTATGTTTTATTTCTTGTTTGCGCTATCCTATTGGCTTGCTAGAAATTCAAGTGAAGTGAAAAAACTCTATATGAAGTGTCCATAGGTGAAAGCCCAATTTATGGGTAGAGATGTTAAACTTAGTAACTCTAGCTTTTGAATTAGGAAAAATTACCCTAGTCCAATTTTCTTGAAATTTTAAAACCTTTACTTACTTCACAAAAAAATTGATCTTCCGTACCCAAGAATTTTGCCTCTCTTTAGTATTTTATTTCTAATTTTTCCTATTAGGTTTTCTCTCTTTTCCTATTCCCTTAATGTTAGAAACATTTTCTATGCATACACATAAGGTGAAGAATTTCAAAGGATTATATTTCTTAGATTTTTAAAAATTGTCTAATAAATTTTATTTCCTTAATTAATTATTTATGTACCTTTATTAATAAAAGAAATAAAATTATGGATGTTACATTAAATATTTATTTATCTTTATTAATAAATGAAATGAAATTAGGGATGTTACAGGCAACCCTCTAGAAGCTTGAAATTAAAATAAACTTTTCCCTTGACTTGGAGAGCAAGTTGACCAAGGGAGTAAAAATATCAAGGGAGAAGGAGAGGTAGTGGCCAAGGGAGAAGAGAAAAGAGAGAGACCGAGAGAAGAAGAGGAAGGAAAATGAGAGAGAGAGAAAGAGGAGAAAGAAAGGAAACAAGATGAAGATCTAAGGTGAGTTTTGCATGTCCAAGCTTCAATCCATTCTTATTTTCCTCTTGGATGCTTCAAGAGCTGATTTCCTATGGTGAAAGTGCAGGAATTTATAGAAAAAGAAAGAAAGAGAAGTGATCAAAGAGAAGGAAATCCAATGAGGGTTTGAGAATAGAAAGAATCTCTAGTTTTTGGTAGGTTTAACATTAATCTTTCCATGGAATTTCATGTATTTTGAATGATCTAAATTTTTTGAAAATATCCTATTTTGATGATGCATGATGCATATTTATGCTTAGCCATGAAAAGTGAGAGTTTGGATGCATAGATCATACATGTGTTTGCTGAAATTGCCTTGAAAAGGGTGAAAATCGATGCTCTCAATGGTTAGTTCTTGGGGTTATGATTTATGCCGAATTTGGAAATCTATTCAACACATGAGTTGTAGCCCTATTTCTTATTTTGTAATGCCTTTGGAATCACCTTAATCAGATTTGAAATGAATGTGATATGCCTTGATGAGTTAAGAAATGTCAGATCTAACACACAAAGTCATGATGCTATTTCCGAACACTTGTTTAACCCATATCTGTTTCTAATTTATTAAATTGGTAAACATAAAAGTTGTAGATAATTGTCTTATCTTTGTACAGACACTAACATCACCTTAATCGGAGTTAAAATAAGAGAGTTATGTTCTTTTTAGTGAGAGAAGGTCTGGCTAGAAAAATATCTAGAATGCAAGAAAACCCAAAGCACGACCATGATTGGTGACACAGCCAAGCCGTGCTTCGGGCTTCTTTTGGGGATGAAGCACGTTTTGCACATTTTGAAGCACAACCGTGTTAGGAGCTATTTTTGCCCTGTTTTAGCTGCAAATGGCATAAAATGAACCCCATTAACTAGATGATAATTATAGAAACCAAATGGAAGAAAAATTTCCTATAATCTTGGTGATATAATGTTAATTTTCATTACTTCTTGTGATAACAAACTTGATATACATTGTGAAATGATGAAGATGAAGATGTGAAGCATATGCTATTATATTAATGCATGAGAATTACATGATATAAGGTATGCATTGTTGGTAAGTGTATTAATACATATTTGTTAAATGATGTGGTGATGATAATGTGCATGTTATTAGTGATGTACTTGGCTAATACATAAACCATTGTGATGGTGATGATGATTAAGAATATAATGTGTACTTTATTATATGACGATGGAGGAGCTATTACTTGGTGGTTATATGAAGAGACAAATTTGATTGTGGATGGCAAGCATGATAATAAAGTTGAGTTTTAATGTATACATGATTATATCATGTGAATGTATATGGTTAGACTCGTGGTTATAGACAATTAGTCACTGGTTGTGGAACTTGTGGCTGTAGACGATTAGTCACTATGCATAAAAGCACTGTATATATATATATATATATATATATATATATATATATATATATATATATATATATATATATATATATATATATATATACAAGTATAATATTGAAGTATAACCTGGTTATTATACATGTGTGATATTGATGCATAACTTGTATACCTTGCATGCTTGATATTAATACATAACTTGTCTATTGAAGATGAAAGCATGCTATACATCCTTGTTATTTTATCATATACAAAGAGAAAAAAATTTCTATAGTTTATATAGCTAAACATAAAACTATGATTTTCTTATTTAATATATTATGCTTTTAATGTTAAATCTATTGGGAACTTTTGTTCTCATTATTGTTGGTGTTATGTTCAGATAAGAGTAACAATATGCTAGCTACTTCCATGCACTTGATCATAGAGATCTAGTGGATGGTGATGCCTTGTACATATCCCAATGCCAGCACCACCTCCTACACCCTTTACACCCAGGGGAGATGTGTAGTATAGGGTTCAATGTTAATTTAGTTATGTGACTCAGTGTCGCTTATGTATAAATATTAATCTCTGATGTAATTTTGGATATAATGGTGATGAACATTAGCTGCTTATATAAATGTGTATGGTTTACTGCTTGGAATGTATTATGGGTTGCTAAATATAGAAATAAATAAAAATCGGTCGTTACATTCTACCCTTTTATTAATGTAGCTCTACAAAACAAGTATTCAAAAATTAATCAGGGAGTGAGTGAATCAAGTAAACAATATATAGGTATTAATGACAAAATTTGGTTTTAGCTTTGTAGTGGGTATGGAATAAAATGTTAATGAAGCTCAAATAAAGGTACTAAGGATATTTTATTGATTGGGTTAGGCTCAATCTTATCAATTAATGCATTAATAATCTAATTAATAGTATCAGCCTAAGATTTTGCCTCAAGTAGCATTTAAATAAGTTCACAAGCTCGCCCTATTTAATAACTGGAATACAAGTGCAGAGATCATAGAAGTTTACTGTAGCATGTAGCAAAGTAAATAGTGCACAAATATATGATTTATTATACAATCATCTAGCTTAATCATAAAGTGACCCCACCATACATAAGATTTTACATTGTCCCTAATGTAAAATAGAGAAGAATAAAATAGGAGAGACAAATAATAAAAGGAGGAGGGGTCCAATGAAACTTCCTTTATTAATTATCATTATCTATCTCATCATGCTCGGGGGCAGGCATAAAGGGCGATTTAGGAGGTGCTGGGAGTGCTATTGGAAGGTTCAGGGCATGGGCTTGCTAGCTGAAACATGAATTGATTAATCATTTATTTTATTTTCCTACAGAATGTTCCTAGAAATTAAAATACAAAAGCTATCCTAAAATATTATTCACTTATTAACCAATTTCTGACCACTGCATACTAATCAGACCATATCTACCTCATACAAACTCCAAATTGAGTGATTCCAGTGGCTAAAAATCCATGATACATATATCTATAATTCATATGTTAACCAATTATTTTAATTACCTACAGAATATTTTCAAAAATTAAAACAAAGAAGCTATCCTAACATATTCTTTCTTGATTAACCATTTTTTGACCACTACTTACTAATCAGACCATATCTACCTCATATGGACTCCAAATTGAGTGATTCTAGTGATTAAACATCTGTGAGACATAGATATACATTTTCATGTTAACTATTTGTTTTAATTCCTTACCGATTCTTCCCAGAATTTTAAAAATAGAAGCTTTAAATTTTGCCACCCATAGCCATACTTATGCAGAACTATCTACACCAGCCTAAGTATTCAAACATACATAATATGTAACATGATATAGCAATATCCATGACCAATCATCAAAGTTCTAAGATCAAAATCTCATATAAATATTACAAGTTTAAAATCTTTTCTTCAAAAAGAAATATTGTTAAACTTACCTTGAGCACTTAGTCCTCTGGACTTCTCCTTCCTCTTTCTTCCTTTCTTCCTCTCCTTTACTCACTCTACCTTGCTTCTATTTTTTCCTCTCCCTCACTTGGACGAAATTCTAATGTTATAAGGGTGGGTTTTGCTTAAATAAACTATTAAATAATTCACCTTTCATGATTATGGTTCTACCTTATCACAATTAGGATGCACTTGGTTATTTTTTAGAAAACAAACAACTCATGTTTTTGTCTTCCTCTTCCTTAGTCAAGATATGCATAGGAAAAGGACATTTGTATTTTGAAAATTATGATAATATGTTCTTAAGATAAGGGACAAGGTCCTTTTGATTTAGGGATTCATTTCCTTTTTCTTTTGTCTTAATAAAGTATGATAGGTTTGCCTTTTTAGGTGGCAAATTTCCAACCCTTGAATCTTCCTTGCTTAGCTAAAATTATTTGTGTAGGATAAGGATGTTTCTTTTCATAATGCTATGTATTATTACCCACTTTCTAAAATTATGAGTGTATGATATATATTTTTTGTCCTAATGCCATGTATTATCATACCACTTGCTAAAATTATGAATGTAGGATATCAAACCACTTGCTAAATTTTTGTCTTAATGCCATGTCACCTAATCTTGATTACACCATTATTTCATCACTTTATTTTTATTTTTATTTTTATTTTTCCTCTTAGGTTTGGGCTCATTCTTTCCTATTTTCTTTACTTTGGTTAAAATTCTACCTTTCATAATGGGTTTGGTCACATTTTCATGATTGTTTGGCTACCGGTCCAATTTTTATATCCTAGTCCAAGTCTATGTTTTATTTCTTCCTCGGGCTATCCTATTGGCTTGCTAAAAATTTATGTGAAGTAGAAAAACTCTATATGAAGTGTCCATAGGTGAAAGCACAATTTATGGGTGAAGATACTAAACTTAGTAACTTTAGCTCTTAAATTAGGAAAAATTACCCTAATCCAATCTTCTTGAAATTTTAAAACCTTGACTTACTTCACAAAAAATTATCTTCCTTATCCATTAATTTCACCTTTCTTTAGCATGTTTATTTATAATATTTCCTCTTAGGTTTTCTCTCTCTACTTATTCCACTAATGTTAGAACATTTCTATGCATACACGTAAGGTAAAGAATTTCTAAGGATTATATTTCCTTAGATAACTAAAAATTGTCTAATAAATTTTATTTCCTTAATTAAATATTTATGTATCTTTAAAAAAATTAGATATGTTACATGAAATATTTATGTACCTTTATTAATAAAAGAAATGAAATTAAGGATGTTACAGTCTGCTAATTGGATCACCACATTAGTAGAGTTCAATGGTCCCAATTTCAAAGAAGTGTATGTAGAATATGGCATAACATTTATGGAAGCTCCTAAATCTAACATAGCCTTTTCAACACAAGTATCCCTAATTTTGCTTTGAATAGTAAACATACTTGGATCCTTACATTTAGTGGGGAGTTTTGTTTGTATCATAGCATATACATTCTAACTCATCTAAATATGTTCAAATACTTTCAATTTTTGCCCTCTTTTTTGAGTACACAGTTCTTTTAAGAATTTTACATATCTTGGCACCTATTTAATACCATTTAGAAAAGGAATATTAACTTCACACTTTCTAAAGGTTTCATACAAGTCAAAAGTTTTCTCATGTAGCCTATTTTCTTTAAGAGCTTTTGGAAAAAGAGGCATTACTTAATAATTTAAAGTAAATGGAGACTTACCTGTAGATGCTTCATTCTTCTTAATTAATTTCTCTTGTTCCTTAGGAGAAGAGGGTGATAGTGGACCTTCAATTTCCTTACCATTCTTTAAAATAATTGCACTAACATTTTCTCTTGGATTCACCATAATTTGATAAGGTAACTCACTTGAATTTTGAGCATCCAATCGACTAATTGTAGTTGCTAACTAGCCCACTTGAGTTGTTAGGTTCTAAATGCTAGTTCTTGTCTCTTGTTGGAATTGCTAAGAGTTATGCACAAGAGTTTTAACAATATCTTCTAAGGAATTACTTACCAGGGGTCCTGAGATGCATTTTGTCTAAGATAATAGGCCTGTTGATTTTGCTCAAAATTTTGTCCTACAGGCCTATTTTGTTCATTCCCATATATGACGTTGGGATGATTCTTCCATCTAAGATTATATGTATTAGTTGAAGTGTACATCACTAGCTTATTCTGTGGATTCCTCTTGAAGTGTACATCACATATTAGTTGAGTACCCCGTTGCTGAACATGTTCCACTGACTTTAACTTGCTGCGATGTACCTGTAGCCATTTGGCTCACAAGAAAGGTAAGTTCCGAAATCGGTTGCTGAAGAAAAGAAGTACTTACCTTATAGGCATGTCTAACTAGAGGATCATATCTAATGTCAAATTATTGGGAATTAACAACCATATTTAATATCAGGACTCTAGCTGCTTCAAGAGTCTTGTCTACTAGTGCTCCTCCACTACCTACATATATCATGCTCTTGTCTCCCTATAAAACATCTTCATAGAAATATTGGATTAGTAGTTGCTCACTAATATGATGATTTGGGTAGCTTTCACAAAGCTTTTTAAACCTCTCCTGATATTAGTGGCTCTAGATGCAGGATAATAACATTCTAAAAAATTTCTCTTCAACTCATTCCAGGTGGTGATAGTGCCAAATGGTAAATAATATAGTCAATCTTTGGTTGAGTCTCTTAATGAAAAAGGAAAAGCCCTGAGTTTTATTTGTTCCTCAGTTACTCCAAGGGTCTTCATGTTAGTACATATACATGGAATTCCTTTAAGAGCTTATATGGGTCTTCATCTATAAGACCATGAAAATTTGGCAAGAGATGAATTAATCCAGATTTTAACTCAAAATTGACATTATCTTCAAGATTAGGAAAAGTAATGCATAAGGGTTACTGATGCAAATCTAGAACTTCAAGCTCCTTTAAAGTAGGGTGCCTAGCCATTACTACTTCCTCCTTTTCTTTATCAATGTCTTCTTGAAGTCCTCTTTTGTGCCTGTATACATATTTTCCAATATATGGACTCAACTATAAATCTTGAAAATTAGCAGATCGAGTCACATATATAAATCATAATAAAAACCATAAAAAGGTAATAGATGCAATCTTTGGTAACTGCACCAAATTTTGGTGCATACTGTTACAGATACACTCAAATTAATACCTTACCTCTCAACTAACCTGTAGTCGTTGGAGTAAAGGTCGATCCCACAAAGAATGGAATTACCTTGGTGAAATCAAACAAAGTTGTTTGATAATTGCAAGTAAAAAAAGTAAACAAGAATGAAAGTAATTTAAAAGAGAGTATTTAATAATAAAGGCGTTGGTTTCGATTGATATCCACCGTCAAGGGATTACATTGATCATTGACAACATAATAAATCTTAGTTTGAATATCTATCATTGGGATTTTAACCTTATTCCTCCTTAAGTATAGTAATTGATGGCAATTGCCTCAATTAAACCCTAATTAATAAGATATCCTTTAGCACATTGGTAAAGTTGAAACTATTAATCGCATGAAGAACTAGAGAATCTGATAGAGCTAAATAAATATAGACACATCAACTATATCTAATTTAGTTAATTATTCATCATAGGTTTAATGATTTATAATCCAAAATCCTTAAGCCTATTTTCCTTATGAATCACAGTAATGAAAACTTTGTTCTAAACATAATTCAATAATAGATTAAGAGAGATAATTTACTAGTAGGCATTCCTAGAAATTATATGAATAATCATTGAAAAGAGAAGAACAAGTGAATAATCAATACTCAATTAAGATTGAACTAATAAAATCAATTATAAATCTCACAACGCATAAAGATACTTTCAGGTTTCAATCTTCATTTACCAACTAAAAGTAAATTAGCCATGCAGGGCCATAAAAAATCTAGAGAAGAATTAGAGAAGGTAATTAAGAGCTTGATTCATGTTCTCCCCCTTTATATAGATTGTCTTTCTCATTGAAATAGAATTGTTTCTAGGTCAAAACCCAACCCATCGGGTTTCAATTTGAGCTAAAAGACCTAAACATCGTGATTTCAGCATTCTGGTATGATGGTAGGCATCGCAGCATGCTACTCGAGCATTGCAAAACTTTAGAAACTACTTGATGGGGAACCGCGACACTCTAGATTCTTAGTGATGCAGTGTCGAGGAGCTTTATTGTGAGCACCACAGTGCCAAGAAACTTCTAGAGTTTGCCAAAGTGCCAAACACAAAAGTTATACCTCTATATGTCTTCTTTCTATAGTTATTAGAATCACCTCAATAAGAGTTCAAATGAGAGGGATATTCTTCAACTAGTGACAAAGAGTTGAAAATCAGTATTTTTCCATATTTTCTCTCTAGTTTCCTCTTCTTTTCCTCCTATTTATTTTCTACTTAAATCAAATAAAAAGTAACTTAAAACATGCTAAAGACATGCTTAATTTATAGCATGTCAATTAGCATCTAATTCAAGTGTAGGGACTTTCAGCTTAACACATCTACTACTACATTCACTTTCCCTGGGTGGTACTTCAGTTCAAACTTGTAGTCATTAATGAATTCCATACACCTTATCTGTCTTATATTTAGTTCTATCTGATCAAAAAGGTATTTCAAACTCTTATGGTCACTGTATACTTCAAACATAGCCCTGTATAAATAATGTGGCCAAATTTTCAAAGCAAAGACTATTGCAGCCAATTCTAGGTCATGAGTCTGGTGGTTTTCTTTGTGTGGTCTCAATTGCCTACACGTATAGGCAACCACTCTATTTTCTTGCATCAAGACACACCCTAGCCCCTTCTTAGAAGTTTTTGTTTATTCTTCGAAATGCCTCGAAGGATAAGGAATAATTAGAATTAAGGGTGTAGTTAGCCGAGTTTTGAGTTCTTGAAAACCGTCTTCACATTCTTCAATCCATTTAATTAGACTTCCCTTCCTTGTTAACCTGGTCAAAGGCAGGGCTATCTGAGAAAATCGTTGTATAAATCTTCTATAGTAACTAGTCAACCCTAAAAAGCTTTGAATTTCGGTCAGGATTTTAGTCCTTTCCCATTTAAGCATTGCTTTTATTTTACTAGGATCCACTAACACAACCTCTTTAGAAACGTGACCTAGGAATTTCACCTCTTGTAACCAGAATTCATACTTTTCCAAGTTAGCGAAGAGTTTATTCTTTTAAAGTCTGGAGTAATGTTCGAAGGTGATGACCATGCTCTTTTGCATCCTTCGAGTATATCAGGATATTATCTATGAAAACCACTACAATTTGGTCTAAATAGGGGTGAAAGATATGGTTCATATAGTTAATGAAAATTGTAGGTGCGTTTGTAACCCCAAATGGCATGACTAGGAATTGATAGTGCCTTTATCTTCGAAATATCTTCTTCTTTCACTCTTATCTAATCTATTTTAGAGAAAATAATGGCCCCCTTTAGTTAATTTAACAAGTCATATATTTTGGGCAATGGGTACTTATTCTTGATGGTCGCTTTGTTAAGCTGTCTGTAATAAATATATAATTGCATGCTACTATCCTTCTTCTTTATGAATAATATAGGCACTTCCCAAGGTGATACACTGGCCAGATAAGATTCTTTTCTAATAACTCCTTGATCTTCTTCTTATGCTCTTTCAACTCCACAAGGGACATCCTATACGGTGTGATCGAAATAGGTGTTGCCCCCGGCACCAAATCAATGGAGAATTCCACTTCTCGCTAAGGCGATGGTTCAGAGATTTTAGAGGGAAAAACTTTTGGAAAATCGTAGACTACCAGAATCTTCAACAGTTCTTGCTCAATTTCTAGATAAAGAGCATGTAGAAGAAAGTAGTTCAAACTTATGTTAGCTAACTTCGTATGGAGTTCATTAGCATTAATAGCTCTATAACTTAGTTCTATGGAAGAGTCAAAGGAAAAATTGAGATTTTTTGTACAGCGATTCCAAAGAACCTAGTTTTAACTCAATCAATCTATACCCAAGATAACTTCTATATCTTCCAAAGGTAGACAAATCAAATTAACTACAAAATATCTACCATGCACCACAATAGAATAGCTCTTATAGACTATTGAGGTGCTTATTCTTCCTCTTGTAGAGGTTGCCACCACTAGTTTGAAAGCTAAATTGGAAACAGGATATTGTAGTTTCTCCATACATTTTGATGCTATAAAAGACTGACTAGTGCCTAAATCAAAAAATACGACTAAAGAAGAACTATGAAATAATACGTACCTTGTATTAGGTCGAGAGCTTGCTTCGCCTTCACTCCACTTAAAGTAAAAACCTTTCCCCTGGCTGGTTAAGCTTGTTCTATTCTTTTCTCACCTCCTAATGGGCATCATCTAGCCAAATGCCCTTGTTTGCCTGCAACGAAAACATATAGCCAACCTGTAGAAACAACGTTTATCTCTATGGGATCATCCATACTTCACACACTTGTCTCCTGCAATATTCTACACAAAAATTTTGGATCCCATGGCTAAGGGCTTCTTACTAACCATAGAATTCTTTCCCCTCACACTTCTACCAGGAACTAGGAATTCTCTTCTCCTTTTTTCTGATAGTCCACATTTCTTTTTCTTCCTTTACTGCCTTTAGGCTCTTTTTCAGTAAACGACACTTGTTAATTAAGGGGATAAACTCTGTGATTTCTAATGCCACTACTATACCGCGGATTTCAGATTTAGTCCTACTTCAAATTTGATCTTCTTCCAAGATTCATTCGAGTTGTACTTCAAGTATGCTAAAATTTTTGATAACCTTTCAAACTTGGCAATGTACTGATCAATAGTCCGTCCACCTTATCTGAGTTGAAGAAACTCAATCTCCTTTTCAGCTCTCACACTCTTGAGAAAGTATTTATCCAAGAAGGTTTTCCAAAAAATGGGCCATTTGATTTGCCAACCCTGACGAATCAATAGTTTGTTGGCTCCCCTCCATCAAAATTCAATTTCTTCTTTCAAAATGTAAATAGAAATATTAACCTTCTCCTCATCAGAGTAGTCTAGAACTTTGAAAATCTTTTTTAATTCAGTCAGCCACCTATTCGCAACTATAAGGTCATACCCATCTATAAAAAATAGAGGTCGAGTTCTCATGAAATCTGCCTATCGATTTCCATTCCCCAGGTTCCTCTAGTTTTCTCCCTCCTTACCATTAGTATTATTATTGTTCTGAATATAATGCAGAATCTGGTTCGTGGCAGAGAATTGATCTCGAAGGGCTATGGCTAGATTTTGTAGAGTAGCTTTTGTACTTGTAGTCGGATTCCTCCTTGATGATGTCATTTTCTATTGTATCAATCAAAGAAAAAATAGGTCACTATTGAGGTGATTAAGCTCAACAGTGATTAAAAGAAAATTTACAGTACAGTAGTCATAATATCATTAAGGCATATAGAATGGAAAAAACCTAGCAATTTTTCTAACTGTTATACCGTGCTACTATATGCCTTCTATCCAGATCTTATTCAAGATGCTATTAGATCGATCCAGGAAACCACCTACCTCTATGGCCACTTAGGATCAACCTACTCTAATACCGACTTGTAAGGATCAATTTTTTTTGCCACTCAAAATTAATATAAGATATTGAAATGCATCAAAAGATAACAACATAGGGGACAATACCCAAAACACACACACACACACACACACACACACACACACACACACACACACACATATATATATATATATATATATATATATTACTAGCTTTTATAGATACATTATGTGTTAGCTGTATATACATGTGTAACCCCAGGTACTAAGCATTATAACCCAAAAGTACCATACGTTTACACCAAAAATGGATCAGTCCATTAGATATACATTTCTAAGCTACTATACATCATCATATATGGTCCATCACCGTGGGGTACAAATGGTGGATGAGATGGCACCAGTGCTAGCAGATTTATCACGTTTACCACTATAAGGTTAGTTATAATGGTAAACTGTCCCAGATAAGGGACCTCAACTATCTACATCTCAAGGAGAAGGAACAAGAACGCGAACGACATCCTAGCTGTCTCTTTTTGAACATAACATCAAAAGGAGAAAGTAATGAGAATAAAGTCCCAACAAGTTCAACGTCTATATAGATAAACAAAATAATAAAAACTTACGAGTTATGTCCAACTGTATAAACTACAGAAAAGATTTTTCTTTTTGCATTAAAAAGATGGCATGAATAAAGAAAAATTATCATAATATTATGTTCAACATCACATTTATGTTATGCATCAATATCATACATATATATATATATATATATATATATATATATATATATATATATATATATACAGTGGCTGATCGTCTATGATTTTATCTTTGGTTAGCAACAGGGTAATGTGAGCCTTCTCCCTCCCGTTACTCACACACCACTGTTACCTAGTCGGAGCGACACTTCTCTAACTTATCCAGCCACAATCACATCATCACATACATGAGAATCAACATCATATGCATTGCCATCATATTAATTATATATGTATCATACCTCTCAAGCATGCAGGGCATCATAGAACATATATGCATTAATAATTTTTAGTAAGTTAAATACCATTTAGTTCTTCATTGTGATGTAATTGATAACATGAATCATGATGAACATAGTAAACATGAAGCAATTAAGGTTTTATTGCACCCATTTCTAGGTTATTAGTCTTTAGTTTAAGTCTTCTAATTGTCATCCCATTATTATAGTTCATTTGAGGGTAAAAATAGTTAATTTCGAGCTAGGGCAGCCCCATACATGTCCTAGCTATGTCATAGAACATGCTTGTGTCCTGGCTACAACATACCAAAACCAACCCCGAACACGACCTGGCCATGTTCGGGAACATGTCAGTGTTTTGGGCACACTTAAATCTCTCTTTGTTTCCACACTCCCAACCAGCCATCCCATGATATAACAGGCTAAAAATCATATCATACATACATTATTCAAGTTATATATGGCATATTTCATCTTGCCTAAAGAGTTTAAAGCATCCAAAAACATATCCCCCATAAATGCTTTTCACCATCTCCCTTTTCCAACATTTATGAGAATCATGAATTTTCAACAAACTCTAACCTCATCAATGTATTCCAACTTCCATTTAAACATACCCACATAAATATATGAACTTGTGTAATATCCCTAATTTTGTTTCTTTTATTAATAAAGGTACATAAATATTTAATGTAACATCCCTAATTTTGTTTCCTTTATTAATAAAGGTACATAAATATTTAATTAAGTAAAAAAAATTTATTAGACAATTTTTAGATATATAAGGAAATATAATCCTTAGAAATTCTTCACCTTATGTGTATGGATAGAAAATGTTTCTAACATTAAGGGAATAAGTAAAGAGAGAAAACCTAATAGGAAAAATGAGAAATAACATACTAAAGAGGTGAAATTCTTGGGTAAGGAAGATAAATTTTTGGGAAGTAAGTAAATGTTTTAAAATTTCAAGAAGATTGGATTAGCGTAATTTTCCTAATTCAAGAGCTAGAGTTCCTAAGTTTAACATCTCCACCCATACATTAGGCTTTCACCTATGGACACTTCATATAAATGTTTTGTAGTTCACATGAGTTTCTAGCAAGCCAATAGGATAGCCCAAGTAAGAAATAAAACATAGACTTGGACTAAGATATAGAAGTTGGACTGATAGCCTACAAACCATGAAAATGTGACCAAGCACTTTATGAAAGGTAGAATTTCAGCCAAAACAAAGGAAATGGCTAAGAATGAGCCCAAATCCAAGAGGGAAAAATAAGAATCCTGTGAGAAAATAGTAGTGTAATAATAATCAAGTTTAGGTCACATGGCATTAGGACAAAACATCTATATCCTACATTCATAATTTTAGCAAGTTGGTATTAATACTTGTGATTAGGACAAAACATCTATATCCTACATTCATAATTTCAACAAGTAGGTAATAATACATGGCATTATGACAAAACATCCTTATCCTACACAAATAATTTCAACCAAGCAAGGGAGACTAAAAGGCTAGAAAATTTTCACCTAAAAAGGTAAACCTATCATACTTGATTGAGACAAAAGAATAAGGAAATGAATCCTTAAATCAAAGGACCTTGTCCCTTCTCTTAAGAACATTTTAACATGATTTTCAAAATACAAATCTGCTTTTGCTATGCATATCTTGACTAAGGGAGAGGAAGACAAGAACATGAGTTGCTTTTCCAAAAAAAAAACAACCAAGTGCATCCTAATTGTGATAAGGTAAACTTATGGTTAAAAAAGGTGAACCACTTGATAGTTTATTTAAGAAAAATCCACCCTTATAACATTATAATTTTTTCCAAGTAAGGGAGAGAAAAAACATAAGCAAGGTAGAGTAAGGAAATGAGAGAAAGAGAAAGAGAGGAGAAGAGAGGAAGGAAGAGGAAGGAGAAGTCTAGAGGACTAAGTACTCAAGGTAAGTTAGCTTAATCTCAACTTGAATCCATCTTTTCTCTTCATCCTTCAAGTTCAAAAATCACCCTCCTTCTCTTATTCAAGCTAAGGGAAATGAGGAATCTTGCTACTTCCTTCAAGAGGAAACAAGAAAAAGAATTCACTAAGTGAGCTAGGGAGATCTTTAGGTAGGTTTAACAATATCTCTTTTTGAAGAAAAGTATTAAAATTTGTAACATTTATATAGGATTTTAATCTTATAACTTTGATGAAATTTACAATTTTTGCTACTTTGATGATTGGTCATGGATGTTGCTATATCATGTTACATGTTATTTTGCATATGATGGATATTTTGAACATTTTGGTTGGTGTGGAAAGTTCTACATAGGTATGGCTATAGGTGGAAAAAGTTTTATGATTTTTATGTTGCTATTTTGTTTATCTGAATGTGGTGAAAAATTGATGGAATATGATTATATGTAAATTAGGAAGAAAATGGAAGAGGATGTAATATAATGATGAACTAAAACCTTAGGAAAGGTTTGGTTAGGAAACTGGATTTTGAAGTAACCAGGGAAGCTTCTGTTTTTGAAATTTTGGGAAGAATCGGTTAGGAATTAAAAGAAATGGTTAAAAAGAAAAATGTAGATATATGTCTCACAGATTTGTAGCCACTGTAATCACTTAATTTAGAGTCCAGATGAGGGAGATATTGTTTGATTAGTAAACATTGGTCAGAAAATGGTTAACCAGGGAAAAATCTGTTAGGTAACCTTCTGTGTTTGAATTTCTGAAAACAAATCTATAGGGAACTACAATAAATAGTTTACATGAAATATATATATATATATGTCTCAAGAAATTTTAGTCACTGGAATCATTCAATTTGGACTCCAAATTAGGAAGATATGAATAGATTAGTAAGTAGTGGTCAGAAACTAGCTAACTAGGGAAGAATATGTTAAGTGTGCTTCTATGTTTGAATTTTTGGGAAACATCACGGATCTATAAGCTCAAAAATCACTTAATGTGGAGTCCATATGAAGGAGATATGGCTGATTAATGAGTAGAGGTCAGAATTAGTCTAGAATCCAGGGTGGTAAATGTAAGTGTTTTTATTTTTGATTTTTTGGGAATAATTCATAAGGAATATGAAGAAATACTAAACATAGAAGTTTTATATAAGTTTCTTATATTTTTATAGGCTTTGAAATCACCTTAATTGGAGTTCTTATGAGGGAGATATGGTCAGATTAGTAAGTAGAGTTTAGAACCTACCCAACAAGAAACATCATTAAATTTGAGGGAGTAGTAACACCACAATTACTTAAAATTTCACATAAAATTCAACATAAGGTGTTAGAGGATTGTCTTATCTTTAAATTGACTCTAAGATCACCTCAATCAGATTTAAAATGAGGATGTTATGCTCTGTTTAGTGAGAGAGAAAAATAATATTTAAAAAAGAAGAAGAATCTTATAAGTGAAAATAATAAATTACTAGTGTATGCCATAGCCATTGCCATTGCATGAACTGCTTATCATCTTAAGTGTGTAATTTTGACATAAAAATATTTTATAAAGTGATATTTGAAAATGATTATGTTCATGGCAAAATTGTATTTTATCAATGATATTTGGTAATGATTATGCTTTGATGATAAATTATGGCATGTGAGTATAATGAACATACTTGTTATTGAAATCATATTTTTGGCTATTAATGTAAAATGAAAAGAAAAGAAAAGAGACAAGCATGGTCACATGGCGGTCCGTGTGGTACACCAATAGGGGATGCCCTACTCACGGCTATAATTATGTTAATTAGAAAGAAAGAGAAAGTGTGCCATATCGGAAAGAGTGAGAAAAGCTCGTACTAGAGAGTAAGAAGTACTCATCTTGATCGGGGTAGTTGTCACCCCCTACCTTCAGGGCACGTGAAACACATATATCAAGAACATATATTTTCCATAACCATGAATATTCAAATCCTTTATTATGGAAACAGATACATATAGGTTCTCCCATACATATACCATATACAGAATAAATCCATAAACATTAGAGTAAAAACAGAAGTAAGGATCCTTCCTGTGGCATATAGAGCATACTCTAGAGTACAAGTACAATATAAATCAAATCTACGAGCCTTGGAAACAAAGTAGGCTCACCCAGAGATCATGTCGTCAAGCTGGTCAACTATCTGAAGGGAAATGATCAAACTCTATAACCTTATCTGAAAAACATATAAATAACGTGTAGTTAATTTGACAACTTAGTGTGCAGGTGAAACCTCCTATGACCTCTTAAGTCAACATAAGAATGTACTCTTTATTTTTAAAATTTGTCACATTGAAAATCAAAATGCAGAGGTACATCTATATAGGACCCACATTTTAAATAATCTTTGTTCAAATTCATATTCATATTCAATTTATAAGTAATGTTGTAAGAACGATAAAAAAATCATGGTATGTATCAACATAATGCTTATGAAAACATTTGGAGGATCTCATATCAGAACCACCATATCAGAGTTTAACCCCTTCCGTACTTTGGTGGTATAGGATTTGCCTAAACACAGCATCCCGCTGAGGTTTGCCTTACTACCATTCAAGAGGACACGCGAAGGGACTCTATATGGGTATTTCCCAAGCACACAGCAAGGGAAGGAAAATCACATCTCATATAACTGATATCTCGCCCATATAGGAGGCATCCCACTCTCTATCACATATCATCTCTCGTGTGTTGGCCCTCACACGAGGCTAGCACCACCCCCTGCTAGCTGAGGCAATCAAGGTGCACTAGGGCTAACATCACCTGCTGTTAGTAGACAACGTTTCAAATAGAATTCCTCCATAGAAAATATCATATGCACATATGCCATATAATCCAGTATAAAATTCTTAATATAATATAGACTTTCAGTCTCAATACAGATTCATCTATCATAAATTCCCCATTTAGGGTTTATCACATGTACATGCCCTTTCTCGAGGCAATCATATAGCTTTATAAATAATGCCACATGCATAAATATTCACTTTATCATTTAATGAGAAATACATGTGAAATCATATATATCATGAATTCAAAAATCTATTTTCAAATACTATACTCTTCTTGAACCATATTTCAAATTGTAAGCAAATCAAATAATTTTAATGCATTTCATATTCATATATCTCTTAAACATGATCAAATACATGTTCAAATACCAAGAAGAGTATAGGGCAAGTCATAGAAAGAATCAACTACTCACAAGGTAAGGGCTCCAGATTGAACAACCCCAAATTGTACTTTTCCAATTCACATTTGACTAAACAGACTTCAAAAACGTGTCCGAAGGGTCCAAAAATTAAGGAAATGACTCCAGGAAGTTGGTCACTATTCATCGCCAGGAAACACTATTCACCACCGAGAAATACTATTCACCAAGAACAAATAGTTGTCAGATAGCTGAAAAATGTCATATCCTAAGGTTTGTCTAGCTCCTGAATGCATCTACGGTGTCATATTTCTAATTTGAGGTCTATAAGTAAGAGTTTCAAAGTTTATCTTTTTCTGAAATTTTTTACTCCAGATCTGCGGTGATTCAACGACTGATTTGAGAAATTGTTCGGTAAAAATCGTAGTACTCTCTGTCCTGAATCCATTGGTACCCTTAGTTTTGAGATCGGAGGCCTATAGATACTACAGATCTAAAGAGAAAAATAGAGGTACTATTCACACTATTACGAAAATTTTGTAAAAAACTAATGCCTCGGTTGTCTCCCTTCCCCCTTTTATCTTTTCTTTATTTTTTTATAATAATAATAATAATTATTTAATAATTGAATAATAGGATTTTATTATATATATATATATATATATATATATATTCATATAAATTTCGTTTTTCATCCTAAAACATCCCAAATTTTTTTAAAAATTTACATTCTCATAAACCTTTAGTTAAACTCTTAAATCAAGATTTTTCTTCATAAAAATCTTAATAAAACAAAGGAAAAAATAAATATCTTTATGTATAATAAAAGAAAGAATATTTCTAAAAATACAACAAAAATTTATTAGAGGCCAATATAATTATTTCAAGCAAAATAATAATTATTTTAAACAAAAATATATTTACTTCCGGCAAAACATGCATAGTCATTTAAAAAAAAGCATACTTGTTTATAAAAAAATATTAAAAAAAACAATTTTGGGATATTACAGTAGTTTGATATGAAAATAAGTTGATAGCCATCATATGATATTCTGAAAATAGTTATTCATGTCATACATGTCATTACTACATGATTTTCATATGTATAGATAAAGTGCATTCATGTGACCTATGATATTTATTGTAGCTTATACAAATGAACATAACGTGACGAGCATTATTAATGATATGTACGTTTGATCGTGACGAGCATTCATGTGACCTATGATATAAGGTGTTCGTGGTTAAGTTGGCTAAGATCCTAGTGAAGGTGCAACCACCCGCATCCATATCTCCAGAATTGGTCAATGTGGATGAATAAGATATATATATTTATGTGTTTGATTTTTGTACGGATGTTTTTAATTAATGGTGTGTATGTGAACTCAGAATTGTATCAGTGTTAATGGTAGACCTTAAACTTTGATTATGCTTGGTTAAATTAATTGAATGTTATTATGAGTTAAGTAATTAGAAGTAAAAAAAGTAATAACTTTATGGGACTTTACGAATATGTATATTATAAAAAAAATAGAGTTGTTACAACTTGAATGTCACAAATCATGCAAGAATCATTATGTGTTAGATGTTAAACGTACTTCTATCAATTACCTTGATTCTTCCTCTCTCTTGAGCCCTTGACTTCCTCTTCCTTTCTAGCCAAATTTTCTACAAATTTTCATCATGAAACAACTTCATGAAGCTCCATTAATAGCAATAATCAGAGTACGGAGATCAAAAATTCCCAAGCTCACCTTATCTTACCTCTTCTTGCACTTTCTCTTTCTTCTCTTTCTCTCTCTCTCTCTCTTCTTTCTTCTTCTTCTCCCTTTTGTGAATGATGTGTTTATAATTAAGCATGATTTTTTAATACCTTTGAGCTTACCTTTTGTTTGATTTAAGTAGAATATAAATATGAATTAATTGAGTTTTGTGTTTTGTGTTTTAGGAAGAAGAAAGAAGAAAATATAGAGGAAATATGAAAAAATGATGATTTTTTATCCTTTGCCACTAATTAAGGTATATCTTTCTTATTTGAACTCCGATTGAGATGATTCTAGCAACTATTGAAAGAAGAGATATAAAACTACAATTTTTGTGTTATGTACTTCGACAAATTATAAAATTTTTTGGGCGATATGGCACTGCATCATTGCAGATCCAAAGTGTCGTGGCGCTTGACCCACAATGCTACAGCTCCCCGTCAGGAAAAATTCAAAGCACCGCACCACCCGAGTAGCACACCACAACACTCGCCGCCGCACCAGAATGCTGAAGTCATAATTTTTAGGTTTTTTTGGCTCAAATTGAAGCCCGATGGGTCGGGTTTTGACCTAGAAACGGTTCTACTTCAATGAAGAGAAACCAATCTATAAAAAAGTGGAAGAAAGAAAGAATCAAGCATCAATTAAGCTCTTAATTACCTTCTATTATTCTTCTTTTAATTTTCTTGTGGCCCTGCGTGACTGATTTACTTTTAGATGGTAGAGGAAGATTGAAACCACAAGGGATCTTTATGCATTATGAGATTTTGAATTTATTTTATTAGTTCAATTTTAATCGGGTATTGATTATTCATCTACTATTTTCTTTTTAATGATTATTCATATGATTGCTAGGAGGCCTACTAGTATGTTGTCTGTCTTAATCTATTACTAAACTAGGTTTTGAACAAAGTTTTTACTACTGTATTCATAAGGCAAATATGATTAAGGTTCTTGAATTATAAATCATTAACCCTATGATGAATGATTAACTAAATTAGATATAACTAAGGTGTCTATATTTATTTAGCTCTATCAGTTTCTCTAGTTCTTCATGCGATTAATAGGTTATACTTTACCGATGTGCTAAAGGATATCCTATTAATTAGTGTTTAATTGAGGTGATTGTCATCAATTACTAAACTTAAGGAGGAACATGGTTAGAATCTAAATGATAGATATTTGAATTAAGATTGATTAATGCAATCCCTTGATGGTGGATATCAACTGAAACCAACGCTTTTATTATTAATTACTTTCATTATTGTTTACTTTGCTTTATTTATGATTACCAATCCACCCCTTTTCTCAATCACATAAGGTAATTCCAGTCTCTATGCGATTGACCCTTACTCCTACTACTACAGATTAGTAGAGAGGTAAGGTATCAATTTTGGTGTACCTGCGACAGTGCCCACCAGTGCACCAGGAGCTTTTTTCCCCTTGAGTGAGTGTGTTGACTTTCCCTCCCCCTTGGTCAAGAGATATATTAAAATAATCAAGCTTCCCCAGGAAGCTTCTTCCACCTTATCCTTTGCCCTTCATTTCCTTAACTATTACCAAATTGTCACTCCATTAAGGTGAGACGATATCCTTGAACAAGACCATGTTTGGCTAAAGTTATTTGCCAAAATGGATTAGTCTTCTGTTAAGACAAATGCCAAGGGAATTTAGGATCACACTTTACGTAAGTCTTCACTTCACTTCTTGCTACCAAAGTTTAACCATAAAAGGTGAGAAATTACCATTTTGCCCTTAAGGAGTTTTCTCTAAAAATGAGAATTCTCTCTTGTAACTCTTATAAATAAATATGCAAGAACCAATAAAATAATTCATTTTGACTCTTCCAAAAATGTTATTTCGTGAATAGAGAAGAAAATCCAAGGGTGTTACATGAAAACATAAGGGTAATCCTCTATAAAGTAAGTCAATCTATTGGATATGAAAGGTGAAAAACAGTAATGATTATATCAATGAGAAAACTATGTGTACCTAAACCCCTTGCATCTCTTTTTCTTCCAATAATGTGTCCAGCATGAAGGGAGAATAATAGTGAAAAGGACATTTTAGATATAGCTTTGGGCAAAGCCAGCATCTAGGAATAAACATCTACATCCAATTTCCATCTTGGTTTAGAATAAGTATACTCTTATTCTACTAATTTTAAAAATAGCCCAATATCAGCTTATTGTTCCAGTTCACTCATCATAGCAAATATTTAATTTTATATGATATGTTGTTTTCAAATGAACTAAAAAGGGTAAATGCATAAAATGAACTCAATGGAACTCCACTTCAAAAGAAAAAAAGCTCAAAGAATGTACTCATAGTGATCTAACATAGAATAAAATCAAAGGCAAAACCAACAAATGAAATGAACTTTGCAACAATGAAATGGTAGATATTTAAGTAATTTGAATAAAAAATTAATGTCATCAGTGACATAGAGTGTAAAGAGAAATCTACCAGAATGTTGATAGAACAAATATATTTAAAGACTAAAATTTCTTTGAAATAGTATATTGTTACAAATAATTGTGTCAAGCTGTTAATAGAAAACATAGTTTTAAAAGTTTTAGTGCAAGTTAGTTATTTCCAAAAAATGTAAATTATAGATGTAAATCCTTAATAACTAGACTTTTTGTTGCTTAGTTTATGTATCTATTTAATTGGAATGAAAGTTAAGACGAGTGTTCTATTCCTAGCTACATATTGTCACTGTTTGCATCTAAGGATTGATTTTGGCTTTCTCTTCAAAGCAAATGCATAAATAATAATTTTCACTAATCAGAGGCAAAAGGAAAGAAAACTAACATTAAACCAAATTTGACCTTGGACAAGATCTCTAAGAGCATCTCAATAAAATATCAATGCCAACCTTTCCAACATCTCATTTTCTGTTAAAAAAATCATAAAAAAGCAACTGAAAGGCAATTAATTCAGCCATAAAGAACAATACTTTCCAAAATGCAACAAAAAAACCAATTATTAGAACCTATAAATGTGAATTGCAAAAGTGAAGTAAAATTACCATATATAAGAGTTGCCATTTGGAGCTACTAAATTCTCATTTTGCCATTTGGAGCTATGAAGTTCTCATTCTAATTAAGGAAAGAAGAGTAAGTACCTTTGCCAACAAATTTCTCCCCTATAATCAGGATCCAAGCTTCAACGCACATTAACAAAACAGTTAGAAGAGTAAATAATCACATATTCAAAACATTCAAGGACAGAGAGAGAATGTTTACAAGATATTGTTTTGGATTTACAAAATAAGAGGTGAATTTGTAAAAATCCCAAAAAATAAGAATAAATAATGTTGACTCCATTGGCATAGATTTATATCTTTGATTATAACAAAGAAGTAAAAGGGATTATTTCAAGAAAACAACTATATCTTCATGAAATCCGAGTGATAAAATCCAAAAAGCATGAGGAAGAAAACACTTAAACACAAAGAAACAAAGGAGTGTTTTCACAATCCAATATTCAAGTTACTAGTCAAGTAGTACTAACTCTTAACACTGGAATCAGAATCTCAAGCACCTAGTCGATAGCCCTAGAAACTAGTCAACTGAATCATAGACTAGTTGATTGATCAAGAAACCAATTGACTACTTAAACTACTACTAGCTTTGGGAATTTTAAATGGAGCCTCACACATAATACTCTAGTTGACTACTTAACTCAACAGTCGACTGGTTCAGGTACGAAAATAATGACCTCAGCATTTCAACAACTTTTTTCCTACCAAATCCTTTGTAAATGATCTTATAATAGTCCTAATTAAAGAAAAACCCTAAATTAAAGACAAATTATGAATGCAAGAGAGGATTATGATAAATAGAGATAAGTACAATTGGGAATGTGTTTATTTATCACATTGGTTGAAGAAATAAAGATAATATAAGGATTTAAGTTTTGGGGTCCAAAGTGCAATTTTGTAAAAGTTTAGGGGTCAAAATGTAAATAATGAAAAATTGCAAGGACCTCCCTTAAAAATTAAATTTTTGCAAAATTGTCCCCTTGACATTATTATGTAATTTGTAGAATGGAGGCATGGGAAAATTACTGACTCTTTTCCCAAAAACTCACTTTCTCTTACTAGAAAACCCTAAAACTTCTCTCTAAGATTTTTCCAATTCCGGACGATTGATTTCGACACCACCACCACTAGCGGACTTAAAATGACATACTCTACAATTCTATCTGATTGGTTTCTAGAAAATTGGTCGAAGATTCACCTAAAAATGGAAGGAGAAACCACCTAAAAAGGTAAGCTTCGAAACTCCTAGCTACAGTTCTCAAAACTAGAAACTAACACCGAAGATAGATCCATCAGTTGCCGAAACCCTGGGAACTCAAATTATAGGCCGAGATCATGTTTCAAATGCCCTGCGCATAGCTTCTGCTTTGGAACGCGAATCCCGTACACAGTCCCTGCAGGCAGCACGTGTACCTGCATCCTATTGCATTAACCTGTGTTGTCTGAGCTCTCAGAGGAAATTTTTTGCAATTCCAAAGTCATTTCCTAGATTTTTTGAGCCTCTGAACTCATTTTTTAGGTCTATTTGGTCAGATTTAGCTTGGAAACATGCATTTTGTGTTAGTCCAACTGATAATCTTAACTTTGTGAGTAGATGACCCTTACTATGACTTACTATATGCTCTTCTTGAAATTTAAATTTGTACTTATTTTTTATACAATTTATTTATACTATTATAATTATCTGAAATGGGTTAAAATATTATATTTGCTTACTAGTCAGCATATTGTTCAAGAAGATCATTGTTTTGCATATTGATTTCAAAATCCATTGAACATGTGTTTCTAAATACATTTCTCATCATTTTGAAAAGAGAATATTTTTGTGTACGTGGGATTGATCTGTATAACTAAAAGGTTGCCTTTGAAAAAAGGGTATGGATATGTGTTAAACTCTGACTGAAAAGTTTTTTTATAGAAGACTGAACTCATATTGAAATTTTTATATTAGAATGTAACTTTTATTTTGAGCAATATTGTATTAATGTAATTATTTTTCTGTGGAGGAATCTTATTGGAAACACTATTTGCTAATAGCAGGAGATGTTAGCCTTGGTGTAACTTGAAACCTCAACTAGCAAGGGTGTTGCTAACCTCGTGTGATGGCTGTAACATCCCTAATTTCATTTACATCTGTAATTTCATTTCTTTTATTAATAAAGGTACATAAATATTTAATTAAGGAAATAAAACTTATTAAACAATTTTTTGATATATGAGAAAAAATATAAGTCTTAGAAATTCTTCACCTTATGTATATGCATAGAAAATGCTTCTAACATTAAAGGTGTAACACCCCTAATTTACGGGCATGTAAATAAACATTTTTTTTTGCAACCAGATATTTACCATAACATACATAGTACTAGTCTTTGTCATGAAAATATATACATATAGGTTATCTTATGTATACACATTATACAGTCCAAGTTATAAATGTTAAAGTAACAACAGAAGTAGGGATCCTGCTTATGGCGTTCAGAGCACACTCTAGAATACAAACACAATATAATTCAAAACTGTGAGCCTTGAAAGCAACGTAGATTTACCCAGAGAATATGTCACCTAACTGATCAACTATCTGCAGGATCAAACTCTGTATTCTGATATGAAAAATGTGAAAATATTGTGTAGTGAGTTTGACAACTCAGTGAACAGATAATAGCTTGTATGACCTATTAGGTCAGCATATATATGTACTCATGTTTTAAAATTTGTCACATAGAAAATATAGTTCAGAAGTACATCAATATAGGACCCATATTTCAAATATTCGCAAATAAAAGGATATTCAGATATCCAAAATCATATTTAGCACGGTATGATCATTAAACAAATGTTGTTATGCTCAGTTGTATAAGCTATAGTAAAATATTAAATTTTTGAGATAAAGTCATAACTTTTGTTGATGCATAACTAACATACTATATATGTATCAAAAATCTATTCTTTTTACATAATGCTCAAACATGTTACAGCTCTCAATACACTCAACTTACTCATTTGCTATACTCATAGTGACCGATCGACTATAGTCACAATTGTGATAAGGGAATGTGAGTTCATCACTCATCTGTCTCCTCACATTACCACTGTTACCTAGTTAGATCGGCCCTCCCTTGACTCACTCAGGCTAATAGGGCGTCCTCTACTCAGTACCGTCACAAGCCATACAACCTATCGATATTCATTCATACATATAAATACATATATATAAATGCATATTCATCAAATGCAATGTATAATTATCAAGCAACTCGCCATGAGCTTTAAACTTGCCATTCAATCATAATCAGCAACTTAATAGTTTTACAAATCAATGCCTCATGCATATAATATTCACTTTACCAAATAATGATAAATATATTTAGAACCACATATTCAATGAGTTTTAAAATCTATTTGCAAAATCATACTCTTCTTGAACTATGTGCTAGTTCGTAGGTGAAATAGATATTTTAACACATTTCAGAAACTTATGACATCATAAATAATTTGTAAACATAACCAATTATACATTTTAAGTTGAAGAAGAGCATGGGGTAAGTCATAGAAAGAATTATCTACTCACAAGTCAGGGCTCCAGGTTGGACAGCCCCAAATGTATTTTTCCAAGCCAAATATGATCAAATGGATCTAAAAAACGAGTTCAGAGGGTCCAAAAATCTAAAAAAGGACCCCGGAAGCTTCGTCAACGTTGGTCATTGTTCACAGTTGGAAAATGCTATTCACCGTCAGAAATTACAATTCATACCTGTCGGATTTACTATTCACAACACACAAAAAATTGTCAGATGGCCGAATCCATCTACAGTGTCAGATTTTCAATTTGAGGTCTCTAAATAGAAGTTTTAGAACTTAAATATTTCTAAGATTTTCTACTTCTGATCTGCGGCGATTCTATAGCTTATTTGAAAAATTATTCAATCAAAATTGTAGTTTAATCCGTCTTGAATCCAGTGGTACCCTTAGTTTTGAGATCGAAAACCAATAGGTATTGCAAATCTAAATAGAAAAATAAAGGTTGATATTTACATTATTCATCAATTACAGAAATCGGATTTCTGAACCTCGCTTTCATCTCCCCCTCCCCTTTTTCTTTCTTTTTTATTATTTATTATTATTTAATAATTAAATATTTAAAATTTATTATTTATATTTATATTATATACATATAAATACTCTTTTTCATCCTAAAATATCCCAAATTTTTTTAAAAATTTACATTCTTATAAAACTTTAGTTGAACTCTTAAATCATGACTTTTCTTGATAAAAATTTTAATAAAAAAATCAAAAAATAAATATCTTTATACATAATAAAAGAAAGAATATTTTGAAAAATAAAAAAAAATTATTAAAGGACAATATAATTATTTTAAGCAAAACAAAAACCATTTTAATTAAAAATATATTTGTTTTTAGCAAAACATAATCTTTTAAAATAAAAATATATTTTTATCGTAAAACATTATTATTTAAAAATTACGGAATATTACATTCTTCCCCCTTAAAAAATTCGATCCTCAAATTTCAAACCATTCTTTCACACGTAGGGATTGAAGTCAAGACATAATTCGGAGTTACCAACTTTATTACTCAAATAATTGGGGATATCTCATCTGCATGTCATCTTGTACTTCCCATGTGGCTTCTTCACTTGCGTGGTTTTGCCATATAAACTTAACCATAGGGATTTTCTTTGACCACAATTTTTTTTACTTGCCGATCAACAATGAACATTGGTCTTTCCTGATAAGCTAAATTATTATCCAATTGAATTTCCCAGGGTTGAATAACGTGAGAAGAATCTGGTAAGCATTTTCTTAATATTGATACATGAATAACTAGATAAACATCACTCAGTTCTGGTGGTAAGGCTATGCGATATGCTACAGCACCTACCCTATCGAAGATTCAAAAAGGGTCTATATATCAAGGATTCAACTTCCCTTTCTTCCAAATCACATCAATCCTTTCATAGGAGAAATTCTTGAGAATATAAGTTAGCTCACAACAAATTTAAGTCTTGACTTTTACCATCAACATAATATTTATGCTTGTTTTAGCTGCCAACAACTTCTCTTTTATTACTTATACTCTTTCTACTGCATGTCATTCCAAATTAGATCCCAAAAACTTAACTTCACTTAGCTCAATCACCTATTAGAAGACCTACAATGTTTTTAGTTTTCATGTAAACCTCAAATGGTGTCATTTGTATGTTGGCCTAATAATTACTAATAGGGGCAAGTTCAACTAAGGATAAATGATTTTCTCCAAAATTTCACCAAAATTATATAAAGATACCTAAAGTGTAACAACTCCATTTAATTATCAATTTTTATTTTGTTTTAAATACCATGAAGTTATTACCTCATTACAACTTAACTCAATATAATATTTATTTAATTTAAACAATACAGAGTTTACATACATGTCATTAATCAAAACATACGTACAACATATCAAACACATAAAAATCTACATCTTATTTATTCTGGTTGACCAATTCCAGATATACAAGTGTGAGTGGTTGCACCTTCACTGGGATCTAGGCCAACTCGACCACAAACATTTTATTTGCTTATGAGATCTGCCCAACATAAAGTACTCGATCCAACATGCACTAAAAGCCAGAGCTATAGAAAAATCTGCATAACTAATTTTCTGAACATGATATGGAAATATAGTGAGAATTAAATTCCAGTAAGTTCAACAATAAATCATCATCAATATAGCTCATCACGTCATATTCAACTGTATAAACTACATAAAATAACTTTGGTCACATGAATGCATTATATCTATGCACATAAGAATCATACAGTAATGATATGTATGATAGGATTAACTATTTTTAGAATATCATATGATGACTATCAACTTATTCTCATTTCAAGCTACCCTGGTCAGGGTAAGTATCCTCTACTCTCCGGCATGGGCATTTCTCGCTCCATCCGATATGGCACATTTTCTCTTTCTTTTCTCATAATCATAATCATAACCGTTGGTAGGGCGTCCCCTACTGGTGCACCACACGGATTGCCATGTGACCGTGCTCATTTCATTTCTTTTCACAATGATAGCCAAAAATTTGCTTTCAATAACAAGTATGTTCATCAAAATATAACTATTACCATAAATCATTGGTAATCATGCCATGAACATAACCATTTCAAATATCACTTTATAAAATATTTTCATGTCAGAATTTTACACTTAAGATGGTAAGAAGTTCACACAATGACAATGGCTATGGCATATACTAGTCATTTATAAGATTTGACTTTTTTTCAATATTAATTTTATTTCTTTATTTTCTTGATGCAGGTTTTCATCATATCTAACCTTCTCTTACTAATCAGAGCATAACTCCCTCATTTGAACTCCGATGTAGGTGATCTTGGTGTAAATTTTAAGATAAAAAAATTATCTAGAACTATTATGTTGAATATTGTAGCGAAATATTAAGAAATTAAGGTGATATTACTCCCTCAATGTACAAGTTATTTCTTCTCGGATAGGTTATGACCTCTACCTACTAATCAGAACATATCTACCTCATATGGACTCCAACTTGAGTGATTCCAGTGGCTAAAAATCCACGACACACATATCTATAATTCTTATGTTAACCATGTATTTTAATTCCATACAGATAATTCCCAGAAATTAAAATACAGAAGCTATCCTAACATATTCTTCCCTGATGAACCATTTTCTGACCTTTGAATACTAATCAGCTCATATCATCCTCATATGGACTCTAAATTGAATGATTCTAGTGGATAAAAATCCGTGACACACATAGTTATAATTATTATGTTAATCATTTATTTTAATTCCATACAGATAATTCTCAGAAATTAAAATACAGAAGCTATCCTAACATATTCTTCCTTGATGAACCATTTTCTGACCTTTGAGTACTAATCAGACGATATCTACCTCATATGGACTCCCAATTGAATGATTCCTATGGATGAAAATCTGTGACACATATATATTTAATTATTATGTTAACCATTTCTTATAATTCCCTACAGATAATTCCCACAAATTAAAAAACAGAAGCTATCCTAACATATTCTTCCCTGATGAACCATTTTCTGACATTTGCTTACAAATCGGACCATATCTACCTAATATGGACTCCAAATTGAATGATTCCAGTGGTTAAAAATCCGTGACACATATATAGTGAATTCTTATGTTAACCATTTATTTTAATTCATTACAGATAATTCCCAAAAAATAAAACACAGAAGCTATCCTAACATATTCTTCCCTGATGAACCATTTTCGGACCTTTGCTTACTAATCTGACCATATCTACCTCATATAGACTCGAAATTGAATGATTCCAGTGGCTAAACATCCGTGACTCATATATGTTTAATTATTATTTTAACCATTTATTTTAATTCTCTACAGATAATTCCCAGAAATTAAAATACAGAAGCTATCCTAACATATTCTTCTCTGATGAACCATTTTATGACCATTGCTTACTAATCGAACCATATCTACCTCATATAGACTCGAAATTGAATGATTCCAGTGGCTAAAAATCTGTGACACATATATCTTTAATTCTTATTTTAACCATTTATTTTAATTCTCTACAGATAATTCCCAGAAATAAAGATACAGAAGATAAAAATTTTGCCACCCATAGCCATACCTATGCAGAACTTTCTATACCAGTCTAAGTATTCAAACATACATCACATGCAAGATCAATATGTAACATGATATAGCAACATCCATGACCAATCTTCAAAGTTCTAACATCAAAATCTCATATAAATATTATAAGTTTCAAAAGTTTTCTTCAAAAAGAAATATTGTTAAACTTACCTGAAGCACTTAGTCCCCTAGACTTCTCCTTCCTCTTTCTTCCTTTCTTCCTCTCCTTTCTTCAGTCTACCTTGCTTCTATTTTTCCTCTCCCTCACTTGGACGAAATTATAATGTTGTAAAGGTGGGTTTTCTTATATAGACCACCAAATAATTCACCTTTCGTGATCATGGGTCTACCTTATCACAATTAGATTACACTTGGTTGAATTTTTGGAAAACAAACAACTTATGTTCTTGTCTTCTTCTTCCTTAGTCAAGATATGCATAGGAAAAGGAGATTTATATTTTGAAAATTATGATAATATGTTCTTAAGATATGGGACATGGTCCCTTTGATTTAGGGATTCATTTCCATTTTCTTTTGTCTTAAACAAGTATGATAGGTTTGCCTTTTTAGGTGGCAAATTTCTTGTCACATCCCTACTTTAGGAACACGAATACCTTTACTATCCGATAAACTTTATTATTACGCATATCCAAATAGTCTCACAATAACACATATCCGAGTATTATCAAATGTTTACAAGTTTACAAAACTAATAATTATACATGCCAAGTCTATATATAACAAGTTTACAGCGGAAACAAGGATCCTGCCTGTGACGTTCAGAGCAACTATAGAGTACAAATATATTACAATATAATACACTGAGAGCCTAGAAACAAGTTAGGCTCACCACCGAAGTACGACACCTAGTCGGTCAAGTAACTGCAGGACCAAATTCTGGGTCTTTATCTGAAAAATATATCAACCACATGTAGTGAGTTTTACAACTCAATGAGCAGATAATACCTCCTATGACCTCTCAGATCAACATAAGGATGTACTCATATATTAAAACTTATCATATCAAAATCTACCATTCAGAAGTACATCCTTATGGGACCCGCATTTTCAAAATATTCTCAGTTCAAATCACATTCAAATATTTGTACCACATATGATACAAATTAATCTTAAATCAAATTTGATGTGCATTAAAAATCAATTCTTTTATATAATACTCAAGTATGTCACAATTTTCAACATACTCAATAGATAAACATGGAATGTGAGTTCATCACCCAACTGCCTCCTCACAATAGGTAATCAGGGAAATGTGAGTTCATCACCCAACTGCCTCCTCACAATACCACTGACTACAACTTCAATAGATCAACAGGGAATGTGAGTTCATCACCCAACTGCCTCCTCACAATAGGTAGTCAGGGAAATGTGAGTTCATCACCCAACTGCCTCCTCGCATTTCCACTAATACCGCCTTCACATTTTCGTCTCAAGCCATATAACCTGTCATTGTCCAATATATATATAAAAGTGACAGAACTTTCAGTCTCAGTACCAAATCTTTTATAATAATATTTCCAATAAAAGGAATCATATAATCATGCCCATATCTGAGGCAAACATAACACTGTAAAATCAATGTCACATGCATAACATATTTTCTTTGCCATGTAATGCGAAATACATTTTAGAATTACATGTTCAATGTGTTTCAAAATTCATTTCAAAAGCCATACTTTTCTTGAACTAAATATCATATCTCAACTATTTCAGATATTTCAAACCATTTCATAAACATATGAAAATATAAATAACATGTAATCATGGTCATTTATCAATGTAAAGTTCAAGAAGAGTAAAAACAAGCCAAAGGAAGAATTGTCTACTCACCACTTTGAAGTACAAAGTTGGACACCCTTTAAATCCTATTTTCTGATCCGAATTCAGCAAAATAAACCCCAAAATTGAGTCTGGAACATTCGAAAACCTTAAAAACGACTCCGGATTTGCAAAATTTGGCCTCTGGGAGCTTGATCAACGCAAGGAGGTCCGGCTGTCATGCGCTACACGCACCTCCCAAGGAGCTGTGCATAAGCTTCACTCTCCTAGAGACTACGGCGCGTGGGGGCACGTGCGGTGGTGGATCGGCCTAAAATTTGAAATCTAAGGGTTTTGGTGCCTTTTGGATCGATCTACGGTGTTAGTTTTTGCATTGGAGAACTAAAAATAGGAGTTTCGGGGGTTACCTTTTTGGCCGATTTTCCCTTCAATTTTTCGGCCAATTTCCGGCCAATTCTCCAGAAACCAATTGGATGGATTTGAAGAACTCTTCGTCCTGAGTCCGTTGGTGGTGGTGGTGTCAAAATCTGAGGTCCATAGGCGAAGAGATCTTAGAGAGAAGTTAGAGGGTTTTCTGAGAGAATTTTCTGAAGAGAGATGGAAAAAGCTGTCAATGACCACCTTCTGGATTGGTTGAGGCCCTTAAAATATCCCGGGGGACCTTTCTGCAAAATTTCACTTTTTGAGGGAGGTCCTTACAAAATTTTCTTATTTACATTTTAACCCCGAAACTTTTAAGAAATTGCATTTTTTTCCCCGAAACGTAAATTCCTCACATTTCTTTTATAATTCTTTAATCCATGTAAATAATAACTTATTTTCACTGGGTTCTATTTCCATTTTCAAAATCCTCTCTTTAATTCCAAACTTTCTTTAATTGAAATCCCCATTTTCAAAATTATCTCTTTTATTCCAAATTTTGTTTAATAGAAAATTTACGTTAAATTTACGGCTATTACATTCTTCCCCCCTTAAAGAAATTCGGTCCCCGAATTTCATCATCACAGTTGCAGATAAACACTAACCTCATTGTTCAAAAAAATGCGGATATCTGGTGCAGATGTCATCTTCTCTTTCCCACGTAGCTTCCTCAGATGAGTGATTTTGCCATATCACCTTAAGCATAGGAATATCTCGTGACCGCAACTTTTTCACTTGTCGATCAGCAATAGACATCGGCTTATCCTCATAGGTTAAATTCTTATCCAATTGAATTTCCTGGGGTTGAATGACATGAGTAGGATCCGGTAAGTATTTCCGTAACATAGACACATGAAATACTGGATGAACATCACTCAGTTCTGGTGGCAGAGCTATGTGATATGCCACTGCACCTATTCTATCCAATATTTCAAAAGGGCCTATATACCAAAGGCTTAACTTCCCTTTCTTTCCAAATCTCATCACTCCTTTCATGGGTGAGATTTTCAGGAATACTTGTTCACCCTCTGAAAATTCTAACTCCCTTCGTCTATTGTCAACATACGCCTTTTGTCTACTCTAAGCTGCCTGCAACCTTTCTCTAATCAACTTTACCTTGTTCAAAGCTTCTTGTACAAGATCTGGCCCTATAAGTTTAGCCTCACCCACTTCAAACCATCCAATGGGGGATCTGCACTGTCTACCATACAAAGCTTCAAATGGGGCCATCTGTATACTAGTCTGGTAACTATTATTATATGCAAATTCAGCCAAAGACAAGTGCATATCCCAACTTCCACCAAAATAAAAAATGCAGGCTCGGAGCATGTCTTCTAAAATCTGAATCGTACGCTCAGATTGACCATCAGTTTGGGGATGGAAAGCTGTGCTCAAATCCAATCTCGTTCCTAATGCTTGTTGAAAAGCTTTCCAAAATCGTGCCATGAATTGTGGCCCTCGATCAAATATAATTGATATAGGGACTCCATGTAACCTAACTATTTCATTTAAATAGAGCCTTGCATACTGAGTTACGTTGTAGGTTGTTTTCACAGGCAGAAAGTGTGCTGACTTCCTCATGCGGTCTATAATGACCCAGATAGAATCATTTCCTTTGGGAGTTCTTGGTAATCCAGTGATAAAATCCATAGTAATTCTCTCCCACTTCCATTCTGGTATTTCTATTTGCTAATGTAACCCTACAGGTCGTTGATGTTCAGCTTTTACCTGCTGGCACGTCAAGCAATGGGAAACATATTCCGCAATATCCCTCTTCATACCATCCCACCAATATAATTCCTTCATGTCTTGGTACATCTTTGTCATTCCTGGGTGTATGGTATATGTAGATCGATGTGCTTCCTCCAAAACTTGTTTCCTCAAATCATTAACATTTGGGACACATAATCGTCTACCGTATCTTAATACCCCTTCAGTATCCACTGAGAATTCAGAATCCTTGCTATCCTTCATTTCACTCTTAATCTTGAGCAAATTAGCATCCTTGTCTTGATCGGCTTTGATTTGCTCAACTAAGGAAGATTGGAGCTGCACATGAGCCAATAATATTCCCGATTCTTTTACTTCAAACTTTATCCCCTTACTTTCTAACTTATGGATTTCTTCTAACAATGGCCGTCGCACCTCTGCTATATGAGCCAAACTTCCCATTGACTTTCTTCTTAGAGCATCAGCTACTACATTTGCTTTACCTGGATGATACAAAATCGTACAGTCATAATCTTTCAGTAGCTTCATCCATCTTCTTTGCCTCAAATTAAGATCCTTCTGTTGAAAAATATACTTGAGGCTTTTGTGATCTGTATAAATTTCACAAGTTCTTCCATACAGGTAATGTCTCCAAATCTTTAGAGCAAATACTACAGCTGCCATCTCTAAGTCATGGGTGGGATAATTCTGTTCATGCTTCTTCAACTGTTTGGATGCATAAGCAACTACTCTTTCATTTTGCATTAACACACAGCCTAAGCCCACTCTAGATGCATCACAGTATACTACATAATCTCCAGTATATGTAGGAATGGTAAGGATTGGGGCTGTAGTTAAGCACTCCTTTAATTTCTGAAAACTCTCTTCACAAGCATCAGACCACTCAAATTTTATTCCTGTCTTAGTCAACCTGGTCAAAGGAGCAGCTATCTTTGAAAAATCTTTAACAAATCTACGGTAATAGCCTGCTAACCCAAGAAAGCTACGAATCTCTGTAACTGTCGTGGGGCATGGCCATTGCTGTACTACTTCTATCTTTTTGGGATCAACATGAATACCATCTTTGGTAACCACATGCCCTAGGAACGTAACACTACTAAGCCAAAATTCACACTTTGAAAACTTAGCATACAACTGATGTTCTCTTAGGGTTTACAAAGCTATCCTTAGATGTCGCTCATGCTCCTCTGAACTATTTGAATACACCAGAATATCATCGATAAATACAATAATAAACTGGTCCAGGAAAGGTTTAAATACCCTATTCATTAAGTCTATAAATACAGCTGGGGCATTCGTTAAACCAAATGGCATTACTAAGAACTCGTAGTGCCCATACCGAGTCCTAAAAGCAGTTTTCGAAATATCTTCCTTCTTTATCTTCAATTGATGATACCCGGATCTCAGATCAATTTTTGAAAAACATTGAGCACCTTGTAACTGGTCAAACAGATCATCTATTCTGGGTAGAGGATATTTATTTCGTATAGTCACTTTGTTCAACTGCCTATAGTCAATACATAGACGTAAAGATCCATCCTTTTTCTTCACAAAGAGAACAGGAGCACCCCAGGGAGATGTACTGGGTCGAATAAAACCTTTATCTAATAAATCTTGTAGTTGTTCCTTTAATTCCTTAAGTTCT
The DNA here is from genome assembly GCA_037074535.1 of Gleditsia sinensis. Lineage (NCBI taxonomy): Eukaryota > Viridiplantae > Streptophyta > Magnoliopsida > Fabales > Fabaceae > Gleditsia > Gleditsia sinensis. The sequence goes on along the minus strand of CM073469.1, from coordinate 35,629,741 downwards.
GTAGGTGCCATCCGATAAGGAGGTATGGATATTGGTTGTGTTTCAGGGAGAAGGTCAATACTAAACTCAATCTCTCGGTCTGGTGGTAATCTTGGCAACTCTTCAGGAAACACAACAGAAAGTTCTTTAACTACTGGAACATGTTCTACACTTGTATATTTCATATCAACATCCTTAACTACTGCTAAATACTCCTGGCATCCCTTTTGTAACAGTTTATAAGCTGTCAGTGCAGATATTAAATTACTAGGCACCTCATTACGGTCTCCTTGTATAGAGAAAGAAGGTTCTCCAGGGACATTAAACTTAATCACCTTATGGTGACAATCTAGAATGGCATGACATGATGACAACCAATCCATTCCTAGAATCACATCAAAGTCAACTATATCTAGAACTATCAAATCTACAAGAGTTTCCTTATCCTCTATCAAAATTTCACATGATCTATACACATCATTTACCAACAAGAATTCTCCCATTGGAGTACCAACCATAAAAGAACAATACAAACTAGTGGGATCTCTACTCAATTTCTTAGCAAAGCATGGTGATATATAAGAATGTGTAGAGCCAGGATTGAACAGGACATATGCTTTATGGGAACATACTGATAATGTACCTGTCATAACAGCATTTGAAGCCTGAGCATCCTGTCGTGTCAAGCCAAAAACTCGAGCTGGTTCTCGCCCTCGATTTCCTGATCCTCTACCAGTACCACCACTACTTGCTTGGACTGAAGCTGCTCTACTAGGTTGTGCTGGTGCAGATGCAGAAGGTGAAGCTGGTTGCACTGATGCTTGACTAAAACTTCATAGTTGTGGGCAATTCCTCATCAAATGACCCACTTGTCCACACTTATAACAGGCACCCATTTCTCTGCGGCACTGTCCAGTATGAGGCCTGCCACAGAGGGGACATAAGGGAATCGATCTTGAATCTTGTTGACTTGGGGGTCTCATATCTCTTTGGAACATTCTCTGCTTGTTAATGTTAACTGATGGCTGATTCGAACTACCAGCTCCTGTTTGAGTAAAACGCTGTGGATTTTGAAATCTTGACCCACTGACAGTAGGATTATATCTAGTCTGGGCATTACTATCTCGATCTCTTTTCCTTCTCTTAAGACCTTCAATGTCAGCTTGCTCTCGTGTTTCCATCATTCTAGCACAGTTCACAGCTGCTGAATAAGTTGAAAAATGATCCATCTGAGGACCCACTGACTTAAACAATGGGCGTATCAATCCCAATACAAACCTCTTAATTCTATCCCTCTCAGTAGGGACCAGATATGGTGCATATCTGGACAACCGGGTAAAACGGATGTCATATTCAGAAACTGACATGTTTGGTGTTTTTTTCAATTCCTCAAACTCTCTGGCCCTCTTGTCTCTTTCACTTGTTGGTAGAAAGTGATTCATAAATGCTTCCTTAAATTCGTCTCACTCCATTGGTGGTAAAACAACTGCCCGTCCTTGTACAAATGTCTCAAACCAAACTTGGGCTACATCAGATAGTTGAAAAGACACCAACTCAACAGATCTTCTACTAGAGCACCCCAAGGCTCTGAAAACTCGTTCCACAGCATCAATAAATATCTGTGGGTCTTCCTGAACATCTGACCCAAAAAAATTCGAAGGTTTTCACTTAAGGAATTGCGGTAATGACACCTCAATCCCTCTAAGCTTGTCCTCTTGGTCAGCTGTTCTTCCCAGTTCTTGCACTTCAGGAGCATGTTCTGCTGGCTGGCCTTCCCTTCTACCCTGTTCCACTATAAATCCAGCCAATGTTTCTAAACTTCTATGTATATCAGCAATCATATCAATGTTTCTATCAGTTGGCTCCTGAGGGATTTCTACTCTTTCCTCAGGAACTCTATCAGGTACAGGAGTCTGTTCATCTTGCCTTGAGGTTCTCAGACCCCGTGCACGTCCTCTAACTCTACCTTTTCCTCTAGGTCAGCCTCTACCACGTCCTCTTTGTACTGGTATTGTAGATTGTGCAGACTCTTCTGTAGAGGGTGCATGATCTACAACTTCTTCTATAGTGACCGCTCTAGTTCTTGGCGGCATCATTAACTATACAGAATAAAACACCTCTTTAAGATACTATAATATGTATTCAAACTTTACTCAAGGAATTTAAAGACACATGGAATAGAAAGGAAGTGAATATCCTATAGAATCCCTCAGCAGCACCTGAAGTATAAATATGTCTGGCTCATATCGATACTAAAGGTCCTACTAAAGAATCCTTTGCTCTGATTGTCACAGGGAAACCTAATTCTCTCATACCAACTTGTCACATCCCTACTTTAGGAACGCGAATACCTTTACTATCCGATAAAATTTATTATTATGCATATGCAAATAGTCTCACAATAACACATATCTGAGTATTATCAAATGTTTACAAGTTTACAAAACTAATAATTATACATGCCAAGTCTATATATAACAAGTTTACAGCGGAAATAAGGATCCTGCCTGTGACGTTCAGAGCAACTCTAGAGTACAAATATATTACAATATAATACACTGAGAGCCTAGAAACAAGTTAGGCTCACCACCAAAGTATGACACCTAGTCGGTCAAGTAGCCGCAGGACCAAATTCTGGGTCTTTATCTGAAAAATATATCAACCACGTGTTGTGAGTTTTACAACTCAGTGAGCAGATAATACCTTCTATGACCTCTCATATCAACATAAGGATGTACTCATATATTTAAACTTATCATATCAAAATCTACCGTTCAGAAGTATATCCTTATGGGACCTGCATTTTCAAAATATTCTCAGTTCAAATCACATTCAAATATCTGTACCACATATGTTACAAATTAATCTTAAATCAAATTTGATATGCATTAAAAACCAATTCTTTTATATAATACTCAAGTATGTCACAATTTTCAACATACTCAATAGATAAACATGGAATGTGAGTTCATCACCCAACTGCCTCTTCACAATAGGTAATCAGGGAAATGTGAGTTCATCACCCAACTGCCTCCTCACAATAGGTAATCAGGAAAATGTGAGTTCATCACCCAACTGCCTCATCACAATACCACTGACGACAACTTCAATAGATCAACAGGGAATGTGAGTTCATCACCCAACTGCCTCCTCACATTTTCACTAATACCACCTTCACATTTCCGTCTCAAGCCATATAACCCATCATTGTTCAATATATATATAAAAGTGACAGAACTTTCAGTCTCAGTACCAAATCTTTTATAATAAATTTTCCAATAAAAGGAATCATATAATCATGCCCATATCCGAGGCAAACATAACACTGTAAAATCAATGCCAAATGCATAACATATTTTCTTTCCCATGTAATGCGAAATACATTTTAGAATCGCATGTTCAATGTGTTTGAAAATTTATTTCAAAAGCCATACTCTTCTTGAACTAAATATCATATCTCAACTATTTCAGATATTTCAAAGCATTTCATAAACATATGAAAATATAAATAACATGTAATCATGATCATTTATCAATGTAAAGTTCCAGAAGAGTAAAAACAAGCCAAAGGAAGAATTGTCTACTCACCACTTTGAAGTACAAAGTTGGACACCCTTAAAATCCTATTTTTTGATCCGAATTCAGCAAAATAAACCCCAAAATCGAGTCCAGAACGTCCGAAAACCTTAAAAATGACTCCGGATTTGCAAAATTTGGCCTCTGGGAGCTCGGTCAACGCAAGGAGGTCTGGCTGTCACGCGCTACACTTGCCGCCCAAGGAGATGCGTGTGGGCTTCACTCGCCTAGAGAATGCGGCGCGTGGGGGCGCGTACGGTGGTGGATCGGCCTAAAATTTGAGATCCAAGGGTTTCAGTGCCTTCTGGATCGATCTACGGTGTTAGTTTTTGTGTTGGAGAACTAAAAATAAGAGTTTCGGGGGGTTACCTTTTTGGCCGATTTTCCCTTCAATATTTCGGCCAATTTCCGGCTAATTCTCCAGAAACCAATCAGATGGATTTGAAGAACTCTTCGTCCTGAGTCCGTTGGTGGTGGTGGTGTCAAAATCCGAGGTCCGTAGGCAAAGAGATCTTAGAGAGAAGTTAGAGGGTTTTCGGAGAGAATTTTCTGAAGAAAGATGGAAAAATCTGTCAATGACCACCTTCCGGATTGGTGGAGGCCCTTAAAATTTCCCGAGGAACCTTTCTGCAAAATTTCATTTTTTAAGGGAGGTCCTTGCAAAATTTTCTTATTTACATTTTAACCCCGAAACTTTTAAGAAATTGCATTTTTTCCCCGAAACGTAAATTCCTCACATTTCTTTTATAATTCTTTAATCCATCTAAATAATAACTTATTTTCACCAGGTTCTATCTCCATTTTCGAAATCCTCTCTTTAATTGCAAACTTTCTTTAATTGAAATCCCCATTTTCAAAATTATCTCTTTTATTCCAAATTTTGTTTAATTGAAAATTTACGTTAAATTTACGGCTATTACATTTCTAGCCCTTGAATCTCCATTATTTGGTTGATATTATTTGTGTGGGATAGGAATGTTTTGTCCTAATGCCATGTATTATGATACCACTTGCTAAAATTATGAGTGTAGTATATAGATGCTTTTGTCCTAAAACCTTGTATTATCATGCAACTTGCCAAAATTATGAATGTAGAATCACACCACTTGCTAAATTTTTATCTTAATGCCATGTAACTTAATCATTATTATTATTACATTATTATATCATCACCTAATTTATTTTATTTTATTTTTCCTCTTGGATTTGGGCTTATTCCTACCCATTATGGGCTTATTCTTACCCATTTTCTTTGCTTTGGATAAAATTCTACCTTTCTTGGAGGGCTTGGTCACATTTTCATATTTTTTGGGCTATCGGTCCAATTACTATATCCTAGTCCAAGTCTATGTTTTATTTCTTGCTTAGGTTATCCAATGGGCATGCTAGAAACTTATGTGAAGTGGAAAAACTCTATATGAAGTGTCCATAGGTAAAAGCCCAATGTATGGGTAAAGATTTTAAACTTAGTAACTCTAGTTCTTGAATTAGGAAAAATTACCCTAATCCAAAGTTCTTGAAATTTTAAGACCTTTACTTGTTTCTAAAAGTTTATCTTCCTCATCTAAGAATTTTGCATCTCTTTAGTATGTTATTTCTAATTTTTTTTCCTATTAGGTTTTCCCTCTTTATTTGTTCTCTTAATGTTAGAAACATTTTCTATGCATATACATAAGGTGAAGAATTTCTAAGGATTATATTTCCTTAGATATCTAAAATATTGTCTAGTAATTTTTTTTTCCTTAATTAAATATTTATGTACTTTTATCAATAAAAGAAACGAAATTAGGGATGTTACATAAAGCATAACTTCTAATGTACAAACACATCATTTAAATTTATTATTAGCTATATTATAATCTAGTTAAGATCCTAAGCTTTCTGATTAGCTTTCTTGAAACAAAATATTTAATTTTTACTTGCTGACACACCAAACAACAAAAGAAATATCCCTTGTATATTCTTTTTACCATTATATTAGTACAATTCTTTCATATCTTAGTATATCCTTATTGCCACGGGTTATCATATTCACAATCTATGGCTTCTTCTGAAATCTCCTTTCTCAACAATTATTCACACGTGAATTTCCAATCTCAACATAATTCACATCCTAGATACTAAACTCAACTTAGCATGGTATAACCCTTAACACAAATATCTTAATCACTTTACATTATTTTCGAACATGGTTCTCAAATTATTCTCCTTTCCCTTCTCAACCACATTACATAAACTTAGTTGTTCTTCATACCTTAATACTCAATCAATATATGTTGTAAACTCATTATTCTTTCTAATTTGCACATAATCTACCAACTTACACAGTTATACATACTTGATATAAAGATTTTTTTTAAATATGTTCTTTGTTAGAAAAATTCTTTCAAAATCTCCATAATTTAACCTATTAACCACTTAGATACCGTAATAGCTGAGTTTCAAAGAAAAGAAATTAACCCTCCTTGTCATACGAAAAAAGAATCTTGCATTTAATGCCAAATATTAATGTAGGACGATGTAACAGAAAATACGAAATACATAATAGAGCATGGTACCAAAATAGGAAGTAAGAAGTTTGGACAAAGCATTGAAAGAAAATTAAAATTGGTGGCCGTAATTCTTGAAAATTTGTAAACAAAATCTAGCTGTTATTTCAGAAAAAATCGGTGGCCGCAAGTTTTGAATATATGTGCCAAAATCTACTTTAAAGTTGTTGGTATTTGGTGGAAAAGAAACATTTCTGAGTTTATAAAAGTCTGTGAAAACAAAAATTATGTAGTTAACTGGTAGGATACAGTTGATTACTTCAAAATAGATGTAATCAATTAACTATAAAATAAATCAGTCCAAATTTAAAATTCTCAAAATAGCTAGTTGACTTAATAATACCGACAGTCGACTGGCAAGACCATTTGAAAAAAAATAAACCATTTGATTGTCCCTCTTCAACATTTAACTTGTTTGCATTTTCACTCTTTTTTTTGCAATTACGCCTATCACCTACAACTTACCTACAAGAATCAAGATATTAATGCTTCATCAAGGACAAGAAGAAAAAGACAAATTTTTGGTGATATCTTAACCTTATTTTCTTTATGTGCTTAATGTGAACCATAATCACAACTATTGTACATATACATGCTTGCCGTCATTTTTGAAAATTTCACCTTTAATTTAGCTGACATGCACCGATCACTCACATAACTGTTCTAATTATGTCTGGCCTATTCGCAAAGTTATTATAAGTATAGGCTTCTTTGAGTTCTATAAATGCACATGTTAATATCTTTACCTTCATACTCAAAGTTAGGGCGTGTGTAGCTATGAAGGGAATCACATTCCGTCAGTTTTGAAATATTTGTGTCTTTTGTGGTTCCAGTCCTGGAAAAGATGGAGAGTATGTGAAAGCAGCACAAAATCTAGGTATGATGCTGGCTAGGAGAAAACTTCATTTAGCCTATGGTGGAGGTAACTGTGGATTTATGGGGTGTGTGTCTATAGCTACACATGTAGGAGGATGTCAAGTTCTAGATATTATTCCTACAGCTCTAGCTGCATCCAACATAATAGGGAAGACAATTGGGGAAGAATTTCGGGTAGCTTCCATGCATGAGCACATGGCTAGAATGATGAGCAATGCTAATGCCTTCATTGCCTTACTAGGGGGTTTTAGTACTTTAGAATAGATTTTCCAGTTAGTCTATTGGGCACAACTGAATATCCATCACAAACCTATAGGTTTGTTAAATGTTAACCATTTCTTTGATGGTCTGTTGTCTTTTCTTGATCAAGCTGTGGAACAAAGGTTTATCTCACACTCAACATAACAAATTCTCATCTTGGTTTCAAATGTTAAGGAGTTGATTGGTGCTGTACAAGCATATGTTCATGTACCTAATCCAACTATGGCTCAAATAGATTAGAAGAAAGACAACAGCGAGAAGCGCAAGTTGGACTTAGATCTTCATCTGTAGTTGTAGAAAGATGTAGTCATTGCTATACCAATTCTACTTCCTTAAGATCTACTTGCATACCATCCTTACCAACCATACTCCCTTAGAGTTGGTAAAACTATCTTTAAATGTTGCTTATGATCCTTTGTACTCTTGAAACATATTAGTATTTCGTTAATAAAGACAATAATAAATTTATCCAAGAATAGTTTAAATACTCTATTCAATAAATCTACGAATGCAACTAGGGCATTTGTCAAAATAAATGACATCACCAAGAACTCATAATGCCCATAATGACTCTTAAAAGAAATTTTTCGAATATCCTCTTCCCATATCCTCAATTAATCATACTTATATCAAAAATTAATTTTCGAAAAAATATTGAGCAGCTTGTAACTGGTCAAATAAATCATCTATACGAGGTAATAGGTTTTTATTCCACACTGTTCTCCTTATTCTGTAACAACCACTTTTTTTTCTTTCCTTTATTATTATACAATATTGAGTTCACATACATGTCATTAATCAACATATACGTACAACATATCAAACACATAGATATTTACATCTTGTTTATTTTGGTTGACCAATTCCGGAGATACAGGTGCGGGTGGTTGCACCTACACCGGGATCTGAGCCAACTCAACCACAAACATCTTATTTGATTCTGAAATCTGCCCAACATAAAGTAACTCGATCCAATTTGCACTAAAAGCCAGAGCCTTAGAAACAAAAGTTACATAAATAATTTTCTGAACATGATATGGAAATATAGTGAGAATTAAATCCCAGTAGGTTCAACAATAAATCATCATCAATATAGCTCATCACGTCATGTTCAGCTGTATAAACTACAGAAAATATCTTTGGTCACATGAATGCATTATATCTATGTACATAAGAATCATACTGTAATGATATGTATGACAGGATTAACTATTTTCAAAATATCATATGATGGCCATTAACTTATTCTCATTTCAAGCTACACCGGTCAGGGTGAGTAACCTCTACTCTCCGGTACGGGCTTTTCTCGCTCTGTCCGACATGGCCCACTTTCTCTTTCTTTTCTCATTATCATGATCATAACCGTTGGTAGGGCGTCCCCTACTGGTGCACCACACAGATTGCCATGTGACCGTGCTCATTTCTTTTCTTTTCACAATGATAGCCAAAAATATGCTTTCAAAAACAAGTATGTTCATCAAAATATAACTATTACCATAAATCATTGGTAATCATGCCATGAACATAACCATTTCAAATATCACGTTATAAAATATTTCCATGTCAAAATTTCACACCTAAGATGGTAAGAAGTTCATACAATGGCATTGGCTATGGCTATACTAGTCATTTATTATTTTCAATTATAAGATTCATCTTCTTTTTTTAAATATTACTTTTACTTCTTTATTTTCTTGATGCAGGTTTTCATCACATCTAAACTTCTCTTACTAATCATAGCCTAACTCCCTCATATAGACTCCAAATTGAATGATTCTAGTGCCTAAAAATCCATGATACATATATCTTTAATTCTTATGTTAATCTTTTACTTTAATTCCCTACAGATAATTCCCAAAAATTAAAATACAGAAACTATCCTAACATATTCTTCCCTGATGAACCATTCTCTAATCTTTGACTACTAATCGGCTCATATCTCCCTCATATGGACTCCAAATTGAATGTTTCTAGTGCCGAAAAATCCATGACACATATATCTTTAATTCCTATGTTAACCATTTATTTTAATTCCCTACAGATACTTCTCAGAAATTAAAATACTGAAGCTATCCTAACATATTTTTCCCTGATGACCCATTTTCTGACATTTTCCTACTAATCGGCTCATATCTCCCTCATATGGACTCCCAATTGAATGATTCCAGTGCCTCAAAATCCATGACACATATATATTTAATTCTTATGTTAACTATTTATTTTAATTCCTTACAGATACTTTCCAGAAATTAAAATACCGAAGCTATCTTAACATATTTTTTCCTGATGACCCATTTTCTGACCTTTTCCTACTAATCGGCTCATAACTCCCTCATATGGACTCCAAATTGAATGATTCCAGTGCCTAACAATTCATGACACATATATATTTAATTATTATGTGAACGATATATTTTAATTCTTTACAGATACTTCCCAGAAATTAAAATACCAAGGCTATCCTAACATATTTTTCCCTGATGATCCTTTTTCTAACCTTTGCCTACTAATCGGCTCATATCTCCCTCATATGGACTCCAAATGGAATGATTCCAGTGCCTAAAAATCCATGACACATATATCTTTAATTCTTGTGTCAACTAGTTATTTTAAATCCATACAGATAATTCCCAAAAATTAAAATACAGAAGCTATCCTAAGATATTCTTCCCTGATGAACCATTTTCTGATCTTTGTCTACTAATCGGCCCATATCTATCTCATATGGACTCCAAATTGAATGATTCCAGTTGCTACATATCTGTGACACATATATATTTAATGCTTATGTTAAACATTTATTTTAATTCCCTACAGATAATTTCCAGAAATTAAAACACAGAAGCTATCCTAACATATTCTTCCCTAATGAACCATTTTCTGACCTTTGCTTACTAATCGGACCATATCTACCACATATGGACTCCAAATTGAATTATTCCAGTGGTTAAAAATCCATGACACACATAGCTATAATTCTTATGTTAACCATTTATTTTAATTCCCTATATATTGTTCCTAGAAATTAAAATACCGAAGCTTAAAATTCTGCCACCCATAGCCATACCCATGCAGAACTATCTACACCAACCTAAGTATTCAAACATACATCACATGCAAGCTCAATATGTAACATGATATAGCAACATCCATGACCAATCATCAAAGTTCAAAGATCAAAATCCCATATAAATATTACAAGTTTCAAAACTTTTCTTCAAAAAGAAATATTGTTAAACTTACCTGGAGCACTTATTCCCCTAGACTTCTCCTTCCTCTTTCTTCCTTTCTTCCTCTCCTTTCCGCACTCTACCTTGCTTCTATTTTTTCCTCTCCCTCACTTGGACGAAATTCTAATGTTGTATGGGTGGGTTTTCTTATATGGACCACCAAATAATTCACCTTTCATGATCATGGGTCTACCTTCTCACAATTAGGTTACACTTGGTTGAATTTTTGGAAAACAAACAACTTATGTTCTTGTCTTCCTCTTCCTTAGTCAAGATATGCATAGGAAAAGGAGATTTGTATTTTGAAAATTATGATAATATGTTCTTAAGATATGGGAGAAGGTCCCTTTGATTTAGGGATTCATTTACTTTTTCTTTTGTCTTAATCAATTATGATAGGTTGCCTTTTTAAGTGGCAAATTTCTAGCCCTTCAATCTCCATTATTTGGTTGAAATTATTTATATGGGATAGAGATGTTTTGTCCTAATGCTATGTCTTATCATACCACTTGCTAAAATTATGAGTGTAGGATATAGATGTTTTTGTCCTAAAGCCTTGTATTATTATGCCACTTGCCAAAATGATGAATGTAGAATCACACCACTTGCTAAATTTTTGTCTTAATTCCATGTCACCTAATCTTGATTACACCATTATTTCATCACTTTAATTTTATTTTTATTTTTATTTTTCCTCTTGGGTTTGGGCTCATTCTTGCCCATTTTCTTTACTTTGGTTAAAATTCTACCTTTCATAATGGGCTTGGTCATATTTTCATGATTTTTGGGCTACCGGTCCAATTTCTATATCCTAGTCCAAGTCTATGTTTTATTTCTTCCTTGGGCTATCCTATTGGCTTGCTAAAAATTCATGTGAAGTAGAAAAACTCTATATGAAGTGTCCATAGGTTAAAGCCCAATTACGGGTGGAGATACTAAACTTAGTAACTTTTGCTCTTAAATTAAGAAAAATTACCCTAATCTGATCTTCTTGAACTTTTAAGACCTTTACTTACTTCACAAAAATTTATCTTTCTTTACTTAAGAATTTCACCTTTCTTTAGCATGTTTATTTCTAATATTTCCTCTTAGGTTTTCTTTCTTTACCTATTCCATTAATATTAGAACATTTCTATGCATATATGTAAGGTGAAGAATTTCTAAGGAAAATATCTAAAAATTACGGGATGTTACATTCTTCCCCCCTTATGAAATTCGGTCCCCGAATTTCAATCCATCCTACCACATGTAGGGAATGAAATTAAGGCATTATTCAGAGTTACCAACCTTATTACCTAAATAATTAGGGATATCTTTTCTGTATAACATCTTTACTTTTTAATATGTCTATTCACTTGAGTGATTTTGCCATATAACTTAACCATAAGGATTTCTTTCACTCATAAGTTCTTCAATTGATATCCTCTAGCCCGCATGGATATATCTATGGGTTGATATAAGAAAACACACACGTAAAGGAACATATTCACCTTCATATTGGATAACTATCTTTTCTTATTCTAAACTTCTATCAAGTCATTTTTTTTTTATATATCAATATCATCCCCTGAATATCATCCTCTTAATCTATCATCTATTTTTATCCTCAAATCCTTTAATCAATATGTTAAACATACGTTGCACTAAATCCTTCAAACCTTTAATAACATTTATGTACCATTGATACATGTCTAATAATTCCAACTTACCTCATCACAATAATTCTATACCAACTTATTAACACCATTAAACTCATTGTCAAAAATCTCAATTATTTCTTTTATCATATCCAAAAGCACCTCATTCTAGCTTATGTCAATCCCATTTAATTCACCCAATCATTTCAAGAAGATTTTTCCTAACAATTACTCATACATGAATTCTCAATTCCAACATAATTTACATCCTTGATACTAGACTCAATTTAGCATGATATAATCCTTTAACACTAATATCTTGATCACTTACATTATTTTCGGACATGGTTCTCAAAATATTCTCTATATTTCCAAATTAAAAGTTCAAAGACTAACTTAAATCCTACTTCCTATATTTTATTCCTCAAGAACTTCAACACCACTAATTCTCTTGATTACATTCGTCAAAACACCATAAGACCATCATCCATCCATTCTTTTCAAACTTTTCATTACTTTAACCTATTAACAACTTAGACACCATAATAACCGAGTTTCAAAGAAAAGAAATTATCTTTAATTGTAATGAGGGAAAATAACCTTGCATTTAATGCCAACCGTTAATGAGTGAAACAGACGAAAAGCATAATAGAGAATGGTGCCAAAAGCGAAAGTCAAAAATTTCGACAAAGCATTGAAAAATACTAAAATCGGTGGCCGTAATTCTTGAAAATTTGTAAACAAAATCTATCTATGATTTCAGCAAAAATCGTTGGCCACAAATTTTGAATATGTGTCAGAATCTACTTTAAATCTATTGGTATTCGATGGAAAGAGATCACATGGAAAAAGAAACATTTCAGAGCTTATAAAAGTCTGTGAAAATCAAAGAATATGTAGTTAACTGGTAGGATGTAGTTGATTGTTTCAAAATAGATGTAATCAATCAACTGTAAAATAACCAGTCCAAATTAAAATTTCTCAAAATAGCTAGTCGACTTAATAATACTGATAGTCGACTGGTAAAAACATTGAGAATACAAAATAAATCATTTGATTGCATTTTTACTTTTTTTTTTTGTTTTTACAATGACGGCTATCACCTACAACTTTTCTACAAGAATCAAGACATCAATGCTTCATCAAAGACAACAAGATAAAGATAGATTTCTGGTGATATCTTATCTTATGCTCTTTATGTGCTTAATATGGGTTACGGTCATAACTACTATACATATACATGCATGCCGTCATTTTTGAAATTTTTTTTTACCTTTAATTTTGCTGATATCCACCAATCACTCACATAGTTGTTCTAATAATACCTGGCCTATTCGCATAACTATTATAAATATTCTCTTCTCTGAGTTCTATAAATACTTACATTAGTATCTTTGTCTATACTCAAAGTTAAGGTGATAGAAATTATGGAGGGAACGACATTCCGTTAGTTTTGAAATGTTTATGTCTTTTGTGGTTCCAGTCCTGGAAAAGATGGGGAGTATGTTAAAGTAGCACAAAATCTAGGTATGGTGCTGGCTAGGAGAAGAATTCATTTAGTGTATGGTGGAGGTAACTGTGGGTTAATGGGGTGTGTGGCTACAGCTGCACATGTAGGGGGATGCCAAGTTCTAGGTATTATTCCTACAGCTCTAGCTACATCCAGCAACATAAGGAAGACAATTGGGGAAGAATATAGGGTAGCTTCCATGCATGAACGCATGGCTAGAATGATGAACAATGCTGACGCCTTCATTGCCTTACCAAGTGGTTTTGGTACTTTAGAGGAGGTTTTCTAAATAGTCTCTTGGGCATAACTGAATATGCATCACAAACCGATAGGTTTGTTAAATGTTAATCACTTCTTTGATGGTTTGTTGTCTTTTCTAGATCAAGCTGTGGAACAGAGGTTTATCCCACACTCAGCACGACGAATTCTCATCTCAGCTTCAAATGCTGAAGAGTTGATTGATGCTTTACAAGCCTATGTTCATGTACTTGACCCAACTATTACTCAAATAGAATGGACGGCAGATAACCGCAGGAAGTGTAAATTGGATTTGGATCTTCATCTTTAAATGTAGTAAAATATAGTTTTTTTTTTGTACTACTTTTACTTTCTTAGAGTCTACTTAGATACCATATTTACCAACCATACTCCTTTAGAGTTGGTAAAACTATCTTTGAATGTTGCTTATGATCCTTTGAACTTTTGAAATATTCTAGTATATCATCCATATATATAATAACAAATTGTTCTAGGGATGACCTAATTACTATTCATTAAATCTATGAATGCAGCTAAAGATTTTTCAATTTAAATGAATCACCAAGAACTCATAATGCCTATAATAAGTCCTACATCCTCTTCTCTTATCCTTAATTAATGTTAGTCATATCCCAAATCTATTTGTGAAAAAATATTGAACACCTTATAACTGGTCAAACAGGTAATCTATACGAGCTAATGGGTTTCTATTCTACATTGTCACCTTATTCAACTGTCTATAATCTATGCAAAGTCATAGTGATCCATCTTTCTTTTTTACAGATAGAACTAGAGCGCTCTAAATAAAAGTACTAGGGCATTTAAATCCCTTGTCTAACAAGTCTTGTAACTATTTTTTTTTATT